>JBBBDQ010000119.1:1407500-1557500 GCA_037127315.1 Ascarosepion bandense | reverse complement strand
TACTGCTATTTCTTCTTGGTCGCCATTTTGTGCACGATTGTCCGAGGCATTCAAAAATGACCGAAACGAAGCTTTTTTTTTTTCGTTGGACTGTCAATTCCCTAAGATGATGACAAAAGGTTTCTTTGACACTGTGTGTGTATGTATGTATGTATGTGTGAGTGAACAACAAATCAAGAATAAAAATTGTAAAAAATAAAAATTAAAAATTAAAAAATATAAAAATGAGGGCCATAAAGAAATTTGTTAGACATTAAAAATTAAAGAAAGAAAAGAAAAATAACACTTGCATCAAATTTACGCAGGCATCTGTTTTCTTCCGCCATTTCTTTCGATCCTGTTTTTAATTTAGTGTATTTTTTTACTTCTGTTTTCAACCACATTTTTCCCTTATTTCTATTGTACTATATTCCGTTTTCGCATTTCTTTTCATTGTTTCCATTTCCATTTTTCACTTAACTTCTTTTCCACTGCTTTCTTTGATTTCCTTTATTTGCTTTTGAACTTTGTTTCGTCCATGTTTATTTCTGTTTTCCTGTTTCATAGCTTTTGTGTTTGTTCTTGTTTTTATCTTTTTAAGTATTTATTATTTATATACGTTTTTCTATTGTTCTTTCTTCCTTTCTTTCTTTGTTTTTTTTCTTTCTATTACACTGTCGTTCATTTTGTTTTTAAAACATTTATTTTGGTAAATTTTCGTTGTAAGTCCCGACGCTTTTCCCCTTCAAATTTATCCAAAATTTATCCAAAATAGCATTATCTCTGTGCAAATGTATCTGCTAAACTCAAATCAACTATCATTTATTGAAGAAACTTACCTCTTTTATCTAAATGTCCATAAAAAAAACTTACACCCGTAAGTCTCACGATGTCATGTAATTAACTGCAGAATGACGTACTGCGTATGTAAACGAATTTTGGCAGATTTTTGGTCGATTTTTCTTCATTTACTGATATTTCCAGCGATGCACTTCCGGTATTGAAAGTCATGTGCTATTGTATTTCTACACTTAGTACTTTCATAACAGGAAGTACATCGCTGGAACTTTCAGTAAAGGAAGAAAATCAGCAGAAAATTGCTGCCTACGTAGAGCGTAATTCTCCAGTTAATTACTTCGTGAGAGTTACGGGAGAGAAAAAGTGCGAGATATAGTTCGTTTTTTTTATTGACTTTCAAAGCAAAAAAGGTAAGTTTCTTCAATAACTAATTGTTGATTTGAGTTCAGCATATACATTTGCACAGAAATAATGCTATTTTGGATAAATTTGAAGGGGAAAAGCCGTCGGCACCTAAAACGAACATTTACCAGCAAGGCATTCTACTGTCACAGTAGCACAGCGTGTTACATAGAAGAAAGTGATGAGAATAAGGGGTTAGTTATAGGAAATGTCAGAATGAGGGTAATAGACGGGTGAGAATACCGGTGTAATAGGGGTGGAGTAGATGAAAAGAAAATCTTAAGAGAATGGATGCGAATTAGTGAGATAGGATATGTCTATTGACCTTATATTTAAATTCCTGAAGATTGTAGCTGTCGGGAAAGCAAATATATGAAAGAGAATTCTGCAGGATGTGCGTGAAAAAAAGACGATAGAGTAGAAATTGCGGTTACATTTTATCGGTTTCACTGTAAAAGGGTGGGACCTAGTTGCTAATCTTGTAGCTCGGGTAAATTCATACCTAGGGGGCACCAGTGATCTAAGTTCATTGGAAAGTATTTATTCAAGAGGCACAGGGAAGCCACGTCACAGCGATAAGATAGCGACTGCAGCCGAGCTGCCAAGCCGGTATCGATAACATAACAGATTCTCCGTTGGATTTTGTCAAGAACCCTGAGGTGAATAACAGGGGCACTTTTCTCCTGTCTTTTTTCTTCTTTGTTTATTTTTGTTTATTTTTCTTTCTTTTTTTCTTTCATGTATTCTTTAATTAATACAATCTTTTCTACTAACCTTTCCTTGTTATTTTCCCTCTTTTATCATTTTTTTCTTTTTGTCTTTTTTGTGCGTTTCTTCTTTCCCTCTTTCTTTCTTTACTATTCTTCTTCATTTTTATTTCTCCTCCTCTTCTGTCTTTTTATTTTTCATTCTTTGTTTCTTTCTTTCTTTCATTCATTATTTCATTCATTCTTTTTTTATTCTGCTCCATTTGCTATTTTCCTCTATTGTCAATTTGTTTTTGAGTGAGTGCCCTTCCTTCCTTCCTTCCTTCCTTCCTTCCTTCCTTCCTTCCTTCCTTCCTTTTATTTTCTACTTTACTCAGTACTTTTCCTTCTTCCACTATTCCATTTTTCTTTCTTTCTTTTTTTTCTTTCTTTCTTTCTTTTTTTCTTTCTTTCTTAGTCTTTTTTTGTTTTAACGTTTTGCGTTTCCTTCCTTTACAAACCTTCATTTTTTCTTTCTAACTGATGCCACTGCCTTTCTTTTATTCTTTTTTCTTTATTCCTTTCATAACTTTTTCCTTCCTTCCTTCCTTCCTTCCTTCCTTCCTTCCTTCCTTCCTTCCTTCCTTCCTTCCTTCCTTCCTTCCTTCCTTCCTCTATTCTTTCCTGCCTTCCTTCCTTTTATTTTCTACTTTACTTAGTACTTTTCTTTCTTCCACTATTTCATTCTTTCTTTCTTTTTTCTTTCTTTCTTTCTTTCTTTCTTTCTTTCTCACATTCACCTGTTCCATCTTAAAATGTGGAAAACGACTACAAATACTAGAAGTATTAAACAAAAAAAAAATAACCTCAATACTAATAATATTTCATCAAGTTTAGAAAGAAACGTACTAAATATATCTCCTAACTAAAATGAGAAAAAAAAAACGATAACGCAAGATGGCGCTTGAAGACGTGATACTTAAAAAAAACTTACCTTCTTTCTCTATCACTTAATTGGCTTGTTTACTTCATTCATTTATTCGGTAATTCATTCATTCGTTCATTCATTCCTTTTATACTGTCTTTCGCTCTTTATTTTTTATTATACTTTCTTTCATATATCTTTATTTTTGTTAATTTCTTTCTATTGCTTCTACTCTCCTTCATTTGTTATTTTTCCTTTTCCGTCTGTACTATTATTTTTGTCTTTTTGTATCTATTTCTGTTTCTTTATTATTGGTTTATTTTAAGTTGAACTCATTGGATCACCTGCATAGAGTAATGAAGAATTTATTTTTTTACATATAAATTAAAATAGCTTACAACTTAGCCGTTCCCCATCCCGGCAGCAGACCCCTGAAAAATATATTTAGCATTGCACCAATGCTGTTTACCAATTATTTTGTCCTTTAAGAGTCAGTTTCATTGATTATAAAAGAAAGAAAAATCAACATATATTGATCCTACCATAACATTTCTCTTGAGAAGCATGTCCTGTAACTCTAATGAAAGTGCCTTATTTGAACATGTAACACAAATTCATAGTAACTCTCGGGAAATACGACACCCAAATATAAAAGGACATTTAAAAAAAAAAAACATTTCTAAAGCAAAACAAGTGTGACGACGTCCTCGGGACTCTAGTCGTGATGATGGCCTCGACACACTAGCTGGTCTTCGAGACGTCTATTATAATGGCGCTCCCCCTTGCCCACACTGTGAATTCTGGACCAGGGAAGACACGCCGAAATCTTACTGTCTGTGTCTTTACCACGTCGAACCAGGCTAGACGCGCGCATACATTTGGTTAAAAAAATACGGCATCAAAAAAAAATAAATAGTTATAAAAATAAAATTCAATACTGCCTGAATAAGTTGCGGAAAAAGTCTTTATATATATATATATATATATATATATATATATATATATATATATATAACAACATGGCAGAATGTACAATCGTCGAATTCAATTTTCACAACAGAGCGAAGTTTTCGTTAAAAATAATCAGAGCTTTCAATTTTCAAAATATAAAAAATGTCTTTTCACAACGGAGAGAAGTATTCGTTAATCAGAGCTTTCACTTTTCCAAATAAAAGTCTTTTCACAGCTCTTTACTGAAGCTTTATGAAAACGGCCGAAGTGGGGCGTTTTGGCGACAGCGATAGTAAATTCGTCTGGCCTCTTTCGCTCGGCAGCTCCTACTGATTTTTCTCACGCGGGTTTCGATTTTTATACTTGTCCGTAATTCTCTTGAATGATGCTGATAGACCCGGGGTATCTTTATGCAAATCAGATATTTGACCAATGACATTACTTCTATCTACACATCTCGATGTGGAGTTTTGGTTCACGAATGAGGCAACAACACCTCATCTGATGTAATTGTATCTTCGTCATCTTTTTCTTAATTCAACTGATTACGTTAGCAAATCCTTAGCTTGGAAATTTTAACTCCAGTGAGATTTATAATTTATTTCAATTCTCATAGTCAAGTCCTAACCTTCTTAACCTCATCAAAACTTTTTGACAATTTGTTGTGACTATCGCCATCTCTCACTTCCACTGGCCGAAAATTCACTTCTGAATAACAATAGAAAAATATATTTTTCCTTTTTCTCAAATTTCCAGCTAGTTTTTTTTATTTTTCGGATTTTACAAGCACATAAATATTAAATATTTTTGAGCAGAGCTCATTTCGCGATTTACAATAAACTGCAAAATCAACGATATCACTGATAATAATTTATTTCGCTCCGTCGTATTAAACTAAGAATTATATTTTTTTCATATGTAGAAATAAGGTTACACAAGATCAGAAGGCACAAGAAGGTTTCGTTAGAAGCAAAGACAAAATACTGTTATATAACTACATCTAATATCATTCATCCTATGTGACATTGACTGTTGAACAATTTCCTCGCAGATAAAGAAAAGATTTGAGACAATATAGATGAGGTTCAACAAAAGGATGTAATATATCTATATCTATATATATATATATATATATATATATATATATATATATATATAAATGGATATGCCAATCTGTCTGCGTTTGTGTGTGTGTTTGTGCGTCTCCTTTCTAACAAACCCTACTCCCCCGAAATCCTTGATTTGATATCAACCAAAATTGGTTCTGTTGTCGATCATGACATGAACCTTCGAAATACGCATAAAAAACATTCAATCGGTTTATAGGGTATTCTCCCCCCACCCCCACCCACGACAAAAAAAAAAAACAAGTAAACGAACTGTTTAATGAAAGAAAGGAAATTATGACTAAATGCATCCGCACTAAGAAATGCCTCTTAGCTTCATACAACCATGGACAAAAACGCCATAATTCGTTTTAATTTAAAAATTGCACGTTCGAAAATTCCCTGCCGCGTGAGCGTACAAATAAAACACCGTTACAAGAGCGTTCTGAAAAAGAAAAACGGTGAACGGTAAAATCAGTCATTAAATTAAAGATGTGCGTTGTGGTGCAGTGGTTATCGGCTTAGAACAAGAAATCGCGGAGCCGAGTTCGAATTCCAGCTGAATCCATTGCATTCACAAATACCCTCGGGAAAGGTATTAATCCGTCTCTTCCCTCCTGTTATGGGTTAAATAACAGGACAGATTAGGTTCTATAACCTTGGCTGGCAACCAGTCTACCGCAGAAAGCAATGTCAACCTACTGCGGGATAATCTTCTGCCCAGTCTGTCATGTCCCTTTCGAAGCATGATCGCCCAAGCGTTTTTCACGTATGGCACTTAACTAACTAACTGAAGACACCACTCATGGTAGAAACATGGGTAGCGGAATAACTCGTATAAAAATGGAAAATATTCAAAAGTTCAACAATAAAATTTTATTGAGCAGTTTTGGATACAAATGTACACTGGTCTAACCCTATTATGACCAAAAACTAAGTATTAAACAATCAATCAATCAATATATATATATATATATATATATATATATATATATATATATATATATATATATAAAAGGAATACATAGAAGAAACCTCAATGAATTTAAATAAAATTGATCGACACAATTTTTGGGCTTTACAAAATGACTCACTAAATGCATAAATTACTTCTCGTAATGTGACTGACTATTATTTGATTTGCGAATTGCTACGTCAACTAAAAGAGAAAGCAATTTATCAAGATGAGAATGTATAATAAGTACTTTAATCGCGAGATCAACGACACTATATTTGCATGCAGTGTCGTACAATCGTTCACCTTTCTAGGCAGATCTTCAATTATCAAAATGTGGCGGAGTTAATAATAAAAATAATGGAACCATAAACAAAAAGAAAAAAAATTAAAATTAAATCAGCGAGGCTGTATAACCAAAACGTAGATTTAAAAAGTTAAGTGAATTTGAAATTCTCACTGTCAACTTTTCTGTGCATGTGCAGTTACATCAATGTAAACATCACTTTAGTCCAATAATATCCCTAAAGAACGATGCACATCACACGAAAACTTTTTTCAATTTGTCCTAATATTTACCCCTAATGTATATATTTATATATATATACACACACACACACACACACACATATACACACACACAGATATATACATATATATTTTTATTTACGATAAATTTTATTTAAAATCGGCAGGATTCTAACCTGCGACCCCTATATAGATAGGGGTCGCAGGTTCGAATCCTGCCGAATGACACACATTTTCGTAATAAAAATTTATCGAAAAAAATCAGTCCACTAGATATAAATATATAATACTGTTTAATTAAAAACAGAATATCCCCTTAAATATGAGTATCGATCAAAAATAATGTTCAAACAAATCATTTCAAATTGTCGGTTGTTTATAACCAAGTTTCGTTAATCTTCGTTAATCATCATTTATAAATGTTTGAGGTCTTCTTTGCATCAACAATTTTCTTCTTCTTCTTCTTCTTCTTCTTCTTCTTCTTCTTCTTCTTCTTCTTCTTCTTCTTCTTCTATGTGCCTTGTCCTTTCAAGACGTAGGCCTTCCACGTCTCCCTCTCCCTAGTGGCTCTTAGCACGCTTTTTTTTTTGTAACATCTCGCAACCCCCGTTCTGTCATCCACCTGCGCAGGCCCTTCAAACGTTATCCGCTGCTTTCCTCTGTCTCTTTTTCCCTTTATCTGGCCTGTTAATATCAGGTTCTCAAAGCCCTCCTTCCTTAGTGCATGTCCCAGGAACTTCAGTTGTCTTTTCATGATGCTCAATATTAATTTCCCTATTGGCCACATTAAAAACAACCAACAGGCAGTGACGTTTCTGGCCACCACTTTTTTGTCAACAAGGTATAAATGAAAACTAAACTAATAATAAGAAATTAGTGGGAGATCAGTTTATTACTTCATAACAATAGAAAACCGACCACCCACTTTATGACCAGGAGAAGCCTCAATCATCATTCCAACTATTATATTCAGTCAGTCAGTTAAGTGTCATACGTGATACACGCTTTGGGCGTCATGTCTCAAAAGAGACATTACTGACAGGTTGCCATTGATTTCTGCGGTAGTCTGGTTGCCAGCCACGCCTATAGAACCCAATCTATCCTATTATTTAGCGTGTAAATTTAGGGAAGAGTCGGATTAGTACCTTTCCCAAAGCTATTTGTGCGTAAGTAAATGCAAGAAATTCAACTGAAATTTGAACTCGGCTTCCGGATTTATCGTTCCGAGTCGATATCCACTGCACCACAACGCATATTCTAACAGTCAGTTAAGTGCCATACGGGATACACGCTTGGGCAATCTTGTCTCAAAAGAGACATGACTGACTGGACAGAAGATTATTCCGCAGTAGGTTGTCATTGCTTTCTGCAGTAGACTGGTTGCCAGCCAAGGCTATAGAACCCAGTATGTTCTACTATTTAACCCATAACCAGAAGAAAGAGATGGATTAATACCTTTCCCAATGGTATTTGTGCGTAAGTGAATGCAAGGAATTCAACTGGAATTCGAACTCGGCTCTCCGATTTCTTGTTCCGTGTCGATATCGACGGCACCACAACGTCCATAATACAGTTTCCCCAATTTACTTAGGGTCTAAGCTATTAAAAAAATAGTTTATTTGTGGCAACATTTGAATTACACTTTGAAAAAACGACACGTTTTGTGAGGCTAACGCCTAGGCGACCCATTTTTTGGCGTCTTCATAAGAATGAAAGTGTTGCTCAGCCGGGTCCTGTGACATCGATCGAAGTAAATGATAATCACAAGGAATAATATCTTGTAAATATGGTGGGTTGGGTAGGTCTTCCCATTTAAGCGTTTCCAAGTAGGTTTTTACTTGTTTTGTAACATGTGACCGACTGTTATGTCCTAAAATAACTTTGTCGTGCTCGGCACAAATGAACCTATTGTAGTCGAACAATGTGAAAACACTATGAAAGTATAGAATTACGTTTTTATAGTAAAAATAACAACACAACAATAAATATTTATACTAAAATCACCAATAATACAATTTAAAGCAAAATTACCAGCAACACTTGTTATATTATGATTTACCATGCATACATTTAAAACTTGAATTACCAAAACATTACATTTTATCTACATTAAATAACAATAGAGGTGTTGATACGTCGCTAAACAAAATCAACCCAAGCTATAGTGGATGGGAAATTGACCCTCTAGGGCCATTCGTATCATATTAGTGGGGGATCTGTTTATTACTTCATAACAATATAGAACTGATCCCCCACTTTATGCCCAGTAGAAGCCTTAACCCTCTAGGGCCATTCGTATCATATTGGTGGGGGATCTGTTCATTACTTCATAACAATATAGAACTGATCCCCCACTTTATGCCCAGTAGAAGCCTTAACCCTCTAGGGCCATTCGTATCATATTGGTGGGGGATCTGTTTATTACTTCATAACAATATAGAACTGATCCCCCACTTTATGCCCAGTAGAAGCCTTAACCCTCTAGGGCCATTCGTATCATATTGGTGGGGGATCTGTTTATTACTTCATAACAATATAGGACTGATCCCCCACTTTATGCCCAGTAGAAGCCTTAACCCTCTAGGGCCATTCGTATCATATTTGATACAGTATGAAAACAAGCCTTGAAAGAAATATTTTCCTGAAAAATTTTTTAAGAGAAATATTTTATAAATTTCAAATGAAAGCAGTACTGACTGCTCAGTCAATGAATACCAAATGTTTCCTTATAGGGAAATACCAAATGTTTCCTTATAGGGAAATACCAAATGTTTCCTTATAGGGAAATACTGTATCAAATATGATACGAATAGCCCTAGAGGGTTAAGAATTAAATGTAACCTTCACTTTTACAAAAATTCACAATGACGTGTGAAATCCTGGTTTTGCCGAATAGAAAAAGGATTGTCCACGTGCTTAAAGAAAAAGTCGAAACCGGGTTTGGCGAGTTAAATGTGAAATGAAAGCGATTTTCAAGACTAAAAAAACTGAGCGATCCAGTGCGAAAAATCTAGATGACTATAAATGATTTCAATCAGCGTCAGTCAGAAAGTCAAAGGGGGGAAGCGAGAGAGAGTCACAACTAAAATTTAACAATGTAGAATCTTCAAGTCGAACCTGACATAAGGTCACACATCGTCCTCTTTCTCCTTCTTTCTCGTGTGCTGACTCCTATTACTTCTTCTTCTCCATCCAAAGACATTCCTACCAAAACAACACTCATACATACATACATACATACGCATAAACTCTTTCCAACAAATTACTACCACGAATATTTCTTCAACACTTGATACCTTTAACTAATTACCTGTTTCTCATTGAACATTAATTTCTACGAATTCTTGTTTTTCTTTTCTTTTAAAGAATTTCTATTTTAGCATGAAAAATGTATATTTTTAATCTTCCACTATTCCACACTAATTCATATTGGTAAAATTTGCCATAATTTATGGATAAAGTACAAGGATTAGTTTATGTATTGATTATAATAGAGAATCAATTTCTCGAATGTATATTATATAGCAACAACAGTCCATGATGGTCACAAAGTAAGGGATCAATTTATGTATTGATTATAAGAGAGAATCAATCTCCGGAATGTATATTATATAGCAATAACAGTCTATGATGGTCACAAAGTAAGGGATCAGTTTATGTATTGATTATAATAGCGAATCAATCTCCCAAATGTATATTACATAGTACCAATAGTCCACGATGGTCACAAAGTAAGGGGTTGAAGGTAATGTTGACAACGTTCCTGGGTATAGAGTATCCTCTTGGCATCTGTTGACCATGTCCGTCAATAGTATATGGATATAGAGTATCATCACCGAACGTAATCTGTTCAATGAAACAACGTCAAAGACCATCACTCTCGAATCAAAAACTCCCCAGAATCGGATTTAAACTCCAATACTCGGAAAAATATGGCCGCCTTTTATACACGTCGCATTGAATATTTTCAGCTTTCTGATTTGTTAAACGTTCTATTAGTGAACTATAAAATGGGTTAACTCCTGGGGGTTTGCACAGTATATAATGGACACAAAAAATCCAACAATTCAAACATACCATCCTGCTGCCAACCAACCTTCTGATAATTCGGATGATGAAAACAAATAAATCAGTAAGCTGTAGTGCATGACACAAGGCAGAATTAAAGAAAGATTAACCATCTCCCTATAGCTTCAAAACCAGAATCCATCGAAACAGATTGAGAAAATAAAACAAGCAAAGAGAGATTATCCATTAATACTGACAGCTGAGCAAGAACAAACTATCCTTGTTGATCAAAGAAAACGTTCAGTTCGAAATTCCTTGAAAGATATCTGTATTGTCGGACCCCTGAAGAAGACCGGGGGTTCAACGACTGAAACGTCGTTATAATAACAAACGATAATCACATCATCATAATATTTTTGTTTTCTTTACTTTTCTGACTATTTCTTGAACTCTTCTTATCGACCTCGGAATCCATGACAATGTGCAACCGCGTATCTCATCATTCGGGAAATATCCAATGTTCTGGAATCACAGACCGCTGGCAATATTTGACAGCCAATCATTGTACGTCATCTACCTTTAAAGACTCAATCATCAGCGCCGGCTGATGGGGAACTATTGATTGCTTGTCAATAGAAGAGAAGCCTATGTCCACTGAAGAAAAGAAAACCACGAAACGGTTGTGTGTAGTCAGGGGAAAAATAGGAGCGTATTTTCATTCTATCCTGATAAACAAGCGTCACGTACGCCTCGAGTTAGAGGTAATGGGCTTTCAAAAGGTTACGCAGTCGGCCAGCACGATCTCTTCATAACATAAACATACATGAGAAGAAAGAACAAGATAGATAGATAGATAGATAGATAGATAGATAGATAGATTCATTTCATCTATGATGTGCAAATGTATTAATATTGTTTACTGATTACACTCAATATGTTCTTTGATATACTTATCAACCTCTGAGAATATATATATATATATATATATATATATGATGATAATATACACGCTAAAAAGTCTGCCTCCTTCTACCAAGTGCCCGTAGCACTGAGGTAGAATCGCCGACTGACGCCAGGTCGGTCTGGTTTCAATCCTGGGTAAAAAGCAATCGGCTGTCTAACCGTACTGATGAGCTATGATACAGCGAAACAGATCTGCCTGATGATGACTATATATATATATAATCGCAGAGAATTGTCAGTTGAGGTCTTAATTTGTCGAACTTTATTACACTGGAATTAATCGGTCCCAAGTCTATATTGATATTTACATACGTATATATATATATATATATATATGGGGTAATAGTATGTTTCTTTTATCTTCAATACGTGGACACTATTGGAATAAAAGGGAGAGTAGTGTGGTTATCTGACGGGCTTTGGTGTTTCTCCTGACTAGGGACTAATTCCAGTGTAATAAATTTCGGCGAATTAAGACCTCAACTGACAATTTATCTATTTCGACGTTTTCTTTGTAATTTTTTTTTTCAGTCAAAGACCGAATTTTAAGTTAAGTTTATTTATTTTATTTTCTCCGTATTTATTTGCTAACTTTCTTCTTTTTTTTTTTTTTTTTGACCCGCTCTGGTTTTTTGTGTTCTTTTATTTTTTATTGTTTTTTTTTAAATTTTTTAAAAAATATTTCTTTCATTCTTATTGTGTGAAGCAACCTACAAACGGACTTGTCCATACCTTTATAATATGACTACCAAATTTGAGTGAAAAGTAAGTGAGTGAATGAGTGAGTCAGGGTGCCTGCGAGAGAAAGTACTCTCCAGTTCACGTTTACCTTTGTACTACGTTTCTCAAGAATGTACTATTCAACCTTATATCCGACTCCGTGTTATCTTTCTTATATCCCTTCGGTTATAACAATTGTATAATTCTCTATATTTTAACCTGTATTTAACGTATTTTTTTGGCAACGTAATAAAGCATGTGCAACCTACTGCGGGATAATCCTCTGCCCAGTCAGTCATGTCTCTTTCGAGACATGATCTCCCAAGCGTGTTTCACGTATGGCACTTAACTGACTGAATATGTTTTACAGTTTATTTCTTTAGTCAGTCATGTTGCTTTAGGTACCCCACTTTTTTTCACAAGTCGTTTTGTTTTTGTGGTATTAGATTTCAGTCTTTGCCTTTCCAGTTTTTGTAATTTTAATTGTGTAACATTTTATTTAGAAACGTATAGTTTAAATATTTTTATTATTTTTTATTATTAATTCCTCTTTCGTTACATTGTCACTGGCAAAACATTTTGTTCACACGCGCGTCTTTAATTGTATTGTTTTTTTTTAAATTTTCATCTTTTCTGTTTCTCTCTCTCTCTCTCTCTCTCTCTCTCTCTCTCTCTGTATAAACTTCTTTAAAGATGTATAGTTTAATTACGTTTTTATTTTCTTGAATCCTTTTTCGTTACTGGTAAACCCAATTTATTTTTCGTTGTTGTAAAGGGCAAGAAAATTTTATGTAATTGATGACGTCTTTGCGTTAATAAGTTTTTTATTTTTATGTCTTTTTTATTTCTTGTGTCGTTAATTCACTGTTTTTTATTTATTGTTTGTCTTTTTAGTTAAACAATTACTTTTTTCTCTCATTTTCTCCCCCGTTTCTCTAGTATGCTTAAAAAATGTCTGAAAAGGCGACCAAACGGAAAAATATGACCAAAAGTCGGTCCGTTATCAAAAAGAATCTATTTGGTTCTAAAACAGACCCACCAGATAAAAATGAACCGAAAAATACAACAAATGACAATGAAACAAAAAAAAAAGTATAGAAGCCAATTCTGGCCAAAATACTAATTTTGCAAATAACGAGAATAAGACTGAAAAACCATTGGAAGCAGAAACGTCGATGGAGCAGCCGGGGAATCACTCTCTTGCTAGAAGTCCCCCTACCAATTGTATAATCACCATGACGGAGTTTTTGAAGAAAGCCAAATGTTACGCTCAAATTATAAAAGGAACTTTGGTGGATCCCTAAAAATTACAGAAAGTTGAAAAAAGAATTTTATACATCTTTATGGTCGACAAGTGAACTCGCAAAAGTTGTACCACCAAAAAAAAAAGTGATCAAATCTTTGACGTCTCGAAGTGTTAAATCCCAAAGAGTGATTAAAGAGAGAGGGTACTTTACGTGGGACGTACTGTTACCAATGCCTGCCCACTGTGAAGATGTCTGCAGCCGTTACCTAATAACACAAGATTATGTAATAATGACAGAATATGTAGGAAGGCGACCGACCAATATATGAGGTTCCTCCTCAGGTCTTAGGCGATCACTTAGCATCTTATATCATCAAGTTTGGGCGGATGCTCAATGCTTCCTCCAACGACCTGAGCGATAGGTGTGGGGTTTCGAAATTATGATAGATCGCAATGCCTTTATCTACATCCTCAACTGTCTAGACCTAGAGGGCAAGAAAATGTCCGCCATTGTGTTCAGCTGTAAACCATCTTGCTAGAAGTGTGAGCAGACTGGTCAACTGTGCTCTTCCTGTCCAGAGAAGATGTCCTCTGGAGTTCTGGCCCTCGCCGACCCAAATCTCCCTCCGGTCGAGACTGTTATATCCGTCTTGCTTGTAGTGGGCTTGTCAGCAACTGGAACCGGCGCCGAAAAACGCCCGGTTGGGTCTGATGCTCAACCCCCACTGTCCGAAAAGTCTTCACCAGCCGCCAAGAAAGAAGAGATGGAATGGCTGCTTATTGGCAAGGCCGGAGGAAAGCGCTGGACGGAGGGGTTACAGTTACCGAAAGCGGTAACTGTTAAAGACACGTACAGCCCCACTCCATCAACCAGTTCTAAGGACGATGACCCAGCCAGAGACGCAGAAACATTACGGGACCACAGATTGAAATATGGTCCGAACTTTGAAAATAAAATTTAATTCAACTACAAAAATTGTGAAAAAAAAAAAAAGAAACCAACCCAAAACAGTGCGACCTTCCTAAAAACAGGTTAAAAAAGCCCTCACTCATAGTAGAAAAACTAAAGAGTTGAAAACATTACTTAATTTTAAAACACTATGGGAAAGATGTTGATGACAGGAGTCAGATCAGGTCAAAGAGCTCAGTAGATTTGGGGAATGCTGAGAGGGACTAATGATGCCTTCCCATCATTCTAACCTTTTTCATATTTTTTAGATACCGATGGTAGAAAATTAAGTCAGTTTTGTGCAGCGCGGACCACCTCTTTACGTTCACCCCTTCCTGTATAGAACGCTCAGGGTAGCGCTATTTCTTCAAGGCTATGTAAACCTACGTGTTGAGTCTGCGGCTCTGTGGAAAAATAAAACGTAGCATAGCGTCGCCATAACTAGTGATCACTTCAAACAACTTTCTCATAACTACACTCATCCAACTGTTTCAGAACCCTGTGCACTGTTCTCAGACTGACATGCACACAGTCTGAAATGTTTGTAGTGAAGCTTCCGGTACGAATCCCAGATAATACGGAATGTCGTTTCCGCATACACGGCGGGGAAAATTGTAATAGCGCAGTGTTGCTCTTTTCCTCGCAGGCGGCGTTCAGTTGACGCTACTATACTGCGCAGTCGACAAAATCAAAAACACCACGCATGCGCAAAATTAAAATTAAAAATGGCGATAATTTATGTATGTAATTAATCCAAATAAAATGCGTCACTTAATTGATTGACGTTATACTCCAGACTAAATTTTCAGTCTACTCTTCAGGGGGTTTTATCTATTGACTGCCAATTATCTCACATTTCATTATCTTTATACTTAGTTTGATGTAATTAATTTAATTTAACCTATACGCCATTTGAACATAACAATACAAACATATATTTTATTTGAATATTCTATTTTGAAATTAATATACATTATGAATTATATTTTAGAACATGTACATTTTTTAAAAATTTGTACATGTTCTAAAATATAATTTATAATAAATATTCACAGCTCTATATATTATATATCGAGCACTGTTTTAAATTAATGTTTTGGACGTTGTAAAAATTGTTTCTTTGTTTCTTATTCACTCGGATATATATATATATATATATATATATATATATATATATATATATAAATCCAGGTAAAGATGGCACAAGGTTTTACGATTTTGAGTTCTCTGGCATTTACGTTTTATTAAAAAAGTGCTCAATGCAATAAATATTGTAGAGCATAATATAATCATGCAATTAAATTTTTTATACAATTAAAAATACATTGCGACACAGTAATTTCTATGGGTCGAGATTTCTAAGTAATGTTAGATGTTAATTGTGAAAATAATTCTTTCTTGTATTTAAATGAAAATGATTTTCATTTAAATACAAGAAAGAATGCGTTTGTTATTTAGAAATGGGGAAGACATAACATTTATGTGTTTGTTCTATTTAACAGTTTAATTATATGATTATATAGATAGTGTAGTATCCTTGGTACTTTGTAAGGTCAATTCCAAGGGCAATTGTAATCCAATGAGAACTCACTGTTAGAATTTAACAGAGTATTATAATGAAAATAAAATAAATGCCTTCATAAATCAATTTGCAATACTTTATTTAGCAGAGCTCTTACAGACCGCTCTTCAGACCAAAGTCTTTACAAAAAAATATGATTGTGTTTGCCCTGACCTCAGTCATTCAAGGCTATCGTCATCTTACGAATTCGTTCTTACATGTATCCAATATTGTAGGCACCAGTCTCTATTTTCTAACGCATTACGACTTTAAAATTTAACAGACAAATTGACAAATCGATAAAAGAAAAATTTGAAATTTGTGTATGTATATATGCCGGCGCATCAATAAATAATTATCCAAATGTTGGAGAATTTTTGTCTTTATTTTCAACTGAAATTAAAGCAAAAATACGACGTATAGAACGGCTCATGATTAAACATAATAGACATTCATGGTCTCTTATATTTAACAGCATATGTTTAGAAAATTACTTGCTGCCTCGATACACTATATATATATATATACGTATAAACTTTAACCTGGGTATTTTTTGAGAAATCTTTTTAAGAAAATGTGTCATTTGGCAGAATTCGAACCTGCGACCCCTAACAACATTGAAGCCATCACTTGATTTGATGCGTCTATGACCGCTCGAGCACCAATGACCCCCCAGTCTAAACGATGCAATATCAAGCTTTATAAACCTACAATTTTTGATTTCTCGTAAATACCAATCTCTGCTCTGCCGAATGATCCCCATTTTCTTAACAAATATACATACTTTGCTTGGAAAATGGGTGTCATTCGGCAGATAGACATAGATATACTGTTTAATTGAAAACAGAATATCTACTCAAATAAGAATATCGATTAAAAATAATGTTCAAAAAAATAAATTATATATATATATATATATATATATATATATATATATATATATAAATATATATATTTGAGATGAGTTGTGTATTGCATATTTGTGTAAGTTTGGGTTTTTTTCGAATTAATGTATATGTCACATGTATCTAGTCTTTGCTACTGTTGAAGCAATTTCATGAAGACAGCGTTAATTTCTTACTTTTATTTTTTGCAAAGATCACGAACCGATATGACAACATAAAAGGTTCAAAGTACACATGCGCATTCCATGATCAAAGGTTTTGGCTTAATTGACATCCGGTTTTGTGGATATTTCAAGGAAAAAAAATAATTGTCACGTCATTCCTTTTTGGTCGATTTCCATCTATTCGTAATTGTTTTCCTTTTTTTTTAATATTTTCAGAAGTTCAATTTAAATTATTATTTTTGTTACAAACTTTTTCTAGTATTCTTGAGAATGCACGAAACAACACAACATTGGAAATGTAAAAAAAAATACTTCTCTCTCTTTCTCTCAAGATACCATATATATATATATATATATATATAATGTCAGGATAAATTGCAAGCATTATGTTTGCTTATTCTTTATAAAATCCGTTCATATTCGCGAATAATCTTTCGCGTATTATAAATGAAAGATGTAAGAAATGAGCTGTAACGTTGATAGATGGTAATATTATTCATTTCTCAACGTTCCCAAGTCCTTTCAATCTCCTTCTGAGATCATCTTCTGGGGTGTGAGTTGTGGTTGCAAAAACTACATTTGAAAGAATTTCATTAAAATAGGCAGACACGATGTTTGCAATTTATGTATTCTGACATGTCTGAAAGAAAATTTGCTGCCTAAATACACACACACACACACACATATATATATATATATATATATATATATATATATATATATACACACACACATAAGCATGTGCGTGTGCTTGATTACATAAACAAACCCATTCACGCATGCGCATACCAACACACAGGCTCAAAAGCATTTGTCCAGTCCGTTCGTTGGTAGTTGTAAGTAAATGATATATTTTTGTAGAAAAAGTAATCAAATATACTTGAAAAACGTGTGGATGAAACATCAATCTCCGCATGAGTGAAATAACACTGTTTTTTGACGCATTTTTCTACATTATATATATATAATTTATACATTTTTATAGCTCTATATATTATAGATATATTAAATTTTTATAGCTCTATATATTATATAACGAGCACTGATTTAAATTTATATTTTGGACATTGTAAGAATTCTTCGTTCTGTATTGACTCGGATATATATATATATATACAGTACTATGCAAAAGTATTAGGACAAGAACTATTTTATATTTTATGAGGCATTAAAATAAAGTTTAAAATCCCTCCTGTCCTAACGCTTTTGCACACTAACGGTAGTGTGCAAATGTATTTGGACAGGGGTGATTTTCACTAAGAACTCTAATACAGGGTGAAAAGCCAAGTAAATTGCTAATAAATATTGACTATTTATAACTTGGTGTAAAAGAAATGTATTTAAAAGAAGTTATATTTATTTTTTCCTTTTTCTATGGAACAAGTTATTTTGAAACTACTATATTGAACATCTACGGGATATTTTAGATAAAAAGATTGATAAATCTAATATTACTTTGTAAGACACACTTTGAGAACAAATACAAGCTGCTTGGCAGGAGATACCATTAGATACATTGAAGAAGCTTGTGATGTCAATGCCTGACAGAATGAAGGCTGTGATCAAAGCAAAAGGCTATTATACTGAATATTAATTTTTATTTTGTAACAAGTATTTTTTTCTGTTAAAGCATTTGTTGAGTAAATCAAATAAAATTACTTTAATTAAATTGTTTATTTTCTGTCAATATGCCTCATAAACGACAAAATAGTTCTTGTCCTTATACTTTTGCACAGTACTGTGAATATATCTATCTATCTATATATATATATATATATATATATATATATATATATATATATATATATATTTATATATATATATATTTATATATTTATATATATATATATATATTTATATATATGTATATATATGCACACACACACATACATATATATATATATATATATATATATATATATATATATATATATTATAATAATATCAATGGGTTTTTTAACAGGAATGTTAATGCTCAGATTTTCAACGCAATTTTTGACCGTTGTTTGTTGTATTTTGGCTCTATTATATATATGTATTCTGGTCAGTGGTGCATTATGGGTACAATTAAGATGGGAAGAAGCAAAGCATATATATATGCGTACATGCATATATTTGCTTGTACGTATGTGTAATAAAATGAGGGATATGAAATATCAGATCACAATATTTGAGATTAAATATATGAAAATTAGTGAAATGTCTGAGCAAACAAATAGTAATTTAAACATTCAAACAGCTTTGATTTGTTCCATGACACAGATATACATACATATATATGGAGTGTTTCAGCGAACATGACGGCATAACATGACTGATCGTAAATGCGTAATGAGGTTCACGTTGCATTCTCGATACGCAAGGTTTGCCGTTTTTCTAATTTTTTCGTGAATTTAATTTCGCCGTTAGACATTTGAACAAGTATAACTACACGTGTATATCATTATAATGGGGCCTCACATCAGTGAGGGGGGGCGGTGTGCAAGTGAAAACGTTGAGAGGAAGGCCCGAAACGGTGCATATCCTCTTCTGATGACCCCAATCTAAACTTATTTATAAATGGAAATATATCTCTGTGTTTGTATGTGTGTGTGTGTGTCTGTGTGTGTGTGTGTCCGTTACCTTTAGGCTCCGAAACGGCTGAACCGATTTTCTTGAAAAATCTTGTACTATTAGCGTCTGCGAGTGTTCCTAGCTAGGTTTTGAGTCGAGGTACCCCCGATAAATATCGAAAATCGATAATCGAAAAATTCGGGTTATAGAAGGCGTGGTCCGATTTTAATCAAATTTGATACACTCATAGACAAAGACATAAGAAACGACATTGAGAAGTTTCAAGGTTGCAGTTTTTACAATAGTGCAGAAAATTGATAATATATACATATATAAAAGGCAAGATGTTTTTGTGTGTCTCTGTTTATCTGTCGGTATGTCCTTTATACAAATCCACAATTTTTATCCGATTCTCACCAAACTTCACACAAATATTATTTTGGTTGAGTCTGAGCTCCGGATCATGGATTAGTTTTAAAGCTTTCGTTACACCCGAGCAACGCCGGGCTATACTGCTCGTTTAAATACAAATTCGAAAGGAACACATCACAAGAAGTTCTATGACGTCATATGCCGTAGAGAAGTTCAGTGGAAATGTTATTGGCATGAGGAGTATTGTATATTCAGCTCGCTTCAGGTGAGTTTCAATTAATTTCAAGTAATTTCCTTCTTATATATGGCAAATGTTATTAAAGACGTTTTTTGTCGATTAATTTTTTTGATTACCTTTTTCAAATTTCGAGTGATCAATGATCCTTCTGAGATAAATAGGAATTTTCGTAAGAAATTTTCTAAAGTTCATCTTGAAAGAATGATGCAAGCTTTCGACATTCTTAAGTCATCATCAGGGTGGGTAGATACATTTGTTATATATTTGTTTACTTTTTGTTTAAATATACATTTGTGGATGCTTACTTTACAATTATAAATGTTTTTATTTATATGTGGCTGGTTTTTATTTTATTAGTATTGTTTCGTGGATCATTAATTAGTTTTTACTCTTTGATTTCGCTAGTATTATGGAATTGTTCGTGAGAAGCAACATAATACTACGATAATCCTAATGCTGTTTATTAAGGTGCTGTCCGTTGTGGTGCAATGGATATCGGCTCGGAACGATAAATCGAGAAGCTGAGTGCGAATTCTAGTTGAATTCCTTGCATTCACTTACGCACAAATACCCTTGAGAAAGGTATTAATCCGTCTCTTCCCTCCAGTTATGGGTTAAACAATAGAACAGAATGAGTTCTATAGCCATGGCTGGCAACGAGTCTACTGTAGAAAGCAATGGCAACCTACTGCGGAATAATCTTCTGCTCAGTCAGTCATGTCTCATTCGAGACATGATCACCCAAGCGTGTATCACGTAACTGACTGACTGAATATAATAGTTGGAAACATGATTAAGTTTTCTACGGATCAAAAGTTGGGGATCGGTTTTATGTTGTTATGAAGTAATATACTGATCCCCTACTAATTACTGCTTAATATAATACATCTCTTCCTCGTCTTACTGTGAATCAAATAACAGGATAGACTGGGTTCTATAGCCTTGGCTAGCAACCAGTCTACCGCAGAAAGTAATGGCAACCTATTGCGGGATAATCTTCTGCCTAGTCAGAAGTGTGTATCACGTAGCCACTTCCCCATCGTCGAAATGTGGCCTCCCTCTCTCTCTTCTATAAATACTTTCATGGCTTCTGCTCGGATGAGCTTAAGTCACTGATGCCTCCTCAACAGGTGTTTACTCGTGCAACCAGACTGGCAACTGGGTCCCACCCATTCACAGTCAGGTTAGCCAAATGCAGACGACAATTCTACTCCTGCAGCTTCCTCTCTCGCACTTCCCGCCTGTGGAACTCGCTCCCGTATTCTTGCTTTCCTGACGGCTACAACCTCCAGAAATTTAAATGCAAAGTCAATACTCATCTACTAACCACTGGACCATAGCTCTCTCCCCACTCCCGTATAATCTTCCCTTTCTCTCCACCTATGTATCTGTCATCGCACCTGCTTTCTCAGCTTTCTGTTGTTCCTTTCTGACTAGTTTGTACTCCTCACTCTTTTCTAATTAATCTTTTTACATTTATGTAACCCCCTGCACATCAGTGGCGTTTCCGCCTTGCTCGGGGTGAAATGATTAAAAAAAAAACTGACTGTGGTACTCTGGTCTGATAAGTGCCAGGTGAGTCACTCTGAGCGTGTAGTTGTAATGTATTCTCTATGAGAGCTCTGTGTTTCATTTTTATAGAGTAACGTTCTCTTAGTGGGCAGTTATACTCGTACACAATATTTTCTTTTTATATTTTTCATATGGGGTTAATAATTTGGAATATATTATTTTTTTATTAAGAGGTTGCTTGTTTTCCATTTTTTGAAATAAATAAAGAATCTTATGTATTTGTTTTTAATAATTGGTTTGATATTTATCTTGCCGTTTCGTCTTATTTGTAATTGTACTGCATTTTATTTTGATAATATATGTTAATAGCATTATTGTCAATATTATGCTTATGACTATGTTTATTGTTAAAATTGTTGCTGTTTAAATTAAATATTATTTACTTGTCTACCCTGTAATTGAGGTACCATTGTTGATAAGGATGTGCGTTGTGGTGCAATGGATATCGACTCGGAATAACAAATTGGTGAGACGAGTTCGAATTTAAGTTGAATTCCTTGCATTTACGTACGCACAAATACTCTTGGGAAATGTAACAATCCGTCTCTTCCTTTCAATTATGGGTTAAATAATAGGACTGATTGGGTCCTATAGTTGCCAACCAGTCTACTGCAGAAAGCAATGGCAACCAACTGCAGGATAATCTTCTGCCCAGACAGTCATGTCTCTTTCGAGACCTGATCGCCTAAAGCGTGTATCACGTCTGGCACTTAACTGACAATTGGTAAGAGTTTATTTTAAATGATTTAATTCTTTTTAAACTAAGCTCATTTCCTCATCCAAAATAAAATTCCTTTTTTAATTTTTTTCTATGTATGGATAACCTAAGCATTGAGCACTAGTAGTTACGGCTAAGATTTGACTTTTGGGACTTTTTCTCTTAGTTTTTTTTAATTTTCATGATTTTGTTTTTAGTTGTTTTGGGTGGGATGGGGAGGTTTGATAGCAGGGTTTGAATTCCACTTGAATTCATTACATTCACTTACTGGAAAATACCTTTGGGAAAGGTATGAATCCATCACTTTTACCGCCATCTATGGATTAAGTAGTAGAACAGATTGGGTTCTATAGCCTTGGTTGACAACCAGTCTTCTACAGAAAAAAATGACACCCTACTGCGGGAAAAACTACTGTCTAGTCAGTCATGGATCGGAAGAGACATGATCGTCCAAGCGAGTATCACGTATGGCACTTAACTGATCGAACTGACTGATAGTGTCGTCTGTTGGTCGGACGAATGTTTAGGATCTATCTATCTATCTATCTATCTATCTATCTATGTAATTGTAGATTTGTGATCCAAGATTATTCTATTATTTCTGCTGAACTGACTGGATGGGATTTGTATCTCTCTTTTTTTCTGTGTGTATGTATATATATATATATATATATATATATATATATATAGAGAGAGAGAGAGAGAGAGAGAGAGAAAGGCGAAAATGGCAGACCCGTAAAGATGGAAAGGGAAATCTAAAAGATTTTATTCAATTAATATAAATTATTATTTAGATAAAAATAGAGATCTTGATGGATATTATCTCAAACATTATAAAATATTGAGAAGAAAACTCAACAAATATTTAGACGGTTATAAATCAGGATTTATTTCAACAGTGTAAATTGTACCCTTCAGACCGTTGAAACTTAGATAAAGTATTTCTCAACGGTCTGAACGAGACAATGAAAGTAAATTTACACTGTCAAAATAAATCTACATGTATAACTATCTAAGTATGTGCATGTGTTGACTTGTACTCTGTTATATATATATATATATATATATATATATATATATATATATATATTGTTTAGTTGTAACAAAGTTGTGGAACTCGTATTTTTTTACCTGCTGTTCATGCATTTCCTTTTATAAAGAGTGCTCGATACAACGTAGAGCGTTATATTGTACCAGTTGTTAGAAAACACCTCATCCACACGACCTCCCACCAAAAATGTAATAAATACACATAATCAAACCTCTAAATAAATAGAACAGAAAACGTAGAAATAAAAGAAAATAAATCCCACACCACACCAACAGCAATTCTAACCACCTGTAAATAGTAGTAAAATAAAACTATCGACACTGCATAAAAAAAACAAAAAAAAAAACATATATCCCAAAAAATAATACCTAAACTAAACGAAAAAGCGACCTGCCCAAAACTAAGCTACCCCACACCCGTCTCTTAACCCAATAGCAGCACCTCTAGAATCAGGAACGGACGATTAGACCATTCTAAACTCCCACCCCACATTTATTTACATCGTTCTCATTAGCAGCGACACAACTTCCACCACATCTAGACAAAATAAATAAGGAACCTCTCTAAAACTAAGCCACCTCTCCTAACCCCATATCTCTAAGACTACAATAGGGCCGTCAGAATCAAAATAAGCTCCCAACCACACTTTCATTTAACAACATATCACCACAAATAAAATGTTTTCACCATTTAATTTTCATTTCAAATTTTTACCCGATGAGAAGCGCGCATAGCAGCTTCGAAACGCGATAATTTTTGTGTAGTGGTACTATGAGTTTATAAACCATTGGAACAACTAGTACAATATAAATATATATATATATATATAAATATATATATATAAAAATATATACATACATATATATATATATATATAATATAAACTTATTTATAAATGGAACTTTGTCTGTGTGTGTGTCTGTGTGTGTTTCTGTGTGTGGGTGTGTGTGTGTGTGTGTGTGTGTGTGTGTGTGTGTGTGTGTGTGTGTGTGTGTGTGTGTGTGTGTGTGTCCGTTACCTTTAAACTTCGAAACGGCTGAACCAATTTTCTTGAAAATTTACACAGTTGTACTATAAGCGTCTGTGAGTGTTCTTAGGTAGGTTTTGTATCGAGGTACCCCCGATAAATATCGAAAATCGATAATCGAAAAAATCGGGTAATAGAAGGAGTGGTCTGATCTTAATCAAATTTGATATACTCATAGACAAAGACATAAGAAACAATATTCAAAAGTTTCAAGGTTTCAGTTCTTACAATAGTGCAGAAAATCGATAATATATATATATATATATATATATATATATATATATATATATATATGTATATATGGCAAGATGTTTCTGTGTGTGTATGTTTATCTGCCTGTATGTCTGTATTTTTTTCAGCCCTTTGATTTTAGATTTTGCTTCGGGTTTGGCTTTAAGTAGGTATAATTGTAGTTCTTAGTCTCAGCCATGATACCATTTAGTCAGAGGACTTATTTAGCCTTCAAAATTCAGTTTACAACGAAAAAATCTTATTTGTTATCGATACAAGGAAATCAAGATTTGACTTACATCCATTCATTTTTCTTTCGGTCTACGATTTCGCTTTAACTGGAAACAACTATTGCTTTTTAGTCTTTCGTGCCAACGTCCAAAGAGTCTGAGCTCCGGGACCATGGATTAGATTTAAAGCTTTCATTACACCCGAGCAACGCCGGGCTATGCTGCTAGTATATATATATATATATATATATATATACTTTTGGTGCTTTCTTCTATCACATATTTCTCTCCTCTTTACCTTTGTTTGCACCTACTTCCTGTTTCTTCTGTCTTTTATCTTTTAATCATGCAACATTACCCGCTGTTACAACAGAATTCTTCACTGTAGAATATAGCGCCCTAGGACTCTTATTCTAACAAATACCTTTACGCCAAGCGAACGCACTGTGATCAAAGACTTCTATACAATTCAGCTCATTTTATACATGTATCGACAAACATTAGCTTAATTTCCAGTTTTTATCGATCTAAATGGCTTATCAGTTTTTGTCCTATGCTTTCATAACCTATGAAGATATCTTACTCTGATTGAATTACATTATATATATATATATATATATATATATAAATTTATTAGTTTGAACAATATTTTTATTGATAATCGTATATTAAGAGGCACTTTTATTTTTAATGTAACTACTCAGATACGCGTATCTATTAAAATAATGTTCAAACAAATTGATATATCTCGTAAAGGAATACCAGTGTAAAGATTAATAGAAGAATGGTACTCGACACAGGAATACGATATAACGGATTTATTGTACTACTGTACAATTAACAATAAGATACAGATAAGCAATCAACGAGTAGGAGCGGAATAAACTATCAAGTAGAACGTGCCTTCGCCTAAGACGTTTCTGTATTTACTAGCCTCCCCACGCAAGGCCAGATGTGACACATGGTCATTTTATAGTGGGTATTCCCGGCCATATAGCCGGGCAAAAAAATCTCTGTCTATTTTTCCCCAGTCGTGATTCTACCCCTCGGCGGAACCACGACTGGGTTTGCGCTCTCTGCTCG
The DNA here is from genome assembly GCA_037127315.1 of Ascarosepion bandense. NCBI lineage: Eukaryota > Metazoa > Mollusca > Cephalopoda > Sepiida > Sepiidae > Ascarosepion > Ascarosepion bandense. The sequence continues at coordinate 1,531,579 of JBBBDQ010000119.1, read as the reverse complement.
GAAGCAGAGAGCGCCCTCTACCGGAAGGCAGAGTGCTGACAGTGTCATAGAGCAGTCAGGCGAATGCCTAAGACGTTTCCGTATTTACTAGCCTTCCCACGCAAGGCAAGATGTGACACATGGTCATTTTATAGTGGGTATTCCCGGCCATATAGCCGGGCAAAAAAAATGTCTGTCTATTTTTCCCCAGTCGTGATTCTACCCTTCGGCGGAACCACGACTGGGTTTGTGCTCTCTGCTCGGAAGCAGAGAGCGCCCTCTACCGGAAGGCAGAAAGCTGACAGTGTCATAGAAAAGTCAGGCGAATGCCTAAGACGTTTCTCCCCCTCGTACCGCATGTCACCGTCTTTATAGTCTAGAGCATTCCATTCTCTATGATGACAGGATATTCCACTATAACAAAAATAAATTTAAATATGCCAATTGGTAATCTATTTTGTAAATTTTCGGAGTTTTCTATGATATATATAAACATCAAATGCAAACTACAGTTACTGGAATCAATATTCGTTAAAAAAAACTTAAGTTTTTAATTGATAGAATCAGCTATGAATACTGTAGTAATGTTCGAAAAAGTTTATAAAAAGAACAGTTTTTTCATGCTTTAATACGTACATGACTATGACATTACAACATAAAAAATTCATTGTTGATAATCTTGAAGTTCTTATGAACGGTAAGCATTGCTTTCAACCGTTACATTCGAAGCAAGAAAAAATTTCACTGTAATTTGTAGCAACAGTTTTGCGGTTATTTTTTGTCACCACATTTTACACCCCTGAAGATGATCTCAGAAGGAGATTGAAAGTACTTGGGAACATCGTGAAAGGGATAATAAAATCAACTGTACAAGTTACAGTGCATTTTTTACATCTTTTACTTATAATGCACGAAAGATTATCCTTGAGTTCAAAAGGATGTAATTAAAAATAAGCAAGCATAATGTTTGCAATCTTTCTAATCTGACATACCTAAAAGAAAATTTGAGCCTAAACACACACACACACACACACACACACACACACACACACACACACATATATATATATATATATATATATATATATATGTTGAATATTGGTTAATTGTAGGTGATTTGACACACAAGTAGATTGGTGTAGTCACTCCACATGAAAAAACATATTGAGTGATTTAATGGAGAGATATATAAAGTGAATAGAATCCACTCATAAAATGTGTTGGGCAGTTCTATGATAGTAAAGTGGACTAACTCACCTGCTGCATTAGGTACTCTCCTATAAATGAGGTAGATTAGCTGGCCTGCCTTCATACAAGGAGAAAGAAGGAGGCAGCCATTTTAGAAGGTAAGTTATTTGACTTGTACAATATATATATATATGAGTAAACGAGATTTTTTATGTATCACATAAATTTTAGAAATATGTGCGTTGTGGTACAGTGGATATCGGCTTGGAACGAGAAAGCGGGAAGCCGAGTTCGAATTCCAGTTGAATCCACTGTATTCACTTACGCGCAAATAACCTTGGGAAAGGTATTAATCCGTCTCTTCCTTCCAGTTATGGGTTAAATAGCATGACAGATTGGGTTCTATAGCCTTGGTCGGTAACCAGTCTACCGCAGAAAGCAATGGCAACCTACCGCGGGATAATCTTCTGCCCAGTCAGTCATGTCTCTTTCGAGACATGATCGCCCAAGCGTGTATCACGTATGGCACTTAACTGACTGACTATGACAAAGTGAAATATTTGCGTTCACGTATTGCCGTTCGTACTTTATGATTTCATCAGACAAAAGTGATATTTATGTTGATATGATTGCATATGAACATGAAGGAGGGGGAAGATGAAATTTGAAATTTAATTCTCATTTACTAAATGAAATCGTTGAGATTATATACCATAACTTATATTTACAAAAAATAAAATAAAATTTAAAATTTTCTCCTCGACTTCCTGCGCAAATGCAATCACAACAAAATAGGCCTCGCTTTAGATCTATTTGGAAGGGATGTTAGGATAATCCAGAACTTATACTTGGTTCAAACTACCTGCATACGAATAGAAACTAAACAGAACATCTACATAAAAATTAGAAAAGGTGTTTACGACAAGGATGTTTCGTCTTTCCATATTTATTAATCCTTTAAACAAGGCAACCCGAAGGGATTTGGAAACCCTACCCCAACTTATTATCGGTGGACGTAATCTTAAAAATGTAAGATTCGAATATGGCATTCTGTTAAAATCTGACTCTGAAAGAGAACTATAGGACCTTTTTACTGGGTAATAAAAGCAATAAAAATGGACTAACTACAAGACGACAGAAAATATGGTGGTTAGTGTTATGGTAAAACACACCTATTCTTCAGATAATGGACTCACCCTCCTATATTAATAAGAATTGATATTAGTCTGCAGTCAGTTCAGCAGAAATAATAGAATAATCTTGGATCACAAATCTACAATTACATAGATAGATAGATAGATAGATATTAACAGAGGCATAGATAGATAGATATGAACAGAGGCATAGATAGATAGATAAATATGAACGAACATAGATAGATAGATAGATAGACAGAGACATAGATAGATAGATAGATAGATAGATAGATAGATAGATATAGATAGATAGATAGATAGATAGATAGATAGATAGATAGATAGATAGATAGATAGATAGATAGATAGATAGATAGATAGATAGATAGATAGATAGACAGAGAGATAGATAGATAGATAGATAGATAGATAGATATGAACGAGAGGCATAGATAGATAGATAGATAGATAGATAGATAGATAGATATGAACAGAGGCATAGATAGATAGATAGATAGATAGATAGATAGATAGATAGATATAGATAGATAGATAGATAGATAGATAGATAGATAGATAGATAGATTAATAGATATAGACAGAGAGATAGATAGATAGATATAGACAGAGATAGATAGATAGATAGATAGATAGATAGATAGATAGATAGATAGATAGATATTAACAAGAGAGCATAGATAGATAGATAGATAGATAGATAGATAGATAGATAGATAGATAGATGAACAGAGCTATATAGATAGAGATTGATAGATAGATATAGACAGATAGATAGATAGATAGATACATACATACATAGATAGATAGATAGATAGATAGATATAGATAGATAGATAGATAGATAGATAGATAGATAGATAGATAGATATGAACTGAGCATAGATAGATAGATAGATAGATAGATAGATAGATATATAGATATATATTTAGGCATAGATAGATAGATAGATGATAGATAGATAGATATGAACAGAGGCATAGATAGATAGATAGATAGATAGATAGATAGATATGAACAGGGCATAGATAGATAGATAGATAGATAGATAGATAGATAGATAGATAGATAGATAGATAGATATGAACAGGCATAGATAGATAGATACATAGATAGATAGATAGATATGAACGAACGATAGATAGATAGATAGATAGATAGATATGAACAGAGGCATAGATAGATAGATATGAACAGGCATAGATAGATAGATAGATAGATAGATAGATATGAACAGAGAGGCATAGATGGTAGATAGATAGATAGATATAGACAGACATAGATAGATAGATAGATAGATAGATAGATAGAGAGACATAGATAGATAGATAGATAGATAGATATGGGTACGTAGAAACATAGATAGATAGATAGATAGATAGATGAACAGAGAGATAGATAGATAGATAGATAGATAGATAGATAGATAGATAGATAGATCCTAAGTATTCATCCGACCAACAGACTACACTACGAGTCAGTTTAACTCGAGAAGTTCTTGGGAAGTTCATAGAAGTTCTAGAGTGTTCTTCAGAGTTCTATTGGAGTTCAGTAGAACTACTAGGCAGTTGATATTAGTCAGCAGTTAGCCGAATACTAAGGAGTCAGCTTTCAGTGGAAGATTACCAAGTTCCTAACATTTAGGGTGCGTTAAGTCGATTAGCAACCGACATAGCACGATTATAACTTTCAGCGCGAAACCTACTCTACAACAATCAGCAAGAGAAAAAAAATCCAAGATGCGAGTTAAAAATTAAAGACGCCAACGTCAAGCAAGACTAATGAAGAAAAAGGTACGCAGGAGGAAAAAAGGAAAAAGTCGTGAGTAATTTCAATTTTGAAACCAGGAGTTATCCCCCTTCAATCAAGAATTAATTAAATTTTAAAAAGACATGATTTCCATATTCTTTTTCTATGTGCCTGGTCCCTTCAGGACGTAGGCGATCATGACCTTCGAATTTTCCCTATCCCTCGTAGCTCTGAGCACGCCTTCTCCTGTCACACTATGCAATCCTCGTTCCGTCATCCAACTGATTAGGTCTTTCAAATATGTTATCCGTTGCTTTCCCCTGTCTCTTTTTCCTTCTATATGGCCTGTTAGTATCAGATTCTCCAAGCCCTCCTTCCTCATTGCGTGTCCCAGGAACTTCAGTTGTCTCTTTCTGATGCTTATTATTAATATTCTTTTTGTTTCCATCATTTCAAAGACCTCATCATTGCTCACATTCTCGATCCACATTTCAGTTACTTCAAGTTTTTCCTTCATCTTTGATGATATTGTCCAGCATTCAATGCCATATTGAAGGACGGACAGCACGTAGCAATCCAGTACTCTCTTCCTACTTTCTAGCGAAATTGTCCTGTTTCTTAATACCTTACTCAACTTCTGGAATGCTTCCTTCGCCATGCCAATTCACCTTCGGATCTCTGTGTCGCACTTTCCGTCTTCTGCTATAACGCTTCCCAGGTATTTAAATTTTTGTACCTGCTTGATCCTGGTATCCCCGACCTGTATTTGGCATTTGGGGCTGCCCTTTTTACTGATGACCATGCATTCGGTTTTCTTGCAGTTTATTTCTAGTCCTTTTTTTTTCACTCTCTTCAGCTACCGTCTTAGGAGGTCTTGTAGGTTTCTTTCTGTGTCTGCTATCAGCATTGTATCATTTGTGTACCTTAGGTTGTTTAAATTCTGATTACGAATCCAGGCATAACTTCTAGGGTTTTAAAAATATTCTCGCTGTACAAGTTGAACAGATTCGGTGAAAAGACACATCCCTGTCTTACGCCCCTTTCTATCTTTGTATATCTGCTGAATTCATTACCTGTCCGTATGCAAGCGGTTTGCTGCTAGTAAAGATTCTTTATTACTCTCAAGTCTTTTTTCCATATTAGACCAAATAAAATTTTTAAAAATAAACAACTTCCATTGAAGTAAAAAAAAAATCACCCAAAATATCGTTATTAAAGAAGACAAATCTAACAACATTTATGAAATAAACCCAAAGAAATACAAATACAAAAAAAAAAAAAAGATAAATGAGGAAATCACAAAATCTTATAAAAACGTCCCGGATTCCTTTATTTAAAATATTAACAAAGAAGCTAAAATTATTACCGATAAATTGAATTTAAGCCCCCCCCCCAAAAAAAAATACAAATTTTAAACCGCAGAAAATCTTTCTTAACAATCAAAGACCAAAAAGAATATTTTCCCAATAGTCCCTCATACCGACTTATAAATCCAACAAAAACAGAAGTGGGCAAAATAAGCCATCAAATATTAAAAAAAAAAACATTTGTGACTAAGAACTGCCACTCAAGCTAACCAGTGGAAGAACATAAGTGATTGCATTTCTTGGCTCCAAAAGTCCAAAGCAAAAATAAATATACGTTCATTAAATTTGACATAAAAAATCTTTTACACGTCCGTTTCTGAAAAAGGTTTGATGGAAGAGTTTCATTTCGCAAAAAGGTACATAAACATATCATCTGAACATATTGATATATTCCTGCATTGCCGCAAATCAGTATTTTCCAGTGTTAAAGCATGGATTAAAAAGTCAAACGACAGCACCTTTAATGTACCAGAAGGATCGTATCACGGAGCCAAAATTTCAGAATTAATGGGTATGTAGATTTTATATAAAATCAACAAAATAATCCACATAGACAACCACGGATTACACAGAGATAACGGATTAATGATAGCACCGGACAACAAAAGAGAAAATAATAAAAAAATGAAAGCACTTTACAAATTATACAAAAAACTAGATTTTGAGATAATAGTAGAAACAAATAGAAAAGTATTTCAATATTTAGATGTGGAATTAAATTTACAAACTGGCAATGTCTCACCATACATGAAAGCAAACACAAAGTTAAAGTACAAAAACACAAGATCTAACCATCCCAAAAGCATAATCAAACACATTCATATATAACTCAGTCTGTCAAATGAATCGTCAAACAAAACAATATTTGATGAAAAGAAAGGAAACTATGAAGATGCGCTGAAAAAATCTGGCCATAAGAACAGTTTTTAATACAATTCTTAACCAAACAGATAAGTAAAAACAATGATAGAAAACGAAACATTATCTGGTTCAATCCAACTTCAAAGCAAAAATCAAAATAAGACAAATATTTTTTTAAACTGATAGATAAATACTTTCCAAAAGCTCGAACGAAACAAAATTTTCAGTGGGAATAAAATCAAGCTGAGTTATAGCTGTACTTGCAATTTAGAAAGTTTCATAAAGAAACAAAATGCCAGAAATTTAAATAGTATCGTACAAAACAAGATCATTTATAAAAAATGTAAGTGCAGGGACAAAAATAAATGCCAACTTCAAGGACTGTGTAATACAAAAGAAGTCATTTACAAAGCAAAAGTACATAACTTAAATGGTCAAAACAAAACATATTTGGGATCAACCAAAGACACTTTTAAGACCAGATGGTTCAATCAGAGGTCTACATTTAAACTATAAACATTTTATAAACTATACAAAATTGGCTAGCCACCTGTGGAAATTGAAATTAAGATATGGAAAAGACCAGACATACGTGGATATAGTGAAAACAGCCAAGCCTTACAAAGGTGGCAAAATATGTAGACTGTTCCAGGAAGAAAAGTTAGCTATTATGTTATTCCCAAACAAAAATGAATTAATGAACGAAAGATTAGTAATTATGACTAAGTGTAACCATACAATAAAATACCTATTAGGGTCATACAGACATAGATAAGATCGTTATAATATCTAATTTTAAAAATTGCGCATTCAAAGATTCCCGTTACGTAAGCGTTCTTAAAAAATAGGAAAAATCATTTATTGCCAATCGCCTGAAGACACCACATGGTAGAAAACTAGGTTGCGTTTTCAAATTAAAAATATTCAGAAGTTCTATAATATAATTTTATTGAACACTTTTTAATACAACTGAATACTGGTCTAATTTCATTATAGCCAAAATGTAAGTATTTAAATAATCAATATATATATATATATATATATATAGTCATCCGTAGACAGATCTGTTTCGCTGTATCACAGCTCATCAGCACAGTTAGACTCCGATTGCCTCTTAACCCAGGATTGAAACTCGACCGAGCTATGGGCGCCCGGTAGAAGGAGGTAGACTTTTTAGCGTGTATATTATCATTATACACGCCCAATAGCTGAGAGTGTTCTAATTCATTGCTGAATGAACGATGCGTAGATGCCAGAGTAGCTACTGTTTTTCAAAGTCTACTATTCTTCCAGTGTGCTCAATCAGGGTGTGAGAGCATAAATAGTTATCCGCAGACAGATCTATTATATATATATATATATATCACAGCTCTGCAGTGCAGCTAGATTAACTGTTTTAACTGTTTGCTTCAAGACGTGATCGAAACCCGACTGATTTGTCATCAGCGGATATTTTTAGACTTTGCTATCGGCATACGTCAGAGAAAGGCAGCTTTCATAGCAGGTTATTCACAGGAGGTAAACAAATGCGAGCAACTGGGAGCGTTCAGTTTGGTAGCCGAACCGAACTGCGTTCAGTTCATTAACAGAAGAACGTAGCATAAAGCCGTAAGTAGTTACTGTTTTTATTAAAACAACCATAGTGCCCAATCGACTAGCGAGAATATAAATAATCATCTGCAAACAAGCCTGTTTTGCTGTATGACAGCTCTTCAATGCAGTGAGTTCAAGCCGAGATCGAAATCCGACTGATTTGTCGTCAGATGGATAACTTTCTACTGTGTTATCGGCGGAAAGAGTGAGAGAGAGAGAGAGAGAGAGAGAGAGAGGGGGGGGAATTGATTTTTCAAGCGCTATTTAGATGTGGAACAAAGCTGAAAAATGGGATATCCTGTGATAATCGAACGCAATACTCAGTTGTAATAGGTTCTAATGAGACAAGCTTAAGAGAGAGAGAGAGAGAGGGAGGGAGAGAGAAAGAGGGAGAGGGAGAGGGAGAGAGAGAATGAGAGGATTGTGCCATCGTTTTTCGACTTATGAGGGCCCATCAGCTCAATTTCAGAAACTAACGGTCAAACAATCAGCACATCGTATGACTTGATTATAGTGATGAAGGCTTGTGCAGAACTGACCACCCTTTATGAAAGGGTCGAATACATAAACCTCGTACAGAGCGCACCACATCTCAAATTTTGAATTCATAGATGTCCTCTTCTAGAATGGTTGCCACCCAAGGATATATATATATATATAGTTTATTGTAACAAAGTTATAGAACTCGTAGTTTTTTTTTTTTTACCTGCTGTTCATGTATTTACTTTTATAAAGAGTGCTCGATACAACGTACAGCATTATATTGTTGTACTGATTGTTACAATGGTTTATAAATTCATAGTATCACTACACAAAAATTTTCGCGTTTCGAAGCTGCTATGTGCGCTTCTCATCAGGGGATAAGTTGAAATGAAAATTAAATAGTGAAAATGGTTTATTTATGGTGATATGATGTTTAAGTGAATGTGGGGTGGGAGCTTATTCTGATTTAGAATAAGTCGGCCGTATTGTAACCTTAGAGATATAGCTTTGGGTTAGGAGAGGTAGCATAGTTTATATACATATATATATAAATATATATATAGCCTTTGAAAGAGAAATCACTCGACCGGCTGTCGAAAGCGAGGAAAAAATTTCTCGCTCCAAAATCATTTTAGTCGACTGACTCTATTTTCTTAACATTCTCTATTTTCTTAACATTCGCCATAACGTAAATCGCTGATCGGAAAACAAGAAATGAAATTTTAATTAAAATTTCGAATGTGTTAGAAAGGATTTAAAAAATTTAAAAAATAATAAAAACAAAATTTAATCTTTCCTCTTAATAATAGCATAAACGTTTTGATGATAAAACTTTGTTTTATTAAGGTTGAGATTAAATGATTAAAAATAACAAATCTGATTTTCTCAACAATTTTCTATAAAAAATTATTTGTATAATTTGTTTTTTGGTGCGTAGTCGAAAGAAGTATGCATTTTTTTTCTTTCAAATGTTCGTTTTTACATTTCTTAAGCGTGGAAGAAATATAGGATAATATTTTTCCAAATGAGTTTCTATAAATCTGTCAGCGTTTTTAATTTGGGCGACAGAGACATTTTGGCTCCACTCTGGAAGCGTTAATTAAACGAATGTTTGTACTGACCAAGACGATTAAAGCCAAGGCTTCAATAATGTCATTGCAGGTCATTCTAAGTAACTTATGAATTTTCAATGGTATACTTTTGGGTTGTAAAATGAATCAGATTTCCTTTTTCTATATTTGAAGGGACACGTTTCATTGCCAGAATTTTAATCAACCGCGGGCGAGTAAAGCAACAAACTTAAATCGCCCAATTAAGTTTTTAATCGACTGAGTTAATCGGGAAAGTGAAATCCCAAAGGATATATATATATGCGTGTGTTTCTTTGTGTCTGGTAGGATGCTCCAAATTTGAAGAAATCTTCACGTACAAAATTATAACAGGACTAAAGCAAGATTTCTTTTAATTAAATTACCTATTTTTTTATTCGGTCAGCAAAATATGCAGTTCTGACGTCATTAACAGACGCCGATGGAAACCGTGTTTCTTTCTAATTTTCTGCTGCCACGTGACAGGCACAAATCAAAGCATACGTGCGTATTCCTGACCTCAAACCTGAAATAGCATTGATGAGAATTCTCTCTTCCCACGACTCGCACTTCGTGACCCAAATTAAAGTGGTGTACTTCCGCTTACACAAAAGCGCCACTTCTCCAACTCCTTACTCTCCATCGGCTAGTCAGTAATACTCTCCACTTGAACAGATCCGAATCGATATTTCATTTCTGATTGGAATCGCATTCCTAACTCCCCGGTGTCTCATTTTCTGATATTGGTAACATTTGGATAAGGGAAGAAGGAAAAATGAAGAGTTACAAAAATAAATGAGTATTTTTGAAAAGAAAAAGAAAAAAGAATGATTTAATCGTGGTTTATTTTTGTACAAAACTGCTTGGCCAATGAAATCAAAAGATGAGCATGAGAGGAAACTGAATTGACAAGATGCTAAAGAAAGAAAGAAAGAAAAAATTCGATGAAGAAAACGTTGGAGAAAAATTTAAGAAAGACGAAGTAAAAAAAAAAAGGAAGAAAAAGAAAGAAAGAAAAAAGAAAGAAAAATCCGGTTAAGAAAACGTTGGAGAAAAGATGAAGAAAGAGGAAGTTAAAAAAAAAAGGAAGATAAAGAAATAAATAGAAGAAAGAAAGAAAGAAAGAAAGAAAGAAAGAAAGAATCCGATGAAGAAAACGTTGGAGAAAAGATGAAGAAAGAGGGAGTAAAACAAAAAGGAAGAAAAAGAAAGAAAGAAAGAAAGAAAGAAAGAAAAAAGAAAGAATCCGATGAAGTTAACGTTGGAGAAAAGATGAAGAATGAGGAAGTGAAAAAAGAAAGAAAGAAAGAAAGAATCCGATGAAGAAAACGTTGGAGAAAAGATGAAAAAAGAGGAAGTAAAGAAAGAAAGAAAGAAAGAAAGAATCCAATGAAAAATGTTGGAGAAAAGATAAAGAAAGAGGAAGTAAAAAAGAGAAAAAGAAAGAAAGAAAGAAAGAAAGAATCCGAAGAAGAAAACATTGGAGAAAAGATGAGAAATGAAGAAGTAAAAACAAAGGACGAAAAAGAAATAAAGAGAAGAAAGAAGGACAGAAAGAATAAAAGTGTGACGGAAAGAAAACGGAAGTAAAAGAAAAAGAGAACACAGGGAATAAAGAAATAGAATAAAATAAATAATGAAAAGAAAAATGGTGTAGAAGAGGTAAATGGAGAATGTGTAAAAAAAAAAAAAGAAAACATAAAAGAAAGAAAGAAAAAGAAGGGAGAAATAAAGAACAATGAAAGAAAAAGAAAAATTTGAAGAAAAATCCAAGAAAAAATGATAGGTAAAAAAAAAAAGAAAAGAAAAAAAAAAAGAAACAGACCCCAAGTAGGCATATATGCTGACATCACGACGGTTTACTCTCGCCTCGATCAAAATTCTGCCGAGGCTGACAAAACAAACCTCGCTGCCGAGCTTGAAAAGGACCTCCAATCCGTGGCGGACTGGGGTAAGAAATGGACTTTGAATTTTAAGGCTTCCAATAACGAAGCTGCTATTTATTAACCATCAAAGATAATCACTCGTACCCCCACCCCATTAGCATGGATCAAGCTAGTCTTCCTGAAAGCAGAACACTGCGCCTTCTCGAGTTAACTCTCACAACAGACCTCAAGTGGAATGACTATATAGAATCCATAGTTAAATTCGCTGCGAAGAAAGTTGCTTCTCTGTGAAGGGCTAGGATGTTTTTTCCCGCCTGAAACCATCCTGCACATATATAAATCTACCCTCCGCCGTGCAGTGAATACTGCTGCCATATCTGGTCGGGTGTTCCTGCCATCCACCCAGGTGTCCTTGACAAAATCCAACGGAGAATCTGTAATGTGATCGATACCGACTTGGCAGCTCAGATACAGTCACTTTCTCACAGGTGGCTTCCCTGTGTATCTTCTACAAATACTTTCAAAACTTCTGCTACGATGTACTTAGCTCACTGGTGCCTCCTATTAATGAATTTACTCGAGCCACAAGATTAGCAACTAGGTCCCACCCGTTTATTGTGAAACCAATAAATTGGCTAAAGCCCGTCAAGCATTGTTTCGCCCTGTCTTTCTTTCCCTCTATCCATCCTGTGAGTATCAAATTTTCCAAGCCCTCCTTCCTCATTACCGGCCTTAGAAACTTCAGCTATCTCTTCTTGTTCTTAATTATAAGTTTTAATTTTTGTTTATATCATCTCTAAAACCTCATCTTTGCTTACATGTTCGGTCTATGATAGCCTCGGTATTCTTCTGTAGAACCACAGTTCTGTTCCTTCATCTTTGAAGAGATTGTCCAGCATTCCTTGTCACATAGAAGAACAGATATCACGTAACAATCCAGTACTCTTTTCTTTGTTCCCAACAAAATTTTCTTGTCTTTCAATACTTTACACAGCATTTGGAATGCGTCCTTGGCCATCCCAATACGTCTACGTATCTCAGTGTGGCATTCTCCGTACTCCCAGGTATTTAAACGTCTGTACTTTTTTTTATCCCTGAGCTGTAATTGGAATTATTGGCTCCTCTTTTTGCTGAGGACCATGCATTCATTTTTCTTGTAGTTTATGTTTAGTCCTTTCTTCACGCTTTCCTTCGCTACTTTCCGTAGGAGGTCCAGAAATGCCCCCACTTAATGATAAAATATTTACCATATAAAGACACTATTGCTACTTATGTAATTATGTGGGAAGTATTTTTTGGAGGTATACGTGGGAGGTATTTCTACTGTATCTTGTACTTCCTATGAAGGATGCCCATGTACTAGGATTTCAATTATTGATTTTTAAAGGAGACGGTATCATTCCGCGTAGAATAATGATGCAAAATGATTACCTTGAAACATTTTCTCTGTATCAGGTTTTGTCCTTAATTTCAAAAGAACTCCAGGCTGTGGAATAATGTTTGGTAAGATAGTAGACTATTATCGCGTATTCAATACTCAATTTGGCCTTCATTTCCTAGTGGGTGCAAATGTTAATAAATGTCGGTAAGAACGAAGCAAGGATAAAACATTCAAAAAGTCAAAACGCAATATATAATTATCGGTCTCTAAGACGCAAACACACTACTATTTATTTTTTTATTCCCGCCAAAACTATTATTTGAATGATTTTTGGGATGAGCTCTAATCCATATTTTCGGTTCATTGAACACTGGAAAAAATTGGAAAGTCATTTTCCCAAGTAATTTTTCTTCATTCCTAACGAAAGATGTGTCCTATTTGTAAGGAAATGTATGATCAGTCGTATGATAAAAACAGAAAGTAGAATGAACTTAAGAATGAAATAAATAAAAAAAAAATAACTACAGAAAACCATTGATGAAATAGAGAGCTGAATGAATACGCAAAATTGTGAAGAATATCAAAACAGACATTTTTTTTAATCAGAAATGAAACTTTAATACAATGAATATATATTTTTTTTCTAAAAATATACTGCTAAATATAAGAGACAATGAATGTCTATTAAGTTTAATCATGAGCCGTTCTAAACATCGCATTTTATTTTTAATTTCAGTTGAAAATAAAGACAAAAATTCTCCAACATTTGGGTTATTTTCTTAATTTTATTGCTGAGCGGTGTTTTATGTCAACACAAGTTGCAATCGTCGCTGATGTTGGATGTTTTTGTGTTACCGTCCTTATAACCTCTCCAAAGATGGCTCGTGTGAGCCGAAAGCTTAAAAACCAACTTAATAAAAATTGTCCAAATGTTGGAGAATTTTTGTCTTTGTTTTCAACTGAAATTAAAGACAAAATACGATGTTTGGAACAGCTCATAATTAAACATAATAGACATTCATTGTTTTTTATATTTAACAGTATATGTTTAGAAAATTATTTGCTGCCTCGATACACTATATATATATATATATATATATATATATATATATATATATATATATATTACTAATGAATATAAATATATATATATATATATATATATATACTAATGAATATAAATATATATATATATATATATATATATATATATATATTGTACAGGTATAGAGGCTCATCCCTTGTTCCCTGTTGAGGATGTGGTTTCCGGCTTTCTGTTTTCTAATCTTTTCACTTTCCTTTTTTTTTCATTTTTTTTTTCTCAATTGGAATAGATAGACTAAACTATCGCCCGGTTCACACTCCACCCACTTCTATTGTACAGGTGTAGAGGCTCATCACTTGTTCCCTGTTCAGGATGTGGTTTCCGGCTTTCTTTTTCCCAATCTTTTCACTCTTACGTAGCCCCCTACACATCAGTTGCGTTACCGCCTTGCTCGGGCTGATATGATTAAAAAAATGTATATATATATATATATATAGATATATATAAACTTCCTTATAAATGGAACTTTGTGTGTGCGTGTGTGTGTGTCTGTGTCTGTGTGCGTGTATCTGTTATCTATAGACGGCTGAACCGATTTTCTTGAAAATTTACACAGTTGTACTATAAGTGTCTGTGAGTGCTCTCGGCTAGGTTTTGTGTCGAGGTACCGCTGATTAATATCGAAAATCAATAATCGAAAAAATCGGGTCATAAAAGGAGTGGTCTGATTTTATTCAAATTTGATACACTCATAGACAAAGACATAAGAAACGATATTCAGAAGTTTCAAGGTTTCAATTCTTACAATAGTGCAGAAAATCGATAATATATATATATATATATATAAAAGGCAAGATGTTTGTGTGTGTCTGTTTATCTGCATGTATGTCTGTATTTTTTCAGCCCTTTTATTTTAGTTTTTGTAGGTATAATTGTAGTTCTTAGTCTCAGCCATGATACCATTTACTCAGATGACTTATTTAGCCTTCAAAATTCAGTTTACGACGAAAAATAATTATTTGATATCGATACCGGGAAATCAAAATTTGACTTACATCCATTCATTTTTCTTTCAATCTACGGTTTCGCTTTAACTGGAAGCAACTATTGCTTTTTAGTCTTTCGTGCCAACGTCCAAAGAATCTGAGCTCAAGGACCATGGATTAGAGTTAAAGCTTTCATTCCACCCGAGCAACGCCGAGCTATGTTGCTAGTTATAAATATTTATTACAGAAAAAAATGGCTTTTTGGAAAGAGCACCATACGAAAGAGAAACCTGTTCTGCTACTTTTGGTGAGTCTGTACGATCATTTAAGAACGATTAAGTCAAACTTAGTCATGATAAGACCATCTTCGTAACCAGTTACCGCGCATGTGGTGGTTGCTTAATATCTGGCTATCTGCTTGAGTGTACGCGGTCAGATTCCTCAAATTAAAAATCGACTTTATGTCGCACAACTCTCCAATGGTGGCGGTGAGAGCTGCAGGGTAAATACTTAGTTAAGAGTCTTAGAAACATCAGTGAAAGATAAAGAAGAAAAATATTTGTAATATGAAAAAATAATATTGGAAATATGAACAAAAACCACGTACGCAGTATCTAAATGCAATACGGATGTAGTTGGAGGAAGAAAGGGGAGAGAGAAGAAGCAATATTCAGAAGTTGCCGACAGATTAAAAATAGCATAAAATTTCAATTTGGTGAATATTCTCGAGAATCGATGTCGTTCGCTCACATCAATTGAAGAGAAGTTTAGATTTGAAAAATAAAATTATACGAACAATTGATTCTTTTTTTTTTTCAAGGGGATTTTAATCAGTCAAAACTGCACACTGAAATTCCGGAAATACTTCCCTTCCACTCCGATTTCATTGTTATCTAAAACCTTCTGATTAGCAGAATTTGGACTGTGCACATTCCAAATACGAGAGTGGGTATTTCAGTGTACAAAGAATCTAGGTCTATATTCGGGTTACAACTACCGGATTTTCCTGTGTTTAATACGACTTCAGTATAATACGACTCAATATTTCTTAAGCTAAAAATAAGGAATACGTTATATCCTTGAGCATAATACATTTTTTTTTAATCGTTTCACCCCGAGCAAGGCAGAAATGCCACTGATGTGCAGCGGGTTACATAAATGTAAAAAGATTAATTAGAAAAGAGTGAGGAGTACAAACTAGTTAGAAAGGAACAATAGAAAGCAGGTGCGATGACAGATACATAGGTGGAGAGAAAGGGAAGGTTATACAGGGGTGGGGAGAGAGCTAGAGTCCAGTGGTTAGTAGATGAGTATTGACTTTGCATTTAAATTTCTGGAGGTTGTAGCCGTCAGGAAAGCAAGAATACGGGAGCGAGTTCCACAGGCGGGAAGTGCGAGAGAAGAAGCTGCAGGAGTAGAATTGTCGTCTGCATTTGGCTAACCTGACTGTGAATGGGTGGGACCCAGTTGCCAGTCTGATTGCACGAGTAAACACCTGTTGAGGAGGCATCAGTGACTTAAGCTCGTCCGAGCAGAAACCATGAAAGTATTTATAGAACAGACAAAGGGAGGCCACATTTCGACGATGGGGAAGTGGCTGCAGTCGAGTCGCCAGATCAGTACCTATCACATTACAGACTCTCCTTTGGAGCTTGTCAAGAACACTGAGGAGAACGGCAGGGGTACCTGACCATAAATGGCAGCAGTACTCCATGCACGGACGGATGGTTGACTTGTATATATGCAGGATGGATTCAGGTGGATAAAACATCCTGGATCGACATAGTGACCCAACCTTCTTAGCATCTATGTAATTACTTTTTTGTACAATATTAGCCATTAAAATCTAAATCTTGTACATAAAATTCACTAAAATATTCATTTTTTGACGTTATTAAAGTATAAAAATCAGCCAAATGTTTAATCATTGCTCGTTTCTTTTGCTAATTTCTATTTCAAAACTTATTTTTGGAGAAAAATGGTTTGTTGTAACATTAATACTATCGAAACATGATATATCTTGAATTTTCCTTTTATTGTTTTCTTTTAATATATTTTATTTTCGTTGAATTTTCTGTCTTTGTCACAAAAGATGTTTAACTATGTTGTTTCTCAAAGAAAAAAATATGGCCGATCTATCAAATATGGTAGGCATACCAAATGCCTTTAGCAAACAATTCTTATCAAAAACTGCTTACTTTATGTTTTATTATTTATTATGCTGACTGTTTTGTTTCAAATAAGTGATTTTTTAAAAATTGAGTAAATATGTCTGAAAACGGTTCCTTGTATATAATACTAGCATCATAGCCCGGCGTTGCCCGTGCAACTCAGAACATTTTAGAAGTAGGAGAAGATGCCAATGAAAGGAGTAGATGGAAGTCATTTCTTGAAAGTTGGAAAGGAGAGCTGAAGGTGTTAGTAACTATTTTCAGCATTAAGAAGAAGGCATTGAATGCATGTTGCTGTAGTATTCGAACGGAGTATAAAGTGTAGTTTTAGTGCCGGTCATACTTTTGTCTCCTTCTAAGTGGGTGAGGGTTCTTTGATCTGGAAATAAATAGAAAACATTTGCAGGAAGTGGAGTTAATAATAAATAAGATAGAAGTTTACCTATTTTAAATGTAGAAAGTCAAACTGAACCCAGTTTACCAATCTTAATACCGCGGCAGTAACGCATGTATAAGGAGTTTGGCCAGTAGATCTTTGGTTACAATATTGTGCATTTTGTTCCTTTCGACACCAATCCCCTACGCCTAACTGGTCTTGGATCTAACACACAAAGTATCATCAAAAGGAGGTTTCATGTTGTAAGGCACAGTCGATTAACTTTTTGTTTGAAAAAACACTTTTTGTAAAAAATATTTCTTTTGTTTCAAAATTACGGGGAAAAATATTCAAATTTTTTTGTTGACCAAATGAATTATTAAAACGTCGGAATAAAAATTAAATATAAAGGCTCATTTTTTTTTTAAATAAAAAATATTTTAGTCACGTTTGACACGTTTGATTTGATTTCTGTGACGTAATTAACAACCATCTTAGATCTTAGATGTTTTACGGACCAAATGTAAACAATCGGCTCCATTGGTCAAAAAGTGCGAAAAGGAAAATTGCTGAACTTAAACTCAAAATGTATGTATCGATCTGGCTTCCCTGTAGATATGTGTCCCTAGAAAGTCTGAATGGCGTAACTTAAAAAATGTAAACGTGCATAGGGAGCAGTCACACACAGACTCACAGATTTCCTTTTATATATACAGATGAAGCTCGTCAATATTCTCTCGCATTATACACCAGAAAATACATTAAAAGGAATATAAATAACTCGTATTAGATAAATTTAACATGATTATCTAACATTTGTTGTTTTTGTTCCTTAATTCCAACCGAATATTTTTCTTTCTACGTTTCTATTCAACCGTTTCTTTTATCTCTTCTTTTTCTAAGCAGATGAAATTCTTTTTATTTTTTCCTGCTTTCTAACATTTTCAAAAGTTTTTTAATAATAAGCAATTTTTCATTAATAAGCGAATCTGCATTACTAAGCAATTTTTCAATAAGAAATATTTTATTAAGAAATTAATAAGCAATTTTCAATACTAAGCAATTTTTTCAATAATATACAATTTTTCAATAATAAACAAATTTTTCATTAATAGGCAATTTTTTTCAATATTTTTTTCTTTTTTTCTGCTTTTTTTTTTTTGCTTTACTTTCTCTTTTCGATATGTTCTTTTTTTTTTTTCATTATTTTCTTTATTTCTTCCGTTGGAGCTTTGTTTCTTCCTTTTTCTCCTTCTATGTGCCCTGTCTCTTCAGGACGTAGGCGATCATGGTTTTCCACGTTTCCTTATCTCTGGTGAGCACGCTTTCTCCTGTTACACCACGCAACCCCCGTTCTGTCATCCACCTGATCATGCCCTTCAAATAAGTTATCTGCTGTTTTCCTTATCTCTTTTTCCTTCTATCTGGCCTGTCAGTATCAAGTTCTCCAAGCTCTCCTTCCTCATTGCATGTCCCAGGAACTTCAGTTGTCGCTTTCTGATGCTCAGTATTAATTTTCTTTTCGTTGTCATTCTTTCCAAAACCTCATCATTGCTCGCATGCTCGGTTCATGATATCCGCAGCATCCTTCTCTAGAACCACATTTCCGTTGCTTCAAGTTTTTTCCTCATCTTCGATGATATTGTCCAGCATTCATTCCCGTATTGAAGAACTGACATCACATAGCAATCTAGCATTCTCTTCTTTGTGTCTTAGTAGTTTACTCAGCTTCTGGAATGCGTCCTTCGCCATGCCAGTTCGAATTCGGATCTCTGTGTCGCACTTTCCATCTCCTGTTAGAACACTTCCTATGTATTTAAATTTTTGTACTTGCTTGATTTTAGTATCCCCCAACTGTATTTGGCATTTTGGACTGCTCTTTTTGCTGATGACCATGCATTCGGTTTTCTTACAGTTTTTTCCTTACTGTAATTAGAACCATATTTTTTCTTATTTGTTTTTCTCATTCCTTTTTTCTATTCTCGCTTTCGTTCATAATTTGTCACTGTCGGCTGCTTTCATTCATTGGTTTATACTAGAGTCATTTAGTCGTATTTATACTTGAGTCTATATATATAAAAATATGCTTTATTTATACTTGATCCTCTGGATAAATATTGGTTATATTTATACTGCAGTCTATAGATAAACATTTATACTTCAGTCTGTCAGTCAGTATTAGTTTTAATTCTGTTCACAATCATCTTCACAAACGATAGTCCCTTTTCAGTGTCGTTACTTTGTTAATGGGAGGCAGACTTTCAAAGTGTTGTGAGTTAAATACAAGGCTACAGCAGTGGTGAACAAGTAATTAGAGGGTTAGAGGGAGATAACACATGACTACCAAAAAAGGCTTTACGCAAGGAATGAGAATGATATACCCCAGTGATTGTAATAAAGGGTTCGGTTCAAAATTCCTAACACTGAAAGAAGGCCGGAGCGTGCAACGGCCGAAATGTCGTACAAATGGCGACAAAGATGAGGACTATAGTCCGAATAACAGAAATAGTGTAGACTTTCCTCTGTTCCATCTTTCTTTCTTATTTTCAGCCTTATGTTCTTCCTTCCTATCTTCATGACATGATTATTGCGCATTTACCCAGACTTGTGGTTAATGGAATATTTTTCACCCTAATACTCATTTAGCATTTGTCTATATTTCTAAGATGAGGAAGGATTTACAGTATATTATTATCAATTCACCCCAAGCAAGACAGTGAAGCCACAAAGACGTAAGGGTTTGCTGAAAGTGAAATAATAAGAAAAAGAAAACATTATTAAGGATCAATAGTTACCAAAGAGGAATCAATAATAATAATAATAATAATAATAATAATAATAATAATAATAAGTACAGCCCACACACTAAGGAAAACGTTATCTATGTAATGCTGGGGATGATAGGGAAGATAGAAAAACATGAAATGGAGTCATAACAACACGCCACTACCTGCCTTAGGTCTCCCCGCAGACTTGGTTGGTAGTGAGACCAATGCAGAAATCTAAATATGATGAAAAATGACATAATAATAATAATATTGCAGACTCTGCCAGCAAAAACAACGTTTTTGAAACCGTTTGAGAAAATAATTAAATAAAAGGATCTTCAGGTAGAAATCAGTAGAAGGTGCCATCTCAAGAAAATGGCCTTTTGTTATTGGGTCTTTGGGAATGATACCAAAAGAAGCAAACAAATATGTGGATCAAATTCATCGCAGACTTAAAATATATGAAATGCTAAACAAAAATGGTTCCATGATTACTTCTCGCATCGAGTGCAAATTTCTGTTCATGTAATGACCACAGTTATATTTTGTTCTTTTTTATTGCATGAAACTCATCTGTTTACATCTTTTAATACAAAAAAAAAAACTTATTATTTGTTTAGATGCCTGAGATGAGGTAATATTTGCAGTATTTACATTATTCGGACTATTGTCTTCATCTTTGTTGCCATTTGTACGACGATTAATAATAGATCATTCTATTTGTCTATATTTCTGAGATGAGGTAGTATTTACAGTATTTACATTATTCGGACTATTGTCCTCGTCTTTGTTGCCATGTGTACGACGATTAATAATAGATCAATCTATTTGTCTATGTTTCTGAATGAGGTAGTATTTACAGTATTTACATTATTCGGACTATTGTCCTCATCTTTGTTGCCATTTGTACGACGATTAATAATAGATCAATCTATTTGTCTATGTTTCTGAGATGAGGTAGTATTTACAGTATTTACATTATTCGGACTATTGTCCTCATCTTTGTTGTCATTTGTACGACGATTAATAATAGATCAATCTATTTGTCTATGTTTCTGAGATGAGGTAGTATTTACAGTATTTACATTATTCGGACTATTGTCCTCATCTTTGTTGCCATGTGTACAACAATTAATAATAGATCATTCTATTTGTCTATGTTTCTGTGATGTGGTAGTATTTACAGTATTTGCATTATTCGGACTGTTGTCTTCATATTTTTTGCCATTTGTACGAGGTATAATAATAGATCATTCTATTTGTCTATATTTCTGAGATGAGGTAGTATTGACATTTTTCTGACAACATACACGGAAGGGGAGGGCGCATGAGGATAACTACTCTGAAAAAACAGCATATATGAAGTGGTTATCAGAGAAAATACAAAGAATCTGTGGTCCATATAACATCAAGACTATCTTCAGAAGTGGTTCTACACTTCGCAGGTACCTCTCTCGAGTAAGACCCCCCAACAGAGGAGGACATGACTAAGGACTGTGTGTACGCCATTCCATGTAGTTGTGGAAAGAAATATAAAGGAGAGACTGGCCGCCCATTTAAGTTGAGGCTACAAGAACATCGCAAGGCCGTAACACGAAGGGAGATAGAAAACTCAGGCGTAGCTGACCACATATGGAGGGAAAAAGGAGATCACAGCCCCCTATGGGATGAAGTTGAAATAATAGATAGAGAACGCCATTGGAAAATGTGTAAACATAAGGAAACAGCACATACCATGTTTACTGGTTTTTTAGCTATTCCTCTTTATTATAATAAAGTCCGCTATATATATATATATATATCCAAATGAATATCCAACGTTCAAAACATTAATTTAAAACACTGATCAGTATAGAAATAGAGCTCTGAATATTCATTATAAATTATACTTTAGAACATGTTCAAATTAAAGTATGAGTTGACATAAACCTTCGCTTGGCAACGGCATTAGTTACCCAAAATAACAAACGCAGTTCCAACATTTGCAATGCGGTTCTATGACGTCACACCGCGTGATAGCGCGAAATGACAACAGAACCATGTATTCAAATGCAATGTAATATGTTTTGGCCAGATTTAAAAGTGACTGCGTTTGTTATTTTTGGTAACTATTGCTGTTACCTAGCGGAGTTTTATGTCAACACAAAATAAAATCGTCGGTGATGGTGGATGTTATTGTGTTACCCACTTGTTGACCTCTCTGAAGATGGCTCATGTGAGCCGAAAGCTTAGAAACAAATTAATAAAAAAATTATCCAAATGTTGGAGAATTTTTGTCTTTATTTTCAACTGAAATTAAAGCCAAAATACGATGATTAGAACGGCTCACGATTAAACATAACAGACATTAATTGTCTCTGATATTTAACAGTATATGTTTAGAAAATTATTTATTACCTCGATACATTATATATATATATATATATATATATATATATATATATATATATATATATATAAACATGTTACAAAAATTAACGAAGATTAACGAGACTTGGTTATAAACAACCGACAATTTGAAATGAATTGTTTGAACATTATTATTTATCGATACTCGTATTAAAGTAGATATTCTATTTTTTAACTAAACAGTATTATATATTTATATCTACCGGCCTGATTATTTACCATAAATTTTTATTACGAAAATGTGTGTCATTTGGCAAGATTCGAACCTGCGACTCCTATCCACATGTGTGTCATAAATATGTGTGTCGTAAATAATCAGTCCGGTAGATATAATACTGTTTGATTAAAAACAGAATATCTACTTAAGTACAAGTATCGATAAAAAATAATGTTCAAACAATTCATATATATATATATATATATATATATATATATATTATAAATTACATACATATGTATATATATTATATATATATATATATATATTATAAATTATATACATATGTATATATATTATTAAATTAATAGACAAAACTTGTCTATATTATTCAATGAAACCTGCATTAATGAAAAAATGCTGCCAAAATACACACAATTTATATTATAAATTATATATATTATATATATATATATATATTATAAATTATATACATATGTATATATATTATAAATTATATATATATATATATATATATATATATATATTATGAATTATATATATATATATATATATATATATATATATAATTTATTTTTTTATTTAGTTTTGGCCAGAATTAAATTAGACGTATACACAGTTGTCTTAAAAAGTGTTCAATACCATTATATTTTCGAATACTGGAAAAATTTTATTTGCGAAGGAGTTATTTTGAAACCCAGGTTTCTACCTTACAGTGCCTTCAGGCGATTTACAATAACTGATTTTGCCCTTTAATTCCAAAACAAAAATGAATTAGTAAATGAAAGAACAGAAATTATGACCAAGAGTAACCATACCAACAAATACCTATTAGGGACATACAATCATGTTTGAAAATGATCTAAATCTTTTAAGTAATTTCTCTTAATTTTGAAAAGATTCCAGTTAAGTGAGCATTTTTCAAAACACAGTAATATCAGTTATTGCAAATCGCCTGAAGACATCCTGGGTCAGGAAATAATTCGTTTACAACTTATATATACACATATATATATATATATCGTCATCCGCAGACAGATCTGTTTCGCCGTATCACAGCTCATCAGCACGGTTAGACACCGATTGCATTTTTACCCAGGATTGAAACCCGACCGAAATGGCGTCTGTCGGCGACTCTACCCCTGGGCTATGGGCGTTCGGTGGAAGTAAGCAGACTTTTTAGCGCATATCATTATACGCGCCCCATATATATATATATATATATATATATATATATATATTTACGTATATATATTTATATAAGAAACATTAAGGCAGACACGTTATTTCATGGTAAATTCAACATGTAATAACGTGTCTCCTTTAATTTTTCTTATATTTGCTCTATACGTATTTATATACATATATTTAGAGCTGTCTTAGAGAGTTATCCTACCACTATCTATCTATCTATCTATATATATATATATATATATATATATATATATATATATATATGTTGTACTTTAGAACATGTACAAATTATATTTTACTACAAAAGTGTACATTTTGTTTCGACATCGAAAAAACAATGTCTCATCAGATAGTTAATGAAGCTGGTACTATCATTTTAACTACATTGTTCTTTCGATGTCGAAACAAAATCTACACTTTTGTAGTAAATTATAATTTGTACGTGTTCTAAACTAAACTTATAATAATTATTCCTTGCTTCATTTCTATATTGAGCACTCTTTTAAATTAATGATCTGAACGTTGTCAATACTTTCTTTGTTCATTATTCACACACACACAAATATATATATATATATATATATATATATATATATATGAAAAAATATACTCAGTTTTAATCCGAGATTTCTGCCTTGAAAAAGTCCATCACGGACGAAACGCGTAGGCGATTTAAGATACAGTTTTCCTCTTGTCTTTATTTTATTTAACCATACATATATATATATATATCTTGTCACGCTCAGGGGTTTAGATTATTTCATTTTTTTCTTCTTATGTCTTAATGTAAGAAACTCAGTAGTAGGTAGGTCAATATATATGTTGCCATCATTTTAGATGGCATCGTGCATTGAATACTGCTGCCACATCTGGACGGGTTCCCCTGCTTTTCTCCGCGGTGTTCTTGACAAAATACAACGGAAAATCTGTAATGTTACCGATACTGACTTGGCAGACCGGCTGCAGTCACTCTCTCACCGGCGTGACGTGGCTTCCCGGTGCCTCTTCTACAAATACTTTCACGGCTTCTGCTTCGAGGAACTTAAATCACTGGTGCCCCTAGGTACGAATTTGCACCAGATGCTAGATTAGCAACTAGGTCCCACCCTTTTACAGTGAAACTGACAAAATATAACCGCAATTTCTACTCCAACAGTTTCTTTTCTCGCACTTTCCGCTTGTGGGATTCCCTTTCACATACTTACTTCTCCAACCGCTACAATCTCCAGGAGTTTAAATGTAATTTCAATAGACACCCCTAACACACTAACTCGCATCCATTCTCTCAAACACTCTTCCCATTTACCCAACCCTCATCTCCAATATCCTTACCTGTCTATCACCCTCCTTCTGACATTTCCTATATCTAACCACTCTTTCTCATCACCTTCCCCTATGTAACCCCCTGCTCAATAGTGGCAGTGGAATGCTTTGCTTGGGGTGAAATGATTTTAAAAAAATCAATATTTTCCGTAATTTCTGACGGCACGAGCTCTCTGGTAAATAATAATTGTGCTTAATAGTAAATTTAACATTCAGTGCTTGTCTTTCTGCAAGAATAGACTAGATTTCAGAAATACGTCTAAAAGAGATTTCAGGCGGGAACAATTATGGTAATTTGCCTCAAATATTAAAACAGAACTAGAAAAGATTGTATAGCGGCATTTAATTAAATCGATTTGCAAACGAACCAGAATCTTTCGTCGTAGGAGACGGACCGCCTATTCACAACGCTGGGATTTGTTTGTCGAGTCTATCGCTCGAGTCAGGTCATAAATTGAATTGGCCTGCTTTCGCTCTAAAAGCCGAGGTTTGGTTAAGGGTGAGGACGAGAACAAAATAAACGAATAAATAAAATCAGTAAACGGCGATATGACGCCTACAAACGGATCGATCGAAGGCGGCGGTGGTGATATCGGTTAGCGGGGAAACGAAAGTTGACTTGCAAGGTAGGGAAGGGGATTAAAAAAATATTGGGGTAGAAAACGATGAGAATCGAGAGACTGGTGATACAAAAAAATTATTGGGAGGAGATTAAGGAACGGCAGGGGAAGGGGAAGGGGTGGCAAAAGAGGAAATTATGAAGTATTTTTGCTTTATTTCTGTTTATGTTATAACCCTAAGTGGAAAAAATTATGTAATTGAAAAGAGGAGTCGAAAAGAAAGACAGGGAGAAAGAAAGATGAGTAGAGGTGAAAGAAAGAGTAGTTAAATGGAAAGAAAGATTTATAAACGTGGATGGAGTGAAGATAAAAAGAAGGTGAAATAAAAAGAAAGAAATTCTGAACAAAATGCCGGTAATAAAGAGAAAAAGAAGGAAAGGTTGAAAAGAAAAGATAGAAAAAAAACGACGAAAGGACCAATTAGAAGAAAGAAAAAGTATTAAAAGAAAGAAAATTTCCAAAAAAAGAAAGAAAAATGTAAATAAATATAGGAAGAAATGTTACAAAAGACGGGGAAAGTGTGGTTTATAAAGAGAGAAAGAAAAAAATTTGAAAAAAGAAAGAAAATTAAATTTTGATAATTACATAACAAAAAAGAAAGAAAATTATCAGAGATCAGAAAAGAAGAAAGGATGATAAGAAAAGTAAGCAACGTTAAGGAAAAAGAAGAAAGTAGTAAAGAGAAAAAGAAAAAAGAAAGAAAGTAGTAAAGAGAAAAAGAAAAATGAAAGAAAGTAGTAAAGAGAAAAAGAAAAAAGAAAGAAAGTAGTAAAGAGAAAAAGAAAAAAGAAAGAAAGTAGTAAAGAGAAAAAGAAAAATGAAAGAAAGTAGTAAAGAGAAAAAGAAAAAAGAAAGAAAGTAGTAAAGAGAAAAAGAAAAAAGAAAGAAAGTAGTAAAGAGAAAAAGAAAAATGAAAGAAAGTAGTAAAGAGAAAAAGAAAAAAGAAAGAAAGTAGTAAAGAGAAAAAGAAAAAAGAAAGAAAGTAGTAAAGAGAAAAAGAAAAAAGAAAGAAAGTAGTAAAGAGAAAAAGAAAAAAGAAAGAAAGTAGTAAAGAGAAAAAGAAAAAAGAAAGAAATGACAATAATTAAAGAGAGATATAATATAATAAAAGATGGAGAGAAAAGGGTGTAGGAAAGAACGAACGAACAAAAGAAAGAAAAAAAGAAAGGAAGATAATAAAATTATCCAAATGTCGGGGAGTACGTGGAGAAAGAAATAAAAGGCAAAAAAGAAAGATAGAAACAATAAGAAAGAAAAATAGAAGGAAAAGTGGTGCCGAAAAGAAAGAAAGAAAGAAAGAAAGAAAGAAAGAAAGAAAGAATAAGAAAATATAAAGAGAAATAATATAAGGAAAGAGAAAAAGAGAAAAGTGGTGGAAAAGAAAGAGCAATTGAAAGAAAGAAAGAAAGAAAAGAAAATAAAGAAAAAATAAAAGAAAGAAAATAAAAGAAAGAAAAAGAAAGAAAGAAAATAAAAGAAAGAAAATAAAAGAAAGAAATAAGAAAGAAAAAAGAAAATAAAAGAAAGAAATAAGAAAGAAAAAAGAAAATAAAAGAAAGAAAATAGGTAAAAGATAGAAAAAAGAAAGAAAGAGAGAAAGAAAATAAAAGAAAAAAAGAAAAAAAGAAAGAAAGAAAATAAAAGATAGAAATAATAAAGATAAGAAAGAAAACAAAACAAAAAGAAGAAAGAAAAAAGAAAGAAAATAAAACATAGAATAAAGAAAAAGAGAGAAAGAAAATAAAAGAAAGAACGAAAATGAAAGGAAGAACATAAAAGAAAGAAAGAAAAAAGAAAAAGAAAGAAAGAAAATAAAAGAAAGAACATAAAAGAAAGAAGAAAGAAAGAAAAAAGAAAGAAAGAAAAAATAAATGAAAGAAAGAACATAAAAGAAAAAAGAAAGAAAAGAAAATAAAAGAAAGAAAAAGAAAAGAAAGAAAGAAAGAAATATAATGAAAAGAAAGTTAAGCTGAAAAGAGTAAAAGAATGAATGAAACGGACACACAATTGAAAATGCAGAAAAAGAAATATGAATGTCAAAGAATGAAAAATGTTACAGGAAGTAGAATGAAAGAAATGCATTATATCACAGAAAAAAAAAACGAATGAATAATTTAAAATGAAATGAAAAAAGTGGAAGAAAAGTCAGATTTTTTTTAATTATAAAGAAAACACTATCACAAGCTTTACTGCATCGTACTTAGTCCCTTTTCATTGTTGTCATTTTTATAAACCAATCAAAATTGCTTTTTTTTCAATGAATATTCTAATTTTCTTCACTGCAAGCTAAACAAATACGAAAATAACTATTTAAACATTTTTGCTTTTATTTTTTCTTTAAAAATCGCTGTTAACCTAAACCGATTGACAGCAAACTTCCTCAAAAAATCATATTCTCCTAAAGCATTCTTGCCTAAGCAAATAAAGCATAGTAATGTAGTGGGATAAGAAATTAAGAATCGAAATCAACCTTCTTTTTCACGTTTACAAAAATTCACAATGACCTGTGAAATCCTGGTTTTTCCCAAATAGAAAAAGGATTGACCATCTGCTTAAAGAAAGAGTCGAAACCAGATTTCGTAAGTAGGTATTAAATTAATTTTTGAAAAATGGGAACGACTTGCAAAACTTGAGGAGTTCGCGAGTCAGTGCAAAAATCTGAATACTATAAAAGGCCCCAGTCAGCGTCAATCACAGGCACTCACACATGGAAGAGGCATAGACGACAAGCTAAAATGTAACGGGAGAAGCTTCAAGTAACCCGGAAATTTGTCCTCTTTCTGTTTCCTTCTTGTGTTCTGATTCATTTTAATTCTTCTTCTCCCTTCAAAGACACTTCTACGAACAAACGCTTATACATACATACATACGTACGCATATATTCTTTCAACAATTACTACTATGAAGATTTTCTACAACTCTTGATACCCTTAACTTTCTAATTTAACATTAATTCCTACGAATTCTTGTTAATCTTTCCTTTTAATAAATTTCTATTTTAAAATGAAAAATGTATATTTATTCTTACACGATTCCATACTATTGCACACATTTCAACCGGTAACCAACCTTCTGGTGACAACGTTCTGATAATTTAAGTTTGCAAGTTCTAGGGAGTTGGGTTATGTATGACACAAGGCCGAATCAAAGAAAAATTAACCAGCTCTCTATAGCTACAGAATAACTGAGTAGAAAATGAGCTTCCTACCACACTGGTAAGAACTTTGGCCATCTAACTGAGTTGAAATACGTAAGCGTGGATTTCTAACAGAAATGGACTGTCTTATCTTTTGATAAAAGGCCTAAAACATGCGAAGTCTGAGTACGGTTGTTGGAACAGAAAGATGATAACGACGTCTTGCCGCTTCCAGATTCCTCTGTCTTATGGGTAGGTTGCCAATATATATATATATATATATATATATATATATATATATATATATATATATATATATATATATATATATATCCCCAAAGATGAGCTGTGATACAGGGAAATAGGTTTGCATGTGGATGACTGCATATTCATATATATATTTAAATATATACGTATACATTTAATATATATATATTTACATATATATTTTAAATATATATATTTAATCTATATATTTAAAAATATATTTATATATCTTTTATATATATATATATGTTTAAGTATATATATTTAAATATATATGTTTAAATATATACATATATATCTAATGTATACATATTTCATGTAACAGTTAAACTATATATATATATATATATATATATATATATATATTAGTGCAGCAACCTTTTTGAAAATGTCTAGAGAAGTGTGCGAAAGCGTTAGGGACGATTAAAATTACGGATAAATGTTATATTCTTTGTCTGAAAAAGATGAATAAATTTACGAATGCTGGAAAATTTTTTGAAAAATAATTCAATTTTCCTTATCGACCGTATTTACTTATATATATATATATATATATATATATAGAGAGAGAGAGAGAGAGAGAGAGAGAGACAATAAAAAGTGTGAGAAGCCGTGAACGTTTTCTTTAGAGTGTATATTTATTGTTTTTTTAATTATACATGTTATGAAACATTAATTGTACATGATGCTACACGTATTTCGAGTCTAAAATTGACTATCTTCAGGCGAATAATTTTGTGGTTTTTACGTTTGAGTTTCTTCGAATATCTGATTGCGAGTTTGTTGTTATTATAAAGTTAATAGAAAGAATAGGAAAATAAATAAAAACAGTAAAACAAAATAAAGATAAAATTAGATAAAATAAAATAAATCAAAATACTATGAATTAAATGCAGGCTCGTTGAATGGTCTGTTTCCACATCAGCATGTGTCCAAATGGATAAACAGATAAATAAATAAACAGATGAAAGAGTCAAATGTTTATCCCAATTCGAAGGGATTTTTGGTCTGTTATCGCCGTGTTTTATCTTTTGATCAGTCATTTAGTTGTTTTTTTATAGCTTTGGCGGTGTTTTGAAATGTGTGCGTGCCTGTGTGTTTATGTGTGCTTGTGTGTGTGGGCCTCTTTTATTCATTTCGTCTGTATGTTTTGGTTTTTGTGTGTATACATGTATGTGGGTTGGGTATGTGTTATTGTTTAGTGTGTTTATTCCTTTATTTGGTCATGTAGTTTTTTATTTCTTTGACCGTGTTTTGAATTTGATGTGTGCGTGTGTCTGTTTGTCTGTGTGTGTTTGTATGTGTGGGTGTTTTTTATTTATTTCGTCTGTATGTTTTTGATTTTTTTTTAGTTTGGTGTGTATATCTATGCGGCTTGTGTATCTGTGTGTATATGTATGTGTGTTTCCCTATGTTTTCGGTGTGTGTGTTTTCCATTGTGTTTGTATGTATGTATGTGGGTTGTGTATGTGTGTATGTATGCGTGTTTCTGTATGTTTTTCGGTGTGTGTGTTTTTCATGTTGTTTTGTTGAGCGAAGGCTTGTATTTTTTTATGAATTTTTCTTCCTGCATTAATAAAATTTCATAATTTGTGTTTTGATAAAATGGTGTGACAGAAAAATTGCCATCACTACATTCATCTAGATGTTTAGAGACATAATTTCCTGTTATATAATAATTTGATATTGCTCTTATGAAGTGAGATACGATAATTTAAGCATTGTGTCGCTCATATGTATATCTTTGTGCATCTGTCGGACTTTAGAGCGTAAATTACATTTTTCGAATTGCAGCTTAGATCCGATTTTATTTCGAATATAGTTACGTTTACGAACTGGAAATATTTTCCTTTTATTATTATTTTGCATACCCCACATCTTGTTTTGTTGCATTTTGTGACCCCCTGTGTTGTGTGTTGTTCGAATTTTGATGAGGTGCGGATGTCTTTTAAATTTTGGGACTTGCGTTTGCTGTTAATTATTTTGGTTGTCTCTAAGATTTCTTTTATTTTTTCATTGTTGCTGATTAATTCTATGTGCGTTTTGATCCTAGTGAATAATTCCGGATTGTTTCTGTTGTGAGTGGAAAGGTATGCTAGAATGTTTTCTTTTTTTTTTTTTTTTTCCTTTTATTCCTGTTGTTTTTTTGGGTTCCGGAGGGATTCTAATGGTATCTTTCTTGCTAATTGGAAACCCTTGTCTATTAGTGGTGTAGGATATCCTCTCATTTTTAATGCTTTTCGTAATTCCTCTAGGCCTATTTTACGGAGGGTTTTGTCACTTACTATCGTGCAAATTCGTCGTGCTAGGGAATAGGGGATGGGTTTTAGACAGCTTTTTGGCTGGTGACTCTTGAAGTGGAGGTATTGTTGGATGTCTGTGGGTTTGTGGTAAATGTCTGTGATGATGTGGTTGTTCTCGTTTTTTATGAGTATGTCTAGAAATGGTAATTCTTTATAACTATATTTTGGTGTGAACTTGATTTTGGGGTGTAGTTGTTGTAGTGTGTTGTGTAGTTCGTTAATGTCTCCCCCATGATAGTTTCCAAAGGATAAAACAGTCATCCAGGAATCTTTTCCACGATTTTGTGAATTTTGTTTTTATATTTTCCCCATATTTATGTCCGATTTGGGTGTATAGGTCTTCTAGATATGCTAGGGTGAGTGTTGCGTATGTTGGTGCCATTTTTGTTCCCATCGCGGTACCTGTCGTTTGTATATAATTTTTGCTGTTAAACGGGAAGGAATTGTTGTGCAAAATTAGATCATTACTTTGTAAAATGAATTATTTTGAGAAGCGTGTGGGAAGAATTTCTGGGTGTTTTTCTATCCAAAATGTAATGGCTTGTTTCCCTAGTTCGTGGAGTATGTTACTGTACAGGCTATTAACGTCAAAAGTTACTAATAGTGTATCTGGGTTTACTTCTTTTGGCAGGAAACTTAGGAAATGTATGCTGCCTCTGATGTAACTTTTTATTTTTGTGGTGTAAGGCTGTAATAATTTGTCAATTAAATTGCTCAGTCTGCTTGTTGGGCAGGCTGGTCTTGCTACAATTGGTCTGAATTTAAGGTCATTAGGGTTTGGGGTGTGGATGTATTCCGATTTTTGTTCCTGGATAGCTGTTTTAATTGCGTTTGATTTGTGTATCTTTGGATGTCCGTAATAATTACTGGTTTTCGAAGTAAAGTCTGTGAGGAAATCTTTTTCTTTTTTCGTTAATATTCTACTGTGTGTAAGGCAAAGCTTTTTTATTTTTGATATGATTTTTTCATCTATATTTTGGTTGATATCTTTGTAGTTATTTTCGTCTCCTAACATATTTAGAATGTTTGTTGGGTAATATTCTTTGTTCATGATAACTACAGCCCCGCCCTTGTCTGCTTCCTTTATTATTATGTCATTGTTCTTACGGATGTTTTCTAGTGCTAGTCTTTGTTTATGTGTGAGAATGCCATGGGTGTTGTGTTCGTTATTAAAGCCTGTATCCCAGATTTTTTCAAAGAATGTGTTCATTTCGTTAGAATTATAGTTTTTGTTAGGGCAATATTTAGATTTATTTTTTACTATTGAGTTATTGGTAGGGTTATTTTTGTTATGTAGTGTTTAGAGAAGTCTAATTTTTTTTTCGAACTCTTTGAGATCTTTTTTTTAGGTCTGTGATGCTCTTTTTGGGGTGGGGCAGAATTTTAGACCTAATTTTAGAATGATTATTTCTTCTTCTTTTAAAGAGTGCGAAGAAAGGTTGATTAGAATGGGTTTTGTATTTTTTAGAATTTTTAAGTTGGTCTTTTCCTTCTGACCGGATATTCTAAAAAATGTTTATTAATAGGTGAGGTATTTCTATTCATTTTGCGGTGGAAGGTGCTTGAGTTGGAGAATGTGGTGTTTATGTGTCTGGGTGGTCTTTGGTGGTTGAGCGTGTTTCTGTGAAGGGGTTTGTAGAAGTAGTTGTCGCATTGTATATTCTGTGTTTTGGGGAATGTCTTGTAGCTTTGTCTGTTTATGTTATGGTAAGGAGGCCCTCTATGTGTGTTCGTTGCTGTTTGGCTCGGTATGGGTGGACTTGTAGGTGTGTGAATATTATAATTATTGTTATATAATAATTGTTTGTTGTGTAGATTTGTTATGTAGTTTGATTTCGTGAGTGCGCCTAATGTTTGGATGTGTGGGTGTGTTGTAATAATGCTGTGGTCTGAAATGTTTGTGAATATTTCATCCCTCATATGGGTTTCTTGGGTATGTGCTTTGTCCCGTGTTTCTTTTCTTAATAGAGTCCTGTTTGGTGTGTCTTGCGGTTTTTTTGTCCGATTCTTTCAGGTTTGGTAGAGCTTTTAACCAGGTTATTTTCTTTTCTAAAATGTTCCTGGATTTTTCTTCTTCCTCTTTACATTTTGATTCCCATAATTCCGAGAAGAAACTTTGTGTTTCTTTTGAGCATGTGTATTTTATTTTTGTAAAAATTGTGTTGTCTATTTCCGTGTATTTGTTGGTATAGTTTTTGGCTTTATCCTCTTGAATGTCTATGTTTGCTTGTAGTTTGTTTAGGCTCAGGGTTGTTTTAATTTGTTTTTGCTGTTCAGTGTCCTGGGTCGTAAATATTTCCCCAAATCTTTTTGTTATGAAGGGGTTTTCCCCTTCTTTATACGTTCTGTATATGACAGCTTCTTGATTTTCCATAGCATTGTAGAATGCTAGTTTTCTTGCGTTTATTAAGTTGCCCTGCATTTTGAGATTTTATCTCTTTATTTTTTGTGCTTTCTCCTGTATGTATGATTCGGAAATTTCATCAAATCGTTCATATTATGTTTTGAAATATTCCACTAGTTGTTCTGTTCTTTATATTTCTTTGTTTTCTTGGGTTGTGAGGTGATTTAATATGAAGTCCATTTTTTCGTTTAATTTGAGTATTTCATCTTTTAGGTTTTTCTGTAGATTCAGAAATATGTATGTAATGTATGTTCAGTTATGTAATAATTTGATATTGCTCTTATGGAGTGAGATATTATCGTATCTCACTTCATAAGAGCAATATGTTTTTTATAATATCCAATTATTACATAAAAGGAAATGATATGTCTCTAAACAGCTACATGAATGTAATGATGGCAATTTTTCTGTCACACCAGTTTATCAAAACACAAATTATGAAATTTGATTAATGCAGGAAGAAAGATTAATAAAAAATACAAACCTTCGCTCAACAAAACAAAATGAAAAACACACACACCGAAAACATACAGAAACACGCATACATACACACACACATACACAACCCACACACATGCACACAAACACCATGGAAAACACACACCGAAAAACATACAGAAACACGCATACATATAAACACAGATACACAAGCCACGTAGATATACACACACTAAACTCATAAACAAATCCAAAACATGCAGACGAAATAAATAAAAAACACCCACACACACAGACACACGCACACATCAAATTAAAAACACGGTCAAAGAAATAAAAAACTAAATGACCAAACAAAGGAATAAACACACTAAACAATAACACATACACAACCCACATACATGTACACACACAAAAACCAAAACATGCAGACGAAATGAATAAAAGAGGCCCACACACGCAAGCACACACAAACACATAGACGCGCACACGTTCCAAAACACCGCCAAAGCTATAAAAAACAACTAAATGACTGATCAAAAGATAAAACACGGCGACAACAGACCAAAAATCCCTTCGAATCGGGATAAACATTTGACTCTTTCATCTGCTTATTTATTTATCTGTTTATCCATTTGGACACATGCTGATGTGGAAACAGACCATTCAGCGTGCCAGCATTTAATTCATATTATTTTGATTTATTTTATTTTATCTAATTTTATCTTACTTTATTTTGTTTTACTGTTTTTATTTATTTTCCTATTCATTCTATTAACAACAAACTCGCGATCAGATATTCGAAGAAACTCAAACATAAAAACCACAAATTTATTCGCCTGAAGATAGTCAATTTTAGACTCGAAACACGTGTAGCATCATGGACAATTAATGTTTCATAACATGTATAATTAAAAAAACAATAAATATACACTCTAAAGAAAATGTTCACGGCTTCTCACACTTTTTATTCTATACTAATTACTCTTGTTGGAACAACCCTATTTCTTTATTCGATATATATATATATATATATATATATATATATATTAAAATGAAAATAAATTAGATGCCTTTATAAATTCAATTTGTTATAGCTTATTTCGCGGATCTCTTACAAACCCCTCTTCATACGAAATTCTTTACAAAAATGAACCCTTGTAGCCATGTATGTATTTTTACACATATCCAGTTCTTCTTTGAGCGAAATTCGATATGCTATTTTGGTAGATGTTATTGAACTGATAATGCCATTGAATTGTTTATGCATTATTTAATATTTACGATAAGATTTTTTAAACATGTAGCTCAAAAGAATGTTTTTCCTTTCTGATGCTAGTCTTTTTAACCTCCATAATCTCCATATTGATTTTTAACCTCCATATTTGATTTTCATTCCTCATTCGATATTTACTAATAAAATAAAAATAATAATGAAGTTCAAAATATTAAAAGATTACAGCATTTTCTATAATCTCTTTTTATTTGTGGGCGTATTATTTCAACCAGTTATCTTATCACTTTCCAAGAGACATTACAATGCTCTATGACAAAGCCTTTTCCAAGTTAGGACGGTACTAGGCAAATATCAGTAACTTCATTCTTTATACTGCTTGTATACGGGCAGGTAATACATTCAGCAGATATACAAAGATAGAAAGGGGCGTAAGACAAGGATGTGTCTTTTCAGCGGATCTGTTTCAACTTGTACAGCGAGAATATTTTGACGAACTTAGAAGTTATGCCTGGATTTGTCATCGGAGGCCACAATTTAAACAACCTAAGGTACGCAGATGATACAGTGCTGATAGAAGACACAGAAAGGAAACTACAAGACATCCTACAGAAGGTAGCTGAAAAGAGTGACACGAAAGGACTACAAATAAATTACAAGAAAACAGAATGCATGGTCATCAGTAAAAAGGGCAGCCCAATATGCCAAATACAGGTCGGGGATGCTAGAATCAAGCAGGTACAAAAATTTAAATACCTGGGAAATGTTCTAACAGAAGACGGAAAGTGCGACACAGAGATCCGAAGTGGAATTTGCATGGCGAAGGAAGCATTCCAAAAGTTGAGTAAAGTATCAAGAAACAGGACAATTTCGCTAGAAACAAGGAAGAGAGTACTGAATTGCTATGTGTTGTCAGTTCTTCAATATAGCGGTGAATGGGGGACAATATCATCAAAGATGAAGGAAAAACT
Organism: Ascarosepion bandense; assembly: GCA_037127315.1. NCBI lineage: Eukaryota > Metazoa > Mollusca > Cephalopoda > Sepiida > Sepiidae > Ascarosepion > Ascarosepion bandense. The sequence continues at coordinate 1,495,026 of JBBBDQ010000119.1, read as the reverse complement.
TGAAGCAACTGAACTGTGGCTCTACAGAAGGATGCTGTGAATATCATGGATGAGCAAGTGAGCAATGATGAGGTCCTAGAAATGATGGAAACAAAAAGAAATAATACTGAGCATCAGGAAGAGACATCTGAAGTTCCCGGGACATGCAATGAGGAAGGAGGGCTTGGAGAACCTGATACTAACAGGCCACTTACAGGTAAAAAGAACAGGGGAAAGCAACAGATAACATATTTGAAAGGCCTAATCAGGTGGATGATGGAAAGAGGGTTGCATGGGTTATCAGGAGAAGGCCTGCTAAGAGCCACCAGTGATAGAGAGACGTGGAAAGCCATAATCGCCTACGTCCTGAAGGGACAGGGCACATATAAGAAGAAGAAGATGAAGAAGAAGTGATTCACCGTTAGTGCCAATTCAATCTACCGTAAACATCACAAACTAAGAACGCATAACAATATTTAAAAAAAGGACACTTCGATGTAGTCTATTGGTTAGCCTGCCTGTCTCGTTAGATAAATTAAGACTGACTTTTGACTTTGATGCTCACTAGGTGCTCCTCAAAAACTTACTTCCGTTAACTTCCTGTTAACTCTTAGTAATCTAGGAGGGAGAGTCCATTATCTGAGGAATAGGTGTGTTTCCCCATAACAGTTTTGAAGACATTAAAATTAACAAGCTAACAACAAACTTTAGCTTATTTGTTTTAAATCAGCTGCTAATTTGAACTTATCGAAAAAATCCGACTGACTGCCGAGACAAGAGTAAATCGTCGTGTCATTCAGCATAGATACCAAGTTATGAGCTGATGCCAACAGGAAGGTCGATAAGGAAAATTCAGAAAAATGTGGGACCGAAGATAGAGTCCTGGGGGTCACTTGTATTTTTCAAGGAATGTTGGCTTTCTCTATGAATGCCGTAGCTTGCAATATCCATCCAATCATCTCATAATTAAAATTTCGAATCATGTCTCAGAAAAATATATTAAAAATAAAAGCTTAATTTGAATTGAGCCATTAACATCAAACATATTTTAAAAGTATAATACATCTATATAAATGTTTTATACAGGCGTTTTCCACACAGACAATGTATTATTTAAATAGGGTGCTGAAATCCTGACAAAATTTTAAAAACTGGATACAGGGAAAAGCGAGGAAAGATTTGATCAAATCGAGGAAGCATTTCGCCTTTTACGACTTCATCAAATCTAAAACGAAGAGAGAAACCTACGTATGTGTAAAATTTGTATATATATATATATATATATATATATATATATTTGCAAATTCGATATATACATACATTTCACTCTTTCCTTTTAGATCTGATGGAGCTGTAAATAGGCGAAATGCATCATACTATTTGATCAAATTTTTCCTCTCTTTTTATGCATCATTTCCATGTATCTAATTTTGAAAGATCTTACGGAAAAACGCATGGATATAAAACAAAAAAATATATTATTTTAATCCAATACATAAAGATATACCTTTGAATTAATTTCGGAAAAGCTATGTAACTTTCATATTTTCGAGCCATTTCGATAATGAAAAAGTAATTTGATTTCAATCTGAAAAAAAAAAAGAAAAAATTGCTTGGATAATTTAAAATATTTCGAATTGAAATAAGACATATCTTAATAACTATTTTAAAGTCACTCTTTTACATTCTTTTTCACGATAAATGCCTGCTTAGGGAATAATCAACAATTTAATTATTTATTTAAACGTAGACAAATACACATATACGTGCTTCTTTCCTTTAAGATCTGATGAAGTCGTAAAAGGTGAAATGTATCAACTATTTGATCAAATCTTTCCTCGGTTTTCTTGCAACGTTTATATGCATCAAATTGTTAAACTTTTCAGAATTTCAAGATCCTATTTAGATAATACAGAGACATACACACATACACTCACGCATACATATATAAACATAGGAAGTTTTTCCCGTCAGAAACAATCCTGCACATATATAAATCTACCATCCGCCCCTGCATTGAATACTGCTGCCATATCTGGTCGGGTGTTCTTGCTATCCACCTAGGGGTCATTGACAAAGTTCAACGGAGAATCTGTAATGTGATCGATCCCGACTTGGCAGCTCGGATGCAGTCACTTTCTCACCGGCGCAGTGTGGCTTCCCTGTGTCTCATCTACAAGTATTTTCACGGCTTCTTTTCCGATGAACTTAGCTCACTGGTGAACCATTTATACGAATTTCATCGAGCCACAAGATTAGCGACTAGGTCCCACTCTTTTACTGTGAAACAAATAAGTTGTAAACGCAGATTCTATTCCACCAGCTTCTTTTCTCGCACTTCCCGTTTGTGGAATCCCTTTCGTTTACTTGCTTCTCCGACAGCTACAATCTCCAAAAATTTAAATCAATAGTAATCTCTTATCTCACTAACTTGCATCCTCTTACTCCTGCTCCTTTCTCAGTCCACTCTACTCTCATCAGTATTCTCATCCTTCTCTTACCCACTTCCTGACACCCCTATAACCTGTCACTCTTTCTCACAACTTTCCTCCTATGTAACTCCCTTGGGGCGATACGATTATAAAAAATAAATATATAAAGGGTGCGGCAGAAATATATCCTACATATACCACCTAGAAATACCTCCCACATAATTGTAAGGTATCAGCTAATGAAGACATCATTGCCACTAATGTCTAACCAGTATGTGGAAGTTATTCATAAGAAGTGTATATGAGATGTATTTATGCCGCTCTCTGTAAAAGAATAAATAAATAAATGAGACAAATAAAAAATACTACCCGTTAAATGGTGGATCGATATATATCACAACAAAAATGAAACAACGATAAAAACTGCTCTCTGTTCTTTTGATCCAATTGGAGTAGCATTTAAATATGAATATCAAGGAGAAAAGTACTGCTACCGAAGCAGCAGTGTAAGTCACAGCTATTTCGACTGCTCATAAAGAGATGACTGATTAGACTTAATATAAATTACTTCCTCCATCCCTTCATTGTAATCCGAATATTCTCTCTTTAGCCTGCAAACATATCTAGTAAAAGAAGATAAACAAGTAGAATTATTAGTTAAGTGTTCTGCAGTCGCAGAACCGGATGTCTTAACAAGTGTATGCAAACTTTCATAATCTTCAGATAGTTTTGTAAATTCCAGAAATATTCTTCTTCTTCTTCTTCTTCTTCTACGTACCGCGTAGCCGATCAGAGATTTCTACTTACCCCTATCCCTTGTCGCTCTTAACATTTTTCTCTTGGTATCTTTCTCAAACCACGTTCCACCATCCACTTGCTAAAGCCCATCAAATCTGACTTGCACAGCGTCTTCCTCTTTCCCTTTATCCGTCTTGTTAGCATCAGATTCTCTAAGGCGTCTTTCCTCATCTGTCTCTTTATGATGCTAAGTATAAGTTTCATTTTCTTTTTGCATCCTCTCCAAAACCTCGTCATTGCTCACATTTTCTATCCATGATATCCTCATCATCCTTCTGTAGAATCACATTTCTGCTTTTTTTAATCTCTCCTTCATCTTTGATAAGATTGTCTAACATTCACTGCCACATAGGAGGACAGATATCACATCACAATTCAGCATTCTTTTCTTTGTTTACTGTGAAATCTTCCTGTCTCTCAATACTCTGTTTAATTTTTGAAATCGATCTTCAGGATGCGAATAGTTGAAACGGAAAAAAATTTTCTTCTGTATGAGGCCATGCATTATCATGAAGAAAACATTATGATCATGAAGACATTCTTAAAGTCTGATTAAAATTTATTCATTAACAATCATCATCATTATCAATAACCTCATTCCAATAATCAAGAAACTTAATAATAGTGTTTTTGCAAATGTCTATGTTTGGATGGTTGGTTGATTTTGTTTAGCAGCATATCAATATCTATGGGTTATTTATTGCAAAGATCTAAATATATATTTTACGCTTTTAAGTACAGATATTTTGTACATAATTGTAGACTCTCAGGGTAAATGTTCATTTTATATATATAGTTTGTAGATCATAAAATTTATCGTTTGTAATTTTGATATATAAATAATTTATATATTTTTTGTTTTACATTTATCAACATTTTTCTTTAAAATATATTGGTAATTTTATGATAAAATATACTATTATTTTTTTTTTAGGGGTTCACTATTTGCTTACAGTTAAGACCTTAATAGATGCTACCATTCTGGGTTAGCGTGGACGTGGGAATAACTGCAGTGAAGAGATAGATCCCCGCTCGTTAAAACCTCTACTCTGCAGATCAGTGGCTTTGCTGCCAGACGTATTTTATCGTCATACCCAGGATATAAATATAAACATGCATTCCCAGGAGTAAATACAAGCGGTTTCTTTCACACGACTAGTTTCTTTCAACTCATGAGGAACGAGGTTTTTTAAATTGGACCCCCTTCAGAGTTGTCACACGTCATTGTGGATTGCTTGAATTTAATTTCTGTTCTAATACGTTAGTCATCACAGTAATATTTCTTTGGAATTTCTTTGGACAAAAGCATATCATCCTGAAGAACAAACAAAACTACGTATTCCTTGTAACGATGCCACTCATTTCTCTAAAACATGATGTGTGATGTACCTCGCGTAGTTCCTATATTCCGTTCTTGTATCTTGTAAAAAGAAAACAACGTGAAAGCAATTTTCTTGACAACAGTTTAACGGCCTCAGTGACCCGCCAGAAGACTCTCTCGATCCTTTATCTCTCATTCTATCCCAAAACTCTTCCTTTTGTGTGGAGGAAAACTTCCGCTTCCGAGACGCTCAAGAAAAGAGTAGATTTCTCCCGAACCATCCTTTAACTCTTTTATTTATTTATCTTGAGGATCAGATTCCCGTCTTAATTATAGCTGGCCCTGGTTGATCGCATTCACCCGGGAAATGCTGGCTGCCCCCTGCCAGCCATGCTGAACTTTCTCACTGAGAAGTCGACTTTAAAAAGCTTTCAGAGAATAACGACATTTGTTAGGGGACTGGAAGACCAGTGAGTTCACATTTCTAATGTTGCTCAATATTTTTTCTTTTTAAGAGAACCAAATATAAATCTGCTCTGAAATTTATCACATTTTAACGTTCCTTACTCACCTCTCAAGCTGAACTGATCGTTTTTTAAACTATTAAAACCAACTTAATAATTTCCTTTACTTAAAGATTATGTCACACTAGCAGTATAGCCCGGCGTTTCTCGGGTGTAATAGAAGTTTTAAAACTAATCCATGGTCCTGGAGCTCAGACTCTTTGGACGTTGGCACGAAAGACTAAAAAGCAATAGTTGTTTCCAGTTAAACCGAAACCGTAGACTGAAAGAAAAATGAATGGATGTAAATCAAATTTTGATTTCCTGGTATCAATATCAAATTTTATGCACTATTGTAAGAACTGCAACCTTGAAACTTCTGAATATCGTTTCTTATGGCTTTTTCTATGGGTAATCAAATTTGATTAAAATCAGACCACTCCTTCTATAACCCGATTTTTTCGATTATCTCTTTTTGATATTTATCGAGGATACCTCGACACAAAACGTAGTTAAGAACACTCGCAGACGCTTATAGTACAACTGTGTAAATTTTCAAGAAAATCGGTTCAGCCGTTTCGGAGTCTATAGGTAACGGATACACACACACAGACACACACGCACACACAGACAAAGTTCCATTTCTAAATAAGTTTAGAAAAAGACCTGTTAGCTAAGTATTGTCGACGTAAAAATCATATCTCTATGTAGGGTGAACAAAAAAGAACGACTTATAGAAATAGCGAAAGATGTCTTTCAGAAATTAAACAAAGAACTAAGAGACAGGGAACATATCCTAGTTTTATGTAATCTCCTATTTGCTAAGAAATGCAATGGAATCGCCTCACAGAACACAAAGAAACTTGAAGTAATATAGATATCATTTCACCGATGAATACTGAAGATACCATGAACCAAACACGTGATTAACGATGAACTTTTAAGAGGAACAAGAACTGCAAATAAGCCCTTGTTGATATTCAAACAGAAAATATAAATGAGAAAAGAAGTCTTTGAGAAATTACATTTACAGTATATCCGAGGGAAGGAGCGAATGTCCTATGAAAAGAATTTGCGTGGACAGATAGCAGTACAAATACAAAAAGTGTAGCAAAAGATTAAGAGTAAGGTAATAAAAGACAAGAAGGTGTGGAGGGCCATAATCTCCAATATGGTATATGACAATAAATAATGTGTGTTAACTTGGAGCGGATTTCTTATTCCTTGCAAGTGAACCTAGGTATATGATGATAACATACATCCAGCAGCAAGACTTATAATCGGGAAGATTTGAGGCGTGGAGAGTCACCTCGTAATTGCTGTTATTCCCAGGTCCACCGTGACCAGGGGTGGTGGCTTTTGTTAGGGGTTTCAACTACGGGTAAATTGTTAACCACAAAACTTGGGTTTATACACTATGAAAATGTAAAATAGATTTTTATTGTAAAATTACCAGCAACACATTTTTTAATCGTTTCATCCTAAGCAATGCGTTACCGTCACTGATGCGCAGGGGTCTACATAAGAGAGTTAAAGTTTAGGTTGGAGGAGAGTGAAGAGAAAGACGAACCAGTTACAGGGGATCCCAGTGAAAGGGCAAGAGAAGGATGAGAACACAGGTGTGAAGACAGTTGCGAAGGTAGAAAGAAAAAGAACAAGATATACAGGGTGATGTAGAAGGAACTGGAGTCAAGTGGATAAGAGATGAAAATTGGCATTGCATTTAAATTCCTGAAGTTGTAGCTATCAGGAAAGCAAGTATACGAAAGGAAGTTCCATAGGGGGGAAGTGCGAGAAAAGAAGCTGAAGGAGTAGAAGTGGAGGCTGCATTTGGTTGATCTAACTGCAAATAGGTGAGACCTTTTTGCCAGTCTGGTCGCACGAGTAAATTCTTGGGGCGGAGGCACCAGTGACTTAATTTCGGTGGAGCAGACACCATGAAAATATTTGTAGAATAGACAGAGGGAAGCTACACCCCGCCAGTGAGAAAGTGGCTGGAGTCGAGCTACCAAGTTGGGACCTATCACAATTCCAATTCTCCTTTGGAGACTGTTGAGAACACTGAGATGAACAGCAGGGGAGTCTGACCATATATATATATATATATATATATATATATATATATATATATATATATATATATACTATAAATCGTATCGACCCGAGCAAGGCATTTTACTGCTACTGTTTTGCAGTGGGTTACATAAAAAGAAAGTTACGAGAAAGAGTGACAAGATACAGAGGGTGTCAGGAAGTGGGTAAGAGAAGGATGAGAATACTGATGAGACTAGAGTGGACTGAGAAAGGAGCAGGAGAGAGAGGATGCAAGTTAGTGAGATAGGCGATGACTATTGACTTTGCATTTAAATTGTTGAAGTTTGTAGCTGTCGGGGAAGCAAATAAACGAAAGGGAATTCCACAGGCGGGAAGTGCGAGAAAAGAAGCTGGTGGAGTAGAATTTGCATTTACATTTTATTGGTTTCACAGTAAAGGGGTGGGACGTAGTTGCTAATCTTGTTGCTCAAGTAAATTTATATATAGGGGACAACAGGGAGCTAATTTAATGGGAGTAGAAGCTGTGAAAGTATTTGTAGAAGTGACACAGGGAAACCACACTGCGCCAGTCAGAAAGTGACTGTATCTGAGCTGCCAATCGAGATCGATCCCATTACAGATTCTCCGATGGATTTTGTTAAGTACCCCTAGGTGGATAGCAGGAGCACCCGACCGGATATGGTAACAGTATTCAAGCGGATGGCAGATTTGTATATGTGCAGGATTGTTTGGAAAAACTTCCTGGCCCTGCATAGAGAACCGACCTTGACAGCAGTCTTCTATGCACGGGCGGATGTTTGATTTGTTGGAAGAAAAAACATTACCAGCAATACATTTGACTTTTACAAAAATCCTCTTTACAAAAAATACGTCAATGAAATCTGATGTACAAACTGACTATTTACAAAGAATACATATTCATGCGAACATATCTTAAAAATCTAAAATAAAATATATTAAATAACCCATTCAAATTGATATGCCGTAAAATTGATATGCCGTAAAATTGATATGCTGTAATATTGATATACCGTAAAATAAACGAAACTAAACCGAATGAACCTGAAATAGGTAAACAGATCTTTCGTCAGATTTAAGACTGGCTTCCCAAAAACTTCAGACGAAATGTTTAGCACAGAAAACCAAAACCTGACTGAAATTTCCTGATTTATAACTAATTTGCCTGAAATGTTTGTCACCGAGAAAATGAGTTAATCAAATTATCAGAAGTAGATTTGAAGCACTGCTTAATTTTATTTGCCGCGGTATGTTTTTCAACGTCCAATTCTAAATCAGTTTTATATAGATTTGTCCACTTAATAGAATATCTAGTCAATGAGTCTTTGACTAAGGTCATTACACAAGTATTTTTGGAATTGGTAACTGAATTAAGACTTTTATGATACATTTGATATTTAAAGATATTTTTCATATTGATTAATGTCCGTATATTATTTGTTCAGTGTGTCAATATATATATATATATATATATATATATATATATATATATATATATATTATGTTACGGAAATTCAGGAAGATTAACGAAATGTTTATAAACAACCGACAATTTGAAATTATTTGTTTGAACATTATTTTTGATCGAAAAAAAAGTAGCTAGTCACGGATCATTCTGTGTGCGAATGACTATATATATATATACATATATATATATATATATATATATATATATGTGTGTGTGTGTGTGTGTGTGTGTGTGTGTGTGTGTGTGTGTATTTTTTTCCATTTGTAAACGAGTTATTACGCGACCTAGGTTTCTACCATGAGTGGTGTCATTAGGCGATTTTCAATAACTGATTTTACCGTATATTTTTTTTATTTTTTAAGAACGCTCATGTAATGGTGACTTTTTTGAACGCTCACGTGGAAGGAAATTTTGGAACAAGCGATTTTTAAAATTACAAGGAATTATGACATTTTCGTCCATGGTTGTATGAACTTATGAGGTATTTTTCGGTAAAAATACTAAAAAGTACCTCTTAGGTTCATACAAAAAATACCTCTTCGGTTCATACAAAAAATGCTAAAAAATACCTCTTAGGTTAATACAAAAAATACTAAAAAATACCTCTTAGGGTCATAAAAAATGCTAAAAAATACCTCTTAGATTCATACAAAAAATACTAAAATATACCTTTTTTTCTTTTTTTTTTTTTTAATCGTGTCACCCCAAGCAAGGCATTCCACTGCCACTATAGCGCAGGGGGTTACATAGAGCGATTGGGTCTAGCAAATGTCAGAAGGAGGGTGATAGACGACTTAGAATGTACATAGGGAGAGAGTTGGAGAGAGTGGGTGTGAGTTAGTGTGTTAGGAGGTGTCTATTGACCTTACATTTAAACTCCTGGAGGTTGTAGCCGTCGGGGAAGCAAGCATGCGGTAGAGAATTCCACAGGCGGGAAGTGCGAGGAAAGAAGCTGTTGGAGTAGAAATTGCGGTTACATTTCATCGGTTTCACTGTAAAAGGGTGGGACCTAGTTGCCAATCTAGTATCTCGTGCAAATTCACATCTAGGGGGCACCAGTGATTTAAGTTCGTCAGAGTAGAAGCCATGAAAGTATTTATAGAAGAGGCACAGGGATGCCACGTCACGCCGGTGAGAGAGATACTGCAGGCGGTCAGCCAAGTCGGTATCAATCACATTACAGATTCTTCGCTGTATTTTGTTAAGAACCCCGAGGAGAATAGAAGGGGCACCCGACCAGATGTGGCAGCAGTTGGAGATATATATATAAATCCACCATTATATAAATCCATTATATAAATCCACCATCCGACCATACACGGTCGGATGGTGGATTTATATAATTGCAGGATAGATTCAGGCGGAAAGAATTTCCGGGCCCTGCACAGAGAGCCGACTTTCATAGCTGCGGATTTAGCAATGGATTCGACGTAGTCATCCCACTTGAGGTTCGCTGAGAGTGTCAGGCCAATCAGGCGTAGTGATTTACTCTCTGGGAGGCAAGCCTGTTCCATGCTAATGGGAGAGGTTCATACAAAAAATACTAAAAAATGCCTCCTAGGTTCATACAAAAAATACATATAACAAGGGAACACCTCTTGTCCAGTTTTTCTTCTTTGCAATGAATTTTGCAGTACTCGGGGTCTCCAACCCTAAATTCTAGTACCTTCCTACCGGCATTCACCCAGCCATTTCTCACCCTCTTTCGGGCTTTTTTTATCACGTTTGACCCCCAACAGGTCCTTTACCTTAGCCTTAAGTTTTTCAGGGGCTAATATATTTTTTTTTCATCTAATATACATCTGCCTTCTCTAAACCCTTTCTTTCTTTTCTTTACTTTAACTGTCTTAGTAGTTTCGTTCACCAACAACATGGGAACTATTTCTGCCGCATTTACTACCTGACTTGGGTCTATAAAAACCGTGTCTCAGGGACCATTTTTTCTTTCGGAGTCTTTCTCCGAGAGAAATGAAATGTAGAGAAGTTTGTCACTTATCTGAGCTGAGTCATGTCGACTTCGAATTTTTGTTAGGGTAACGTTGTGATCTTTTCATTTAACAGGGTTAAGTTTTCGACCTGCTGTTGGGACCTGTTTTTTCTTATTTATATAGAGCATGGCGAAATTTCGAAGTCGAAATGACTCTGCACAGTTAACTGACAAACTTCTCTGCATTAATCATATCTCTATCCCGATATCGAGCACTTTACGATAAAAAAAACTTACTTTCTTAGTAACCACTGAAAAAAAGATTTGCCGTTAAACAATTCACAACTTAGCACTATATATATATATATATATATATATATACATTGTTGTGTGCTTGTGTGCGTGCGTGCGTGTGTATGTGTGTGTGTGTGTGTGTGTGTGCTGTTGAATCGTAATGACGTTTAGTGCTGAAATTGCTGTTCTTTTCACTTGTTTACTTGTAGAAGAGAATTTTAGGCAGATAGATTTTTTGTCATAAAGTGCTCGATATCAAGACATGCACAAAATTAAAAATATAAATCGTGACAATTTAAACATTGAACATTCTCTCTCTCTCTCTCTCTCTCTATATATATATATATATATATATATATCAGTCAGTCAGTTAAGTACCATACGTGATACACTCTTGGGCGATCATGTCTCGAAAAAGACATGACTGACTGGGCAGAATATTATCTTGCAGGAGGTTGTCATTGCTTTCTACGGTAGACTGGTTGCCGACCAAGGCCACAGAACCCAATCTGTCCTGCTATTTAACCCATAACTGGAAGGAAGAGACGGATTAATACCTTTCCCAAGTGTATTTGCGCGTAAGTGGATGCAATGAATTCAGCTGGAATTCGAACTCGGCTCTCCGATTTCTCGTTCCGAAACGATAGCTAATGCACCACAAAGCACATCCGACATATATATATATATATATGTTCTATAATGCCAATTTTCTGTAGTTAGTGAGACTAAGTATATAAAACTCAACACTTACACTACAAAAGAAAGACGGACCATTAAGTCAGTACGTTAAGAGCCATACTTGATACACGCATTGAGCGATCATGTCTAGAAAGAGACATGATTGAGTGAGCAGAAGATTATTTCGCAGTAGGTTGCCATTGCTTTCTGCATTAGACTGGTTGCCATCCAAGACTATAGAACCGAGTCTGTCCTATTATTTAACCCATAACTGGAAGGCAAAGACGGATTAATACGTTTCCCAATGATATTCAAACTGGAAAAAAGGTTAATAATCTCGAAAGAGACATGACTGATTGGCAAGAAGATTATCCCGCAGTAGGTTGCGCTTGCTTTCTGCAGTAGACTGGTTGCCAGCCAAGGCTATATAACCCAATCTGTCGTTCCGAGTTTCGCGTTTCGTGGTTTTTAGCGTTTCGCTGTTTTCCGCGTTTCGCGGAGGATCTCGTAACACATTAAGCGAGAGAAAACTATATATATATATATTGGTGCATATTTCATTAAATAATATAGACAAGTTTTGTCGATATATTTTATGTAAATTGTTTTCATATCGTCTGATAAGCTTAATAGCATTGTCGTTGAAAGAAGAAAGAAAATCACAATATTGATACATGTTTTTATTTAAGCTTTTCTGAGCTTTCGGCTTACATAAGCCATTATCTAAAATGAAAATAGTGTTGGCTGTAACAAGCGGTTCGCGAACGAACGATAGTAGTAGTCGTCTATTTTGTTTGTGTGAAGGATATTTATATATATATATATAACGTTTTTAAATTACCTTTATATATAGATATTTATATTTTCATAATCCTTTTGGAAACAATTTTTAAACTATACATATTTGTAGATATTTGTATTTCTTTTAAACGAATTTTGATAAATTCTTAGACGGATTTTTTTTTACGACAAATTATATATAACTGTAGATTTGTATTTATTTTAAACGAACCGTGATTAATTCTTAGTCGAGTTTTTTTTTCTTTCTACAAGTAAATAGCTTCATACTTTCATTTTATTTTTATTTTTATTTTTTTTTCGCAAAAAAAAAAAAAAAAAATTAGGACGAGTTCATGTACGGTTCGCCTTTTTATGCAAACTGGCTTTGACTGTTGCCAATCGGAAGCGTGTGCAAGACTTTGTACGGGTCCTAAACTTTATAAATCTTGTTTCTAATGTCTGAAAGCGCTCATTGAGGTTGGACCGGAGACTGATCATTTCTGGTCGGGTCGGCGTGGTGAGGGGGTACAATGTTGAGAGACCCGAAACCCCATAGTGATCCACGTAAAGACATCACTGACGACACCCTCTAGCGCCCCCACTATGGTGCGTATGCTTGAAATATATATATATAACTTACTAGTATCCATGTATGAATTTTAAGTTATATATGAATTTAGAATTTTAGAGATGTGCGTTGTAGTGCAGGGGATATCAACCCGGAACGCCAAATGGGGCAACCTACTGCAAGATAATCTTCTGCCTAGTCGGTCATGTCTCTTTTGAGACATGATCGCCCAAAGCGTATATCACGTATGCCACTTAACTGACTGACTATATATGAATATCCCTAAAATGAAATGAAGTCGACAAATATATTTAATGTGGAACAGTTACTACTGAACTGCAAACTGATATTTTACTATATATTTTCACAAATACAAAAGTTCATATACATGAAATACTATATAAGAGTCTGGGGAAGAATAATACAGAGAGAGGTTGGGTTAGTATTAGTATGGGGCGGGTATAATGAGGCTTAATAAATATCAGTCAGTAAGTTAAGTGCCATACGTGATACACGCTTTGGGCGATCATGTCACGAAAGAGACATGACTGACTGCTTTCGTTCTTTTATTATCGTCGATTGTAATTGGAGTAGATAGACTAAACTATCGCCCGGTTCACACTCCACCCACGTCTACTGAACGGGTGAAGACGCTCATCCATTGTTTCCTGTTTAGGATGTGGTTTCTGGCTTTCTCTTTTCCAATCTTTTCACTCTTACGTAGCCCTCTGCACATCAGTGGCGTTACCGCCTTGCTCGGAGTGATATGATTAAAAAAAAAAAATGTCATCCCCGAAACTAAATGTCGCCGTGAATTCCTAACGGACAGACGCAATGAAAAGAAACTAATTATTTTTAATTTCAAATGTTACTAAACTTTTTTTCTTCTTTGAAATCAATAATCGGCAAAGCATGACTTATCGATGACGAATTCTTCAGTCAAAATCAGAGTTCAACTACAGAAAATCTCAAATGAGATGAGTCAGACAAGAACGCAAAAAACTGAACTCTTTTGTTGTTTCCAGGTTTTTGTTGAAAGGTTTTCGGCTCAGATCAGACCTCAAACAAAGAAAACATAATTTTTAATGCCTTCTTGTGTCATACCGAGAAGTTTTCACCATTATCTCTTGACTAAAATTACTTTTAGATATACACTACCGGCCATAATTATTAAGCGACCCCAGTTTTTAAAAAATGATGTATTTCATACTGTTTTTAGTATTTATTGCCAAGTGAATAATTCTAAATGAAAATAAAATGCTTCTTTTGTTATTATTATTTTTCAAAATTTTAGAAGGCAGCCAGAAAGCCTTTGCTTTGGCCAGCCAATTATAAGAAGAGACTAGCATAGGGAAGAGAGCACAAAAACTGAACACCAGAACAGTTAATTTATTGTGCAGTATTCACAAATGAACCATTCTATTTTTATTTAAAATTATCCACTTGGCAATAAATACTAAAAATAGTATGAAATACATCAATTTTTTAAAACTGGGGTGGCCTAATAATTATGGCCGGTAGTGTATTCTCTCCTGATGCCATGATCTAGTTTGAAAGAAACAGATGTAAAAAAATGGAGTAATACATGGACAACTGCTGCTCAGTCTACACATTCTAGCGTTGACAAAATTTAAAAGCAACTACACGTCCTTGTGGGTGATGAAATATTTTCACCCTATTATGGTGAAACATACCTATTCTATAGTGAATAGACTCTACCACCTAATTTAAGTAGGAGTAGTAAGAGGAACGAGGGTTAGTCGATTTCGGACGATAGTAGTCAGCGATCTGGCAAGATTGCACTGCGTAGTACATATATCAAGTTCCTAACGTTTTGTACGTCGAACCTATTAGGACCGATTTTAGCACAAATACTTGCCTCAACTGCGAAAATAACTTCACAACACACCTTTACAACCCCGTTCCTACAGACGAAACGTTGCTTCCCTCTCTCTACTCTATCGCTAATTTCACGGCAAATGCTCCAAAGAGCTGTATTATGTAGCATTGTCTGTGCAGACGTTCACATGATGCATACTGATATGATGAATATGCATACACCTTGGTTTTCCCTCACAGTAATATGATAAGCTGGTGACAGTCATAAATACAGACTAACGTGGGGACGCCTAGGACTACGCTTTTTGGGACGCCTATTGACTACGCCTATTGCATAAACCTATGCCTAAGCATACTGCATACGACTACGACTGGTTGCCAGCCAAGGCTATAGAACCCAATCTGTCCTATTATTTAACCCATAATTGGAGGGTCCGAAGTGGAAGCTGCAATGGCCAAAATGAACAGAAACAAAGCACCTGGCCCAGATGACAGCCTTAGAAGAATATGGCATAGAAAAGATTACCGACATAATAAACGAAATTTATAGCAGTGGAATAATACCAGACGACCTATGCAAGTCGATATTTATAGCACTGCCGAAGAAACCAGGTGCAAACGAGTGTGAACTACACAGAACTATCAGCTTAATGAGTCACATCACAAAACTGATTGTCAGAATCCTGATGAATAGAGCGAGAAGCAGAATCAGACCAGAGATAGGGCAGGAACAGTGCGGGTTCGTCAAAGACACTGGAACAAGGAACGCCATATTCATGATTAGGATGCTCTCTGAAAGGGCATTACAAATGAAGAAAGACTTGTACCTATGCTTCATTGATTACGCGAAAGCATTCGACAAAATACGACACAAAGAATTGATGGAAATGCTAGGCAACCTCGACATTTTCGGCAAAGATATAAGAATAATCAAGAATCTCTACTGGCAGCAAACGGCCTGCATACGGACAGGTAACGACCTCAGTAGATACACAAAGATAGAAAAAGGCGTAAGACAAGGATGTGTCTTTTCACCGGATTTGTTCAACCTATACAGCGAGAATATTTTGAGGACCCTAGATGACACACCAGGATTTATTATTGGAGGCCACAACCTGAACAACATAAGATACGCGGACGATACAGTACTGATTGCGGACACGGAAAGGAAACTGCAAGATCTCATACAGAAAGTAGCAGTGGAGAGTGACAAGAAGGGACTACAAATAAACTTTAAGAAAACTGAGTGCATGGTCATCAGCAAAAGATACAACCCAAAATGCCAAATACAGGTGGGGGATAACAGAATCAAACAAGTCCAAGAATTTAAGTACCTAGGAAGTGTTCTAACAGGAGATGGAAAGTGCGACACGGAGATCCGAAGGCGAATTGGCATGGCAAAGGACGCGTTCCAGAAGATGAGCAAAATACTAACACACAGGAAGATCTCAATAGAAACGAAGAAAAGAGTGCTGGACTGCTACGTGATGTCAGTTCTTCAGTACGGCTGTGAATGCTGGACAATATCATCGAAAATGAGGACAAAACTGGAAGCGGCCGAAATGTGGTTCTACAGAAGGATGCTACGGATATCGTGGACTGAGCATACAAGCAACGACGAAGTGTTAGAAAGAATGGCAACAAAAAGGAAATTGATGCTGAGCATCAGGAAGAGACAACTGAAGTTCCTGGGACATGCAATGAGGAAGGAGAGCCTGGAGAACCTGATACTGACTGGACAGATAGAAGGAAGGAGAGACAGTGGAAGGCAGCGGATAACATATCTGCAGAGTCTGATCAGGTGGATGACGGAACGGGGGTTGCCAGGAGCAACAGGAGCAAACATACTAAGAGCCACAAGGGATAGAGAGACGTGGAGATCCATGATCGCCTACGTCCTGAAGGGACAGGACACATAGAAGAAGAAGAATTGGAGGGTATTTCTGCATAAGTAAATGCAAGGAATTCAACTGGAATTCCAACTCGGCTCCCCGATTTGTCGTTCCCAGTCGATATCCACTGCACCACAACGCACATCCTATTTTGCATATCCTTATATGTACTCCTTACTTCCTACTTTTACGCTTTTACAACAGAATAATTTAGTAAGAACTTACCTTGAGTGGCTCTCGGGCCTTGTAGTGTGATCTAAGTATCGAGCTGAGAAATCAATGAAGGGTGATTATTCGAATAACAAAACTTCATCTGCAGAATTCCCGAAAACAAAATGAAACATTTTAACGTAATTAAAAGAATTCTTATTGGTTTGCGATTTCAAAAGAAACCATTACAAAAACACAATAAAAGGTTCAAATACTTCCTTTGTGCGGCCTTTCTATTTATTCTTAATGCTTGGAATAAATTGAATTTCAGGTAAATAGAAAAGCTTCCTACCTATTCAAATACGCAACTATGTTTGTATGTGTCGTTGACAAAAAAACTGAATTGTATGTATGTATTTAGAAACTTTCTATCCGTAGACAACAGAAATCGAATGAAGAATCTGAGATAAAGAGAGACTTCTAGTTATGTGTAATGTTCACTCGGCATTTCGCAGTCCATCTTTTGCGGTTTGGCTTTATATTTTATATACACTACCGGCCATAATGATTATGCCTCCCCAGTTTTTAAAAAAAAAATGTATTTAATACTATTTTTAGTATTTATTGCCATGTGGATAATTCTAAATAAAAATAGAATGGTTCTTTTGTTAATACTGCACAATAATATGTGCATCAAATGAACTGTTCTGGTGTCCAGTTTTTGTGGTCTCTTCCCCATGCTCGTGCCTTCTTCTTATTGGTTATTCGAAGCAAAGGTTTCCTGGCTGCCTTGTAAATTTTGCAAATATTAATAATAAAAAAAAATTTCTATTTTCATTTAGAATGATCCACTTGTTAATAAATACTGAAAATAGTTTGAAAAACATACTTTAAAATAAAAGTGGGGTGGCCTAATAATTATGGCCGGTAGTATATATATATATATATATATATATATATATATATATATATATATATATATATATATATATGTATTACGGAAATTAACGAAGATTAACGAAACTTGGTTATAAGAAACCGACAATTTGAAATGATTTTTTGAACATTATTTTTGATCGATACTCATAGTTTAGCAGATAGTCTGCTTTTAATTAAACAGTATTATATATATTTATATCTACCGACCTGATTATTTACGATAAATTTTTATTACGAAAATGTGTGTCATTCGGTAGGATTCGAACCTGCGTCACCTATCCACATAAGAGAAGCTACCATGTGATCTGGCACATCTTAGACATCTTAGACATCTGGCACATCTGGCACATCTTAGACATCTGGCACATCTTAGACATCTCGACCACGTGGTCGAGAGGTCTAAGATGTGCCAGATCACATGGTAGCTTCTCTTATGTGGATAGGTGACGCAGGTTCGAATATATATATCATTGAAATTAATTATAATTTAGTTGAGTTTTCCTTTATATATATATATATATATATATATATATAATGGTTCTTTTCTTAATACTGCACAATAACAAGTGCATTAAATGAACTGTTCTAGTATCCAGTTTTTGTGCTCTCTTCTCCATGCTAGTCTCTTCTTCTTTTTGGCTGGTCGAAGCAAACGCTCCCTGGCTGCCTTATAAAATTTTGCAAAGTAATAATAACAAAAGAACCATTCTATTTTCATTTAGAATTATCCACGTTTCAAGAAATGCTAAAAAAATGAATATCACAAAATTACGAAAAATAACAGAAAGTCGAAAATCATAAAAGTTCGTTTTTATAATGTATTTAACAGTAAAATAGGTATTTTCTCATTAGAAAAGTTAAACATACAAATATACATATATCTAAAATAGGTATTTACTCGTAAGAAAATGTAAGCATATATCTAGCGTGCGTATATACATCAAAGCATGAACATTTGTGCACAAAAAATTATACACCATTGTGCAAATTAAGTCAAACAGCTGCTTTATTTTTTCTTTCACCATACGGCCTGGTTGAGACCTCTCGTTGTGACAGGGTGTAATCGATTTCTATTTTTTCCTCGGGTTAGGTCATTTGCAGTGATGTGCAGCAATATGAATCTATTTTAGGGGTTTATGATGAAATTTGTTTGGTTTTTGAAAATATTACGTCATCCGGGACTGCATCAGATTTTCATCACGCCCAGAAACTATTACCTCGGCTGATATTGTTGGTGTTAGCCTGTCAACTGTCAGTCGTGTCATTAAGGCGATAAAAAAACTGGAACCATCAGTCCCAAACGTAAAGAAAAAAGCGGTCGGAAAAGAAAAACAACACCAAGAGATGACGTATATGTGATCATGGAAAATGTGAAAGATCCTAGGATGATATTATTCGCTTTGTTTTAATTAATTTTCACAAGGGTCTGTTTATTTTAGCGACGAGAAAGCCATTGTTTGCAATGGACATTACTCTAAGAAAGCGCACCCTAATTGTAACGCTGCGCAAACACACTGGCAAGCCTTACAGAGAGATCGCTGATATTGTTGGTGTCAGCCTGTCAACTGTCAGTCGTGTCATTAAGGCGATAAAAAAACTGGATCCATCAGTCCCAAACGTAAGGAAAAATGCGGTCGGATGAGAAAAACAACGCCAAGAGACAGCGTATACGTCATCAGGGAAAGTGTGAAATAAATACACAACGGTCTTTACAATAATAGAAAGAATTTTTACTTTATTTATTATAATATGTACAAAATATTCCCTATCAAGTGGTGTTTTTGTTATGGTACCCTCCTACGAGGAATGGATTCTTCCTCTTGTTATATACAGTTACCTGCGTGACTCCCAAAGAGCAGTTAACTAAAGCAGTTAACTGCTTTGTGTATTGTCGAACTCTCTGCCTTCGGACAGAGAGTAGTAACCCAGTCGAGGCTCCGCCGTAGGGGAGGGTCTCGACTGGGGAAAATTAGACAAAAATTTTTGGCCAGGCTCTATGGCCCGGGTAACTCACATTAAAAAGACCTTCTGCGAAATTTTGCCTTAGTAGGAAGGGAACTAAATACCGCAGTTAACGAAATCAGTTAACTGCTTTTGCGTATTGTCTAACTCTCTGCCTTCGGACGGAGGGTAGTAACCCAGTCGAAGCTCCGCCGAAGAGTAGAGACTCGTCTGGGGAAAATTAGACATAAATATTTACCCGGGCTATATGACTTGGATTGCCCACATTAAAAAGGCCTTGTGCCACATTTTGTCATAATTAAGAAAGCAATTAAATACGCAATTAAAGAATACAGTTATCGGAGAGCAGTTAACAGGCAATAAGCAGCGTAATAATATCTTCGGACTTACTGATGTCTGTATTACCTATTATTAACACTTCTTTGAATAACTTGTTTCTTGTTATACTAATATACTGTTTTGAAGCTACCTCCAGTGTCCCGTGTCTTACTTCCGACCAAACCGTTCACTATAACTTTGCGGCGAAGTTCGACATAATTCCTCAGCAAATTGGCGTCGAAGATCCACAGCAGTTTTGTCTTGTGTTGTAAATATCCGTGCAATCGCTTTATTCATGACGCTTAACGATACAACAACGATAGTATCAACCAACAAATCTAGCAACCGAGATGAACATCAGTGGCGTACTTGTGGTATGAATTGTTGCAACGTGCAATGGACGCCACCACCTGGGAGAATGTTACCACGACGCTAGTAAAAAGTAAAATATATAATTTAGGCTGTAATATTAATTAATTAGGCATTAAATACTATTTAATTTAATAACATTTGTTATTGTTATGTGGCTAAGTCGACCTAGTCTTCTTCTTCTTCTTCTTCTATGTGCCCTGTCCTTTCAGGACGAAGGCGATCATGGTTCTCCACGTCTCCCTATCACTTGTGGCTCCTAGTATGTTTGTTCCCGTTACTCCTGTCAACCCCCGTTCCGTCAACCACCTGATCAGGCCCTGCAAATATGTTATCCGCTGTCTTCCTCTGTCTCACTTTCCTTCTATCTGGCCAGTCAGTATCAGGTTCTCCAGGCTCTCCTTCCTCATTGCGTGTCCCAGGAACTTCAGTTGTCTCTTCCTGATGCTCAGTATCAATTTCCTCTTTGTTGCCATTCTTTCCAACACCTCATCGTTGTTTGCATGCTCAGTCCATGATATCCGCAGCATCCTTCTGTAGAACCACATTTCCGCTGCTTCCAGTTTTGTCCTCATTTTCGATGATATTGTCCAGCATTCGTCGACCTAGTATTAAGCTATAAAATGCCTCAATATTGTAGTAACTATACGAAATTATTATTTCACTCTCACGGAACGAACGAAAATACTGAAGATTAAAAGATTTAGAAAAGCCAAATTCATTGCAAGTGATGCTCGACGGACAACATTTTACTGAGTTTAATTACGATCTGTTGTTTCTTTTTCATGATCTCGACAAAAATAGTTCTTTATGTTATGTTTGAAGAATGAGTTCAAAAATGGATTCAAGTCAGCCAACGTTTCACTGTCAAATGCATTCGCTTGAATTATTAGCGAAAGTTGGAAAATGAGTTCCTTGCGGTTTGACAGAAGCCAGCCTTAAATCAAAAGTGGACATCTGCACACTCGTAAACGCATATTGTTGATGACCAGTGAAGAAAAAATCGATTGTTTACAAAAATAGCAAGCGAAGCAGACAAGAGTTTCATTGAAGTGAACAGGCTAAAAACGCAATTCAAAATGGACCTCCATCTAAGGGAATCTTTCCTCGAGGCTGATTTGGTGTGGTTCACTTTGCGTTCATACCAGTCAATGTTACGATTATAGACGATAACTATTATCAGCAGTTAGTGTAATTAAATACTGCTACGAAAAAAAAAGATATGGTTTGATCAATTGGAGAGAAATAGGTTTGCGTCATTATAATTCACGGTTTTTTCTTCATGGTAGGTTTCACCGGATGCAAGACTCGAGAGGCTTACTGTAAAAAATGGTAACGGAGAATGAGAGTCGTGGTTGTAGAAATTGAAGTTTACAGAAATAAAGAGAATACAAAACGATTGACTACTGATTTGATTGTAGCATACAAGAAAGCACCCACGCGGGATTTGTAAAAGAAAAACTTAGTGGAACTTTCGTCTTAAATTTGGAGTAGGGGAAATCGAAGGTGTTTCGCTTTTAAGAAATTAGGATGACGTGTCCTATATGTAAAGTTTGAGCTAAAGAATGGCGCAAATATGGAAATAGCGATATAATAGCGATAGATTTGTAAGGATGCTTCCGTGGAAAGAGGCAGAAGAATGGAGAGTAAGTCTTCTCTAAAAAGACAACGTAAACGATTTTGAACTCTATCAAGGCTGTAAAGCTCCAGCCCAGATAGAACAGCAATACTCCTTTTAGGTCTAATCTGACTCTTGCAAATGAAAGAAATAATTTCTGAAGCTATAGATGTATAATGTAGGTTAATTTTTTTGTTCAGAAGAAATCTCATCAGCAATCGCATCCGGAAAGAAATTCTAATCTTTTTTTCGTTTCACTGATTGTTTTCGCAATGAGCGACTCAGTCTAGAGCGTTAATCAAAACGTTTGTTGCATAAACGCAGAAGGAAGAAAAAAAAACTGCAGATTTGAGGATATGTAGGAATGATAACAGCTAACCCTAGACCTGAAGAGTATAGTCAGGAACTAACCAGCTCATCCAGTATGGCTAGACACAACCACTTGCTTCTGGTCGGGATCGAAACTCGACCGATATTCAGACGAGAAGTGAGAAACGATAACGAAAGAATGAAAAAGAAGGGGAGAGAGGAAAGTATAACAGTAGAGTTCATCGCATAATTTAGTTTATATATGTGTGTATATGTGTGTGTGAGTGAGAGACAGAGAGAGTGTATATTTTCAGAAAATTACAAGTAGATGAGGAAACCTTTCGGTATATATATATATATATGTATATAGTCATCCGCAGACAGAGCTGTTTCGCTGTATCACAGCTCATCAGTACAGTTAGACATCTGATTGCTTTTAACCCAGGATTGAAACCCGACCGAATTGGTGTCAGTCGGCGATTCTACCTCTGAGCTATGGCCGCTCGGTAGAAGGAGGCAAACTTTTTAGCGTGTATATTATCATTATACACGTCTAATAGCTGAGAATGTTCTAATTCATTGCTGAATGAACGATGCGTAGATGCTAGAGAAGCTACTGTTTTTCAAAGTCTACCATTCTTCCAGAGTGCTCAATCAAGGTGTGAGAGCGTAATGCCTACATCATTTTAATCAAAGTCTATTCGGTGTTAAGATTAGGAGATATAGCAAAAATTCAAAAAATTGGTAAAAGCTACAAATAAAATCAGTTGTGAAGAACCAGCTTCGACCACAGCATGAATGAATAAGGTACGTAGAAAAAGAAGACGGAATCCTTATTTATCGGTTGTTTTTTCTTTACACATCTTGTAGAAAATTGGGCCGCACTTGTCATGATGCATATGCGAGAACGGCTATTTTTAGTTTCTTGAGTTATCTTGTGAGTTGATAAACCAACCATTATTCCGATTCTGCTTGCAAAAATATTGTTTTTAAGCTGCGCATTTAAAGGATTTTTCTGTTGTTGTTTCATGAAAAAAAACTTTAATTTGAAAATAAATTTTATAATTCCATTGAAAAAATATTGATCAATATTCGATCAAATGACATTTTACGGTTTGTTTAATAACTTGGATATCGATTTTCCGTGCCCAGTTGATAAAAGAATTGTTTACATTACGGGTGTGAAAATGATTCAAGCATTTAGCAAATAAAACATACATTGTATTTAAGTAAAAAGAAAATAGGCGAGGGTCTAGAAATGTTTGCAAACGCATAATATTTGAAACTAATTTTTACTTTCACGAACTTAATTATATATATATATATATATATATATATATATATATATATATATATATATATATATACGTGCTACAGCATATTTTTAATCATTACACCCTCAAGATAGGCGATAAAGCCACTAAGGTACAGGAGGGTTACCAAATGTGATCTAATAAAAGAATATAAATTAAAGAAGATAGATAGCAACGATTGTCATTGCATTGAAATCTTTGAAAATCAAACTTGATTGGAATGCAAGAAGTCAACACAGAATTTCAAAAGTTATAGTTGCGAGAGAAGAAACTGTTGACGTAGAACTTATATGCACACACATGCAAGCTACTACACACATATAAAATCGTTTCTGTAACGAATAGGCTTTTTTGAAAGCCAAATACTTTTCAGTAGGCAGGAGATTGTAACAACACAATCTTCCTAATTTTAACGATCGGTTCTTCTAAGTATTAAGTACTAAATATCAAAAGAATTTATCTCTTTTCCTGTGCATCGCTTCCATTTATTCAGCTCTAGCTCTCTATTTTTATCACTGTAAACGTTATTTTAGTGGATGTTCATATTTGAGTAGACGCAGGGCCGTGCTTGTGGTCCCCGCAGACCCTGCAATTGCTGGGTGGGACGCAAGTTTGCTAGGGGCCCCAAGGCCCCAGGAAGCCGTAAGGCTCTTTGGCTCTGCAGATCTATTGTAATGAAAAAAAAAATTAACAAACTTAACTAGAAAATTATTATCATACCTGTATGTTGAAATAGACATCTATCAACCCGTCTCGCACTCTCTTTCTTTATATATATATATATATATATATATATATATATATATATATATAAAAACTTATTTATAAATGGAACTTTGTGTGTCTGTGTCTGTGTGTCCGTTACCTATAGACACCGAAGCGGCTGAACCGATTTTCTTGAAAATTTACACAGTTGTAGTATAAGCGTCTGCGAGTGTTCTTAGCTAGGTTTTGTGTCGAGGTACCCCCGATAAATATCGAAAATCGATAATCGAAAAAATCGGGTTATAGGAGTGGTCTGATTTTAATCAAATTTGATACACTCATAGACAAAGACATAAGAAACGATATTCAGAAGTTTCAAGGTTGCAGTTTTTAAAATGATGCAGAAAATCGATAATATACATATATATATAAAAGGCAACATGTTTGTGTGTGTGTATCTGTATATCTGACAGTATGTTTGGAATTTTTCAGCCCTTTTATTTTAGATTTTGCTCCGGGTTTGGCTCTAAGTAGGTATAATTGTAGTTCTTAGTCTCAGCCATGATACCATTTACTCAGAGGACTTATTTAGCCTTCAAAATTAAGTTTATGACGAAAAAAACTTATTTGATATCGATACCAGGAAATCAAAATTTGACTTAACATCCATTCATTTTTCTTTCAGGCTACGGTTTTGCTTTAACTGGAAACAACTATTGCTTTTTAGTCTTTCGTGCCAACGTCCAAAGAGTCTGAGCTCCAGGACTATGGATTAGTTTTAAAGCTTTCATTACACCCGTGCAACGCCGGGCTATACTGCTAGTATATGTATTGTGTATTATAATGGTTGTTACAATGGTTTATAAAAGCATAGTATCACTACACAAAAATGTTTGCATTTTGGTGCTACGTTTGCTCCTTATCTGGTGATTAACTTGTAATGAAAAATAAATTGTGAAAACTATTTATTTTTGGTAATATGATATTTAAGTGAATGTTGTGGGAGTTATTACGATTTAGCCGGCAGTTTGTAGATATAGTGATACAGTCTTTGGTTATGCAACAGGGCTTCCGCTATATTAACCAAGGTCTGAGCGATGAAATGTGACGTCACATCAGTAGAGCCATGAATCAGCGTAGCAGCCGTCTTTCGCTTCATGACAACGTTGTTAATCACAAAGTCGTTTTATTTAATAAAGATTTTAAACTTTTTAAAATGTAGCAAGAAAAAAAGAAAAAAACATGTTCTGAATTATGCTGGTTTTAATTTTAATTAAAATTAAGAAAAACAATAATTAATAAGATATAAACATCATTGTTGACTTCTGACTGGCGAAAATCACTTTATTGAAAAAAAAGAGGAAGATAGGCTAATTAAGAAGGCACTTTTTGTGTGTTTACCGGTTCTCCGATCAGCGAAGTTAAGCAACGTTGGGCCTAGCCCGTACTTAGATGGGTGACCGCTTGGGAATGCCAGGTGCTATAAGCTTTCTTAATGGATGTGCGTTGTGGTGCAGTTGATTTCTCGTTCCGAGAAATTGAGGAGCCGAGTTCGAATTGCGGTTGAATTCCCTGCGGTCACTTACGAGAAAATTCTCTTGGGAAAGGTATTAATACGTTCCTTCCCTCCAGTTATGGGTTAAACAACAGGACAGATTGGGTTCTAGCCTTGGCTGACAACCAGTCTACCAGAGAAGGTAGTGGCAATCTTTTGTGGGATAATTAAAAAAATGTCTACCTAAGCGCTGTGGAGCGCATTCAGGGTACAGTGAAAACAATAATATCACTGTTGGCCACCCACTGCATCCCTGCCTCCGGCAAGTCTCGCCTATGTCGTACCACCGAACCAAAATGAAATGGGAAGAAAGAGTGAGGCTGACGACTATGCGCAACTCTCCCTCATTAAATCCAATTAAAGCGCAAGTCATGACTTCTACTAGAAGTCGTGGTCTTCCTCGCCTGAGAGGGACGAACATTATATATATATATAGAGAGAGAGAGAGAGATAAATAATGTGTGTATTTAGGCAGCACTTTTTCATTGATGCATGTTTCATTAAATAATATAGACAAGTTTTGGCAATTTATTTTATGTAAAGTTTTTTTCATATCGTCTGGTTAGCTTAATAGCATTATCGTTGAAAAAGGAAAGAAAATCACAATATTGATACATGTTTCGTATTTAATCTTTTCTGAGCTTTCGGCTTGCATCAGCCATTATCAAAGAAGATAATTGTATTGATTGTGTTAACCAATTCGAGGACGTACGATAGTAGTAGTCGTTTATTTTGTTTGTACGGAAGATTGGCGAACACGTGCGTGCGTGCTGAAAGCGAAAATCTCACAAATACAGCTTTTGGCGTCTCACATGACCACGCTTGAGTGGAGGCCAGAAGTATTGTATGGAAAGCCATTGGGATAACCAATCGCTTCTGTTATCTATTATAGGCATTTGAGAATGTTTGTGGAGATTTCGTAGTTAATTTTTTTAGCTTAGGTTTCAGCTGTTTTATGTATATGGCTTCGAGTATTTTTTTTTCTTTATTGTTTTCCTGTTCAAGTATTTTCGGCGAGGATTTCGCGAATTTGTGTATGTGGCCTGGTATGTTGTTTAAAATGTCTAAAGATGTTAGAATTATCGCTTAAATGTAGTGTCAAACGTCGTGAGAGCGAGTCTGTGGTGCGACCAACATAATATTGTTTATATATATATATATATATATATATAGAGAGAGAGAGAGAGAGATAGTCATCAATCAAGCCAGGAGATATCTATATTTAGTCAGCTATCTGAAGTTAGATCTGCTTATCTATCTACATAGAGCCATGTGTTCTTTTTTATATACGATATTCGGTTGATAAAAATATTTATTAAAAGAACAGCATTTTTTTAATATTTCAAATTCTTTTTTCATTATTCCTAACTTATTTATAGACATTTTTTCTGCCGAAATAATCTGCTTTATTCTATTTTCATTTATTTATTTATTTTATTTTATTTTCACCTCCTTTCATTCCTATTTTGTTTCTGCAGTTATGTTCAATTCCAGTTTTTACACCAACTGAACACAGGAGTACTTTTCGGCTTCTTTTTCTTTTATCTCTTTTCTCTCTCTCTCTCTCTCTCTCTCTCTCTCTCTCTCTCTCTCTCTCTCTCTCTCTTCTTTTTTTTTTCGTATTTCGTTTTTCGTTCAGTCGGTTCGTTTCCTGTTTCCTGTCAGCGTCTAAGTGGACTGAATTCTGTGGAGAATTCGGCTATTTTTCTCACCTCTCTCTCTGCCCAACTCCCTCTCTCACACCCACGCTCTCTCTCTCTCACTCACTCTCTCTCTCTCTCTCTCTCTCTCTCTATCTATCTATCTATCTATCTATTTCTCTCTCTTTGTCTTCGCGCTTGAAAAGATTTCCTTGTAAGCGTTAATTTAGTTTTCGCTTTTCGAAATAGCCAAAGGCAAGAAGCGGAAGATGGATAATCTAAAGAAACACTAATAAATCTGTGTTCCATATACTTATATATATATATATATATATATATATATATATATATATATATATATATACACGAGCGAGCGCGAACACACAGAGACACACACACATACACACACACAGATACACACGTGCACACGCGTGCACAAAAATATACAAGCACACATGCATACACGCTTGCATACACACGTACACATTTATTGAAAAATTAACGGTCTAAACAGCATTTTCTAAATTTGACCAATTACTTTACCTTTTTTGTGAAGGAATAAAACTTTTCAGCAATATCATATATATATATATATATATATATATATATATATATCTTATAAGCCTGGTCTTTAGAGGATATATATAATCAGGCTTGTTCCTACATATGGCCATTGTTAGTTTTTGTTTTTTCTACCAAAATGATCAGAATTAACAATCTGTACAATCACCAGCCTCCCTTCAAAAGAAATCATTTCATTTACGCTTTCTCGTAAAGAAAGATAGCAAATAATTTTTGAGGTGATAAATGAAAGGCGTTGAATAGTTTAAGAAGGAAAGTGTGAGAAAATGAAAATAGAATCATATATATATATATATATATATATATATATATAGGGTTGTAATATTGCTTAGTGTCAAGATTGTTGTTTTCTCAGTGGTTTCTGAGGAGTAAAGATTTAACAATTATGCCTTCTTGAAATCGACATAACTCAGTTAAGTTTCTCTACATTATATATATATATATATATATATATATATATATATATATATATATATATATATCGAATAAAGGAATAGGGTTGTTCCAACGAGAGTAATTAGTATAAAATAAAAAGTGTGAGAAGCCGTGAAAGTTTTCTTTAAAATATATATTTATTGTTTGGTATTCATACAAGTTATGGAGTATTAATTTGTCATGATTTGCGCTACACGTGTTTCGAGTCTAAAACTGACACTCTTCAG
This sequence comes from Ascarosepion bandense, assembly GCA_037127315.1. Classification (NCBI taxonomy): domain Eukaryota; kingdom Metazoa; phylum Mollusca; class Cephalopoda; order Sepiida; family Sepiidae; genus Ascarosepion; species Ascarosepion bandense. The sequence continues at coordinate 1,466,352 of JBBBDQ010000119.1, read as the reverse complement.
GCGAACAAATTCGTTGTTTTACGTTTGGGTTTCTCTGAGTATCTGACCAATTTGATACTGCAAAAAATACAGACATTCAAGCAGATAAACAGACACACACACAAACATCTTGCTTTATATATATATATATATATATATATATATATATATATATATATATATAAAGCAAGATATTTGTGTGTTAAATCGTTAATATATATATATATATATATATATATATATATATTAACGATTTTCTGCACTATTGTAAGAACTGCAACCTTGAAACTTCTGAATATCGTTTCTTATGTCTTTGTCTATGAGTGTGTCAAATTTGATTAAAATCAGACCACTCCTTCTATAACACTTCTTCGATTATCGATTTTCGATATTTATCGGGGATACCTTGACACAAAACCTGGCTAAGAACACTCGCAGACGCTTATAGTACAACTGTGAAAATTTTCAAGTAAATCGGTTCAGCATTTTCGAAGTCTATAGGTAATGGACACACATATACACACAGAGACACACACATATACACACAGAGACAAAATTTCATTTATAAATAAGTTTACATTTGGATTCTTGATATGGTTTAAGATGATAAGTTTTCTAAAACGCATGGATTACATTTATCTCCTTTACCATTATAATGTTTGGATTTAGCTACGATATTCTAGATAATCTTTGGGTTCTTAACGTTTTTAATTTCCAATAATGTATGGATAAAGCAATGCCTTTGCTGTATTTACTGTTGTTTAAAGACAACAGGTTGTTAAATCTTATCTTCCACCTGTTAGTACTTCTAAAGTAAAATTTAACATCATTATCATCCGAATGAAATCGAGCTATACAAACAATAATTTTGGACATACACTGGACATTCAATGGGCAGGTTTTATTTTTTCTGCAGTTGCAATTATTTTTAGAAGGATTATTTTTGTTATTAGTTAAGTGACGGATGTTGTTTATGTGGGCCAAATATTTATTTGATATCATAGAATTATGTTGTGAAATATATTTATGTTTTTAACACAACTATAATTAATTTTGGCATTGTTTTTTATGAAGATTTTTAATGTGGGTGAATGGTAAAAATGCTTGTGAATTAAGTTAAGGAATAGTTTACTAATGTTAGCTTGGACGTTACAACTGAAATGTGGGTTAAACCAAATAATGTTACATTTACGTGATATTTGCTTATTCCTGCCTACCTAGTTTTTAGCAGAGTATTCTAAATGTGCGTTGCGGTACAGTGGATATTGGCTCGGAACGAGAAACTGGGGAGCCGGGTTCGAATTCCAGTTGAATCCATTGTATTCACTTACGCGCAAATACCCTTGTGAAAGGTATTAATCCATCTCTTCCTTCAAGTTATGGGTTAAATAGCAGGGCAGATTGGGTTCTATAGCCTTGGTCGGCAACCAGTCTACCGCAGAAAGCAATGACAACCTCCTGCGGGATAATCTTCAGCCCAGTCAGTCATGTCTCTTTCGAGATATGATCGCCCAAGCGTGTATCACGTATGGCACTTAACTGGCTGACTGATTCTAAACTAGTGTTGAGTTTACTTTTTTCTGTTCTTCACAATTCTAAAATTAAACACATTAATGCTTTACAAAAATCTAGGTACTAACCAAGCTTGACGTTTCTTACTTTCGACGATCATACGGGATACGGTTTTTCAAATTGATGTGATTATAAAGAAAAGGGAAAAAAATATCAACAGAAAGGAAACTAATCTTGAACAGTGAAATCTGTCCGTTGTAACAGACATGAAGAGAATGGTTGAGAGATGAAGGAATTTTCAAGTATTTAGAATGAGTGACATCTTCAAATCTCCATCCGCCGTCTAATCATCTATGGCGTCTATGAAAATAGCAGCAGACAGGGTACTGAAGAAAACAAATCTCGAATTAGACGAAAAACTTTTGACACGACAAACCGGATAATTACTGCCTTTTGCCCATTCTTGAAAGACACTTACTTGGGATTCAAATCGTATATACTATATATATATATATCTAAACTTATTTATAAATGGAACTTTCTCTCTGTGTGAGTGTATATGTGTGTGTGTGTGTCTCCGTTACCTATAGATTCCGAAACGGCTGAACCGATTTTCTTGGAAAATTTACACAGTTGTACTATAAACGTCTGCGAGTGTTCTTAGCTAGGTTTTGTGTTGAGGTACCTCCGATAAATATTGAGAATCGATAATCGAAAAAATCGGGTTATAGAAGGAATGGTCCGATTTTAATCAAATTTGAAGCACTCATAGACAAAGACATAAGAGACGATATTCAGAAGTTTCAAGGTTGCAGTTCTTACAATAGTGCAGAAAATCGATAATATATATATATATATAAAAGGCAAGATGTTTCCGTGTGTGTCTGTTTATTTGTCTGTATGTCCTTCATACAAATCGACAATTTTTATCCGATTCTCACCAAACTTCACACAAATATTATTTAGGCTGAGTCTGGGCTCCAGGACCATGGATTAGTTTTAAAGCTTTCATTACACCCGAGCAACGCCGGGCTATACTGCTAGTATATATATATATATATATATATATATATATATATATATATATATATGTGTGTGTGTGTGTGTGTGTGTGTGTGTGTGTGTGTGTAAAGTGTTGAGTTATGATAATATTTAACACCAAGTTCGGTGCGTTTTTCTCGGTAGTTTTATTGATTTATATTTTGATTGATATTTTGGGAAGCAGAAATTTCTTTTTTTATCTTTATGTGCTCGATTTTGGGATGGTGTAGGTGATAGAGCGTTGATAGCTTTAGTGCAAAATATCTGGCACTTTAAATGAGCAGATTCATGTCGACTTTGAAATTTTGTGAAAAAAATAACAAGGACAGAAAGGAAGTTAATTTTGAACAGTGAAATCTGTCGGTTGTAACAGACATGAAGAGAATGGTTGAGAGATGAAGGAATTTTCAAGTATTTAGAATGAGTGACATCTTCAAATCTCCATCCGCCGTCTAATCATCTATGGCGGGTATGAAAATAGCAGCAGACAGGGTACTGAAGAAAACAAATCTCGAATTAGACGAAAATCTTTTGACACGACAACCCGGATAATTACTGCCATTCGTCTCTTCTCGAAAGACACTTACTTGGGAATTATATGGCATAAAGAAAAATTAAGGCAGACACGTTATTTCATGGTGAATCGGAAGTGTAGGCCTATTTCAGGAGAACCATCATCAGCTTCCGTCTTTATTTTATAAAGGGTTTTACACGAATCTTTATTTTACAAAGGATTTTACACGAATCTTTATTTTACAAAGGATTTTACACGAATCTTTATTTTACAAAGGATTTTACACGTAATTTTATATGTAAAATAAAGACGGAAGCTGATGATAGTTCACCTGAAGTAGGCCTAAACTTCCGATTCACCATGAAATAACGTGTCTGTCTTAATTTTTCTTATATTTGCTTTACATGTATTTATCTGCATAAATATTTAGAGCTCTCTTAGTGAGTTATCCTACCACTGTATGTACAGGATACTCCTTTGGATTCTTCTATACCCACACTGCATGCTGATATATATATATATATATATATATATATATATATATTTTCTAAACATATACTGTTAAATATAAGAGTCAATGAATGTCTATTATGTTTAATCTTGAGCCGTTCTAAACATCATATTTTGGCTTTAATTTCATTTGAAAATAAAGACAAAAATTCTCCAACATTTGGATAACTTTTTTATTCTAAGCTTTCGGCTCACATGAGCCATCTTCACAGAGGTTACAAGGACGTTAACATCCACCATCAAAGATGATTTTATCTTGTGTTAACATAAATCTTTGCTAAGCAACAATAACAGATTTACAAACTGCGTTTGCTATTTTTGTAAATGTTATCGTTGCTTAGCAAAGTTTTATGTTAACACAAGATAAAATCGTCTTTGATGGTGGATGTTTTTATGTTAAAGTCCTTGTAACCTCTCTGAAGATGGCTCTTGTGAACCGAAAGCTTAGAACTAACTGAATAAAAAATTATCCGAATGGACAATTTTCGTCGTTATTTTCACCTGAAATTAAAGCCAAAATACGATGTTTAGAACGGCTCATCATTAAACACAAATGACATCCATTGTCTCTTATATTTAACAGTATATGTTTAGAAAATTATCTGCTGACTCGAGGCACTATATATATATATATATAATTCGGAAAATGTAACCGCAATTTCTACTCCAACAGCTTCTTTTCTTGCACTCCCCGCCTGTGGAATTCCCTTCTATATACTTGCTTCCCCGACAGCTACAATCTCCAAGAATGTAAGGTCAACAGACACATCATAACACATTAACACGCATCCATTCTCTCAAACAACCTTCCTAAGGACCTTTTTACTCGTCTATCACTCTCCTTCTGACATCTCCTATATTCAATCGCTCTATGTAACCCCCTGCACTATAGTGGCAGTGGAATGCCTTGCTTGGGGTGAAACGATTAAAAGAAAAAATTAGTTGTTTCAACATTCCGGTATCTTCAGGCGATTTATGATAACTAAATAAGAATAATAATATAAATAATAACATAATATAAATAATAATATTATTAATAATATACATAATCTTAATGTTATTATAAATTATCCGAAATGTTGAAACCTAGGTGGCGAAATAACTAATTTCTAAATGACAAATATTCAAAAGCTCTAGAATAATTGTAATGACCACTATTTAAATACAACTGAGTACTGGTCTAATTTAATTATGACCAAAAACTCATTATATATATATATATATATATATATATATATATATATATATATATATATGATGTGTCGAGTTATGATAATGTTTGACATCAAGTTTGGTGCGATTTTTTCAGTATTTTTATTGATTGATATTTTGATTGATATTTTGCTAAGCAGGGATTTTTTTATCTTAATGTGCTCGATCGATATCGGGGAGGGAGATAAAGCGTTGATAGCTTTATTGCAAAAAATCTGGCACTTTAACTGAGCAGGTTCATGCCAATTTCGAAATTTTGGGAGTACACCGTTATGATGCTTTCACCCATCGGAGCTGGCTTTCTTGCTGTTTAGTCTCGTTTTTAGTTTTATTTATTGGAAGCTCGATGTGATTTGATATTTCCGGAGATTTGTCTTGTTTACGGTTGGTTGTTTTTGTTTTATGTATTCTTATTTTTATTCATTTTTAATGCTTTTTTATTGCTTTTTATGTACGCATGAGTGGGTATCAGCTTGTTCTCTATTGGATAGGTGTCCGCTTAATTGCTTAAATAAAAAAAAAACACCGATCTCCCTATAAATAAGAAAAAAATGAGACTGAATATCAAGGAACCCAGCTCCGAAGAGTGAGGGTATCATAACAGCATTCTCACGATTTTCGAAGTTGGCATGAACCTGCTCTGATAAAGCGACAAATGTTTTGCACTAAAACTCTCTCTATATATATATATTCTTCTTATATGTGCCTTGTCCTTTCAGAACGTAGGCGATCATGGCCTTCCACGTCTCCATATCCCGGGTGGTTCTTAGCACGCTTTCTCCTGTAACATTTTGCAGCCCCCCTTCTGTCATCTACCCGCTCAGACCTTTCAAATATGTTATCCTCTGCTTTCCTCTGTCTCTTTTTCCCACTATCTTGCCTGTTAGTATCAGGTTTTCCAAGCCCTCCTTCCTCGTTGCATGTCCCAAGAACGTCAGTTGTCTCTTCCTGGTGCTCAATATTAATTTCCTTTTGGTTTCCATTCTTTCCAACACCTCGTTGTTGCTCACATGCTCGGTCCACGATATCTGCAACATCCTTCTGTATAACCACATTTCAGGTGATTCAAGTTTTTCTTTCATCTTTGATAATATTGTCCAACATTAACTGCCGTATTGAAGAACTGACATCCCTTAGCAATCTAGTACGCTCTTTTTTGTTTTTAGTGAAAGTTTCCTGCGTCTTAATACTTTACTCAGCTTCTGACATGCGTTCTTCACCATGCCAATTCGCCTTTGGATTTCTGTGTCCCATTTTCCGTCTTCCGTTAAAACACTTCCCAGATATTTAGATTTTTGTATCTGCTTGATTTTAATATCTCCCACCTCTATTTGGCATTTTGGGTTGCTCTTTTTGCTGATGACAATGCATTCGGTTTTCTTGTAGTTTATTTGTAATCCTTTTTTGTCACTCTCTTGAGCTTTCTTCTGTAGAAGGTCTTGTAGTTTCCTTTCCGTGTCTGCAGTCATCTCTGTGTCGTCTGCGTTTCTTATGTTGTTCAAATTGTGGCCTCCGATATATATTACTTTTAAAATCGTATCACAGCCTGTTGTTTTGGGGGCCTATGTTCTAAACCAGACAGAAACAATGTTGGCTAGCGAGATTGTTTATTTGTTTATTTATTTGCTACCCTAAGTCTTGCTTTGTTCCGCTTCGAAACGGCATTAAAAAAGACAAATAGCTTTCCGACTTGGCGCTTACTGGGCTGGTTTTTATTGAACATTATCAAGCTTATCGACCCTAAACAAAACCAAAAGCAAAAACGGAACAAACACAATACAATAACAACAATCTGTCATTTTTGTTTAGAACTGTCTTCTTCAATCAACATTACATGCACTTAAAATCGAAAAGTCTTTTGTCTTTCGCGCATGCGCGTGTGTGTATATATGTGTGTGACGTCATTTAACATCTGCAGAGCGCCTTTTTATGGCGATCGATGCAATCGCAGAATTTTCACAGCACAAGTGTCCATTTGTTTCCCGTCTGACATCAAGTGACAACATGTCTTCTCAACGTTAGTGTTTTAACATTCGATTTAATAGTGGTTTTCGTAATTGCCAGGATGTTGTTATCTTTCTTCTTGAGGGATTTGGGAGCATTTCCTGTCTTTTTTTCTTTTTTTTTTTTCAGGCCCCTGGTAACGTAATGAATTTAGTATGTCGATTAAATAACACAAAATTTGAATTTTATAAGTAATTGTCTATATTTCTGAAATGAGGTAATATTTACAGTATTTACATGATTGAGACTATTGTCTTTCTTGTCAATTGTACAAAGTTTAATAATAGATCATTCTGCTTGTCTATATTTCTGAGATGAGGTATTATTTACAGTATTTTACTATTGTCCTCATCTTTGTTGCCATTTGTACTACGTTTCGGCCGTTGTCCGCTTCGGTCTTCTTCAGGTGCTAGGAATTTCGAACCGAACCCTTTATTACAATCACTGTTGTATACGAACTCTATTCCTTGCCTAATGTCTCTTCTGGAACTTATGAGTTATCTCCCTCTAACCCTGTAAGTTACTTGTTGCTGTAGCCTGGTATTGAACTCACAACTCTTTGGGTCAAGTCACAGTAACTAACCAACGTCTATATCCACTTATTATTTAACATTTTACTTACTTCTATATTTTCATCAGCTACTCTCTGCTAGTGTGTGATGAGATCCTCATCGTTATATAAACCTTATTTTCCCGATTTTTTTTATTTCTCCAGACACCATAATACACATTTATACGTTTACCGTTCCTTTATGCTTTGAATACTGCTGCAACATCTGATCTGGGACTTCTGCTAAGGTGATTTTCTATGTATGAATTTGAGTTTTCTTTAATGGGATATTAACACCTCTGTGGGTTATTTAATGTCAAAAATGTGGAGTTTTAAGTTATTCTTTTTAATGTTCGGATATAGTGAAAAGTTTGATTTAGTCAGATTTTAATAATTTTTTTTGTTTTATTCTTTTTTATTTTAGAAAACTGAAAACGTCTTCTAGTTTTGTATTGAAAAATAATTGTTGAGAAAAAAATTTTCCCCCTCAAAAATGTGTTATCTTTTTCTTCGAAATTAAAAAATGTATTTTTATGTATATATTTCTATAAAAGTCTATTTTTATACTTTCATAGTGTTTTGACTCGATTTTGGGGGATAATAATTTGCCCATAGCGGGGACCCTAACAGGTGCTACCACTGCGGGTCAGGGTGGACCTGAGAAAAACAGCAATTAAAAGGTGGTTCCATGATCCTTACAACCTCTCAATCAGAGAGAGGCCTTGCTGCCGGATTCAGTTTACCGTCATGCCCAGGAACATATTTTCTAAGCATTGATTAGCATTGGCACTATACCAAAAGAATAGTCAATCAATGGTAATCGAACTAACTATTCAGTAATTTATCTAGCAACACAAGCTTGCTAACATTTAAACCACGGTGAAGCGTCCATTGGACTTTTGCTAAGTATTTAGAGATTTTTAATAAAATACAAAGAATCTATGTCTTTGATGCTAACCTAGAATCTCTATTTATGTCCCTTTCCGACCACCGTAAAGTTAGTTTCCCTGTCCCTACAAATAATTTCCCTATCTCTACAAATAATTTCCCTGTCTCTACAAATAAATTCCCATTCTATTAATACTTTCATGGCAACTTCTCCTTTATGTGCCATGTCCTTTCAGGACGTAGGCGATCATGGCTTTCTACGTTTCCATATCCCTGGTGGCTTTGAGCACATCTTCTCCTGTTACACCCTCATTCCACCATCCACCTGCTCAGACCTTTCAAATATATTATCCTCTGCTTTCCTCTGTCTCTTTTTCCCTCTATCTGGCCTGTTAGTATCAGGTTCTCTAAGCCCACCTTCCTCATTGCATCTCCCAGGAACTTCAGCTGTCTCTTCCTGATGCTCAGTATTAATGTCCTTTTTATTGCCATCATTTCCAAAACCTCATCATTGCTCACGTGCTCGATCCATGATATCCGCACATCCTTCCGTAGAACCACTTTTCAGTTGCTTCAAGTTTTTCCTTCATCATTCACTGCCATATTGAAGAACTGACATCACATACCAGTCTAGTACTCTCTTCTTTGTTTCTAGTGAATGTTTCCTGTGTCTTTATATTTTACTCAGCTTCTGGAACGCGTTTTTCTCCATGCCAATTCGCCTTCGGATCTCTGTGTCGCTCTTTCCGTCTTCAGTCAGAACACTTCCCCAGTATTTAAGTTTTTGTACCTGCTTCGTTCTAGTATCCCCGACCTGTATTTGGCATATTTATTGCCCTTTTTACTGATGACCATGCATTAGGTTTTCTTGCAGTTTATTTGTAGTTCATTCTTGTCACTCTCTTCAGCTAACTTCTGTAGGAGGTCTTGCAGTTTCCTTTATGTGTCTGCTATCAGCACTGTATCATCTGCGTACCTTAGGCTGTTTAAATTGTGGCCTCCGATTACGAATCCAGGCATAAATTCTAGGGTCCACAAAATATTCTCGCTGTACAAGTTGAACAGATCCGGTGAAAAGACACATCATTGTCTTACGTCCCTTTCTGTCTTTTTTATAACCGCTAGTTTTTATGAATTTAAGGGCAGTACTAGATTGGCGGTAAGGTTTCATAATTTCATTGTTGGAAGTTGTAATGCCTACATATAACCCTATGTTTTATGTAAACAATTTCTTCTCTTGCTTATAGAACTGTCTTTAAACATCTTGTTTTGCAGTCAACATTGATTTTCAGAAATCTAAATCAAATTTCAGTTGTTATTTCTGTCTTCTTATGGCCAAAAATGCATTCCAGAAGCTGAGCAAAGTATTAAGAGACAGTAAAATTTCGCTCGAAACATAGAAGAGAGTACTAGATTGGTATATGTTGTCAGTTCTTTAATATGGCAGTGAATGCTAAACAATATCATCAAAGATGAAGAAAAAACTTGAAGCAGCTGAAATATGGTTCTACAGAAGGATGTTGGGGATATCATGGATCGAGCATGTGAGCAATGATTATGTTTCAGAAAGGGTGGAAACAAAAAGGAAATGAATACTGAGAATCAGGATAAGACAGCTAAAGTTCTTGAGACATGTGATGAGGAAAGAGGACTTGGAGAATTTTATACTCACCTCTCAGGTAGAGAAAGAGATAAGGGGAAAGCAGCGGATAGCGTATTTGAAGGGCTTCAGCAGGTGGATGGCAGAGCGGTGTTTAGGTGAGGTAACAGGCGTAAGCGTGTCAAGAGCTACCAGGGATAGGGAAATGTGGAAGGCCGAGATCGCCTACGTCCTGAAGGGACATGGCATATAGAAGAACAAGAGTTATAAATAACTAATAAGTATTGACAAATAGTGGATTCATACCTAATCAGAATTTGATGAATAAATAAATTATAATGTGGATAAAAAGTGGGGGATAAATTCTATATTATAATTAATATATAAAGTGATCTCTTACTTTGTGGTCATGTTAGTTTTTAAAGATTTATGTTCTAGATTTATGGGCTTTAGCAAACGGATGGCATAGAAGACTTTGGGAGATGTGGAAGGCGACGATCGCCTACGTCCTATTGAGACATGGCACAAGAAGAATTCTTTTGTTTCTTTTTTTTATTGTTTTCTCTCCATAATAATGACATTTTTATATGCTCTGGCTGTCAGTACTACCTTTCCGTCTTAGTTACTTTATTGCCTTGCTCGGCGTTAAAATAGAGATAGAATTTAAATACATTTGCTTATAAACGAGTTGCTTACAGTGATTTAATCGATGAAACTCTGGTTCTCGAATGATCACCGACGTTAAACAGTCAAGCCTGCTCAGTGCCCCGATAGGTGACTGTTTGGGAATCCTAGGTGACGTAAGCCTCGGTGTGCAGGTGGATAACGATACCGAATTGGAATCAGAGAAATGAGTTTAATTTTCAGTCGGGTTCTTTATATTTCCTTACGGGAGTGCGTTGTGGTGCAATGGATATCGACTCGGTACGAGAGATCGGAATGCCGTGTTCGAATTCCAGTTGAATTCCTTGCTTTCACTTACGCACAAATACCTTTGGGAAAGGAATTAATCTATCGCATCTCTCCAGCTATAGGTTAAATAAAAGGACAGATTGGGTTCGATTACCTTGGCTGGCAACCAGAGTACCGCAGAAAGCAATGACAAACCACTGCGAGAATATCTTCTGCCCAGTCAGTCATGACTCTTTCGAGACATGATCGCCCAAAGCGTGTATCACGTATGGCACTTAACTGACTAACTTTATGTGCGTTGTGGTGCAGTGGATATCAACTCGGAACGAGAAATCTGGAAGCCGAGTTCCAATTCCAGGTGAATTCCTTGCTTTCACTTACGCACAAATACCTTTGGCAAAAGTATTAGTCCATCTCTTCCCTTCAGTTGTGGGTTAAATAACAGGACAGATTGGGTTCTATAGCCTTGGCTGGCAACCAGTCTACCACAGAAAGCAATGGCAACCTACTGCGGAATAATCTTTTGCCCAGTAAGTCATCACGTATAGCATTTAACTGACTGACTTAATATAATAGTTGGAATGATGAGAAAGATTTCTACTGGTCATAAAGTGGGGGTCTGTTTTCTATTGTTATGTAGTAATAAACTGATCCCCTACTAATTACTACTTAATAATATAATACATCGCTTCTCCCTCTAGCTATAAGACAAATAATAGGACAGATTGGGTTCTATAGCCTTGGCTGGCAACCAGTCTACCACAGAAAGCAATGGCAACCAACTGCGGAATAATCTTTTGCCCAGTAAGTCATCACGTATGGCACTTAACTGACTGACAATATAATAGTTGGAATGATGAGTAAGATTTCTACTGGTCATAAAGTGGGGGTCAGTTTTCTATTGATATGAAGTAATAAACTGATCCCCTACTAATTACTACTTAATAATATAATACATCGCTTCTCCCTCTAGCTATAAGACAAATAATAGGACAGATTGGGTTCTATAGCCTTGGCTGGCAACCAGTCTACCACAGAAAGCAATGGCAACCTACTGCGGGATAATCTTCTGCCCAGTCAGTCATGTCGCTTTCGAGACATGATCGCCCAAAGCGTGTATCACGTATGACAAATGACTGACTGACGCGCAAATACCCTTGATATAAACACACTTATTTTACTCTCAGCTATAGCTGGATTAATAGGACCTTTATCAATAAAAAATTATTATCTCCCACCAAAAATTCATACAATCTAAAAATATTTCCTAGTTTTAAATAACCTGCTAAATCTCTATAAGTCGTAAAAAATGAAAAAAATGTGTCTATCAATACATCATTTGGTATCTTAGATGTGAAACAACCCTGCATGTTTTGAGCCCCTAATAAGGACTGGACACAGTCGTAACTGATCTAGCAGCAAAATATTTTTTAAACATTTCACTCCGAGCAAAGCGTTGACGCCACTCATGTGCAGTGGGTTACATGAGAGAGTATTAGGCAGGAGAAGAGTGAAGACAAGAACGAACCAGCTACAGGGGATGTTACAGAATGGGCAAAAGAAGGATGTGAACACAGGAGTGAAGTCAGTTGATGTAGAAAGGGCTGGAGTTAAGTGGATAAGAGATGGGAATTGATTTTGCATTTAAATTCCTGGAGGTTATAGCCAAGAGGAAAGCAAGTAAATTGAAGAAAGTTCCATAAGAGAGAAGCGCGAGAAAAAAAGCTACTGGAATAGAACTGTCGCTTGAATTTGATTGATCTAACTGTAAAGGGATAAGACTTCGTTGCCAGTCTGTTTGCCTGAGTAAATTCTTGTGAAGATGGCACCAGTGACCCAGGTTCGTTTTCCTTTACACTACCATTATGAGACCTACAAGTTGCTCAGAAAAAAAGTCCTGTAAATTAATTATTTCAAACTTTCACTCGCCTTAACCATTAGGGCTTCAGAATACGCCTGTACATCTGCAATGTGGTAACCTCCGCAATGAGGTGTATTGGGTATGACGATAAACTACATCTGGGTCTTGGGTTTGATGATAAACTGCATTCGGCAGCAAGGCCGCTAACTGAGAAGTTTTAAGGAGCATGGAACTACCTCTTGCTGTTTTTCACAGGTCCACCTGACCCGGCGTTGTAGCCCCGTAAGGGTTCCAGCTATTAGTAAAACCCATGAACTAGGGTCAAAATACTATGACATTATTAAAATAGATTTTTTGTCGTGAAAATTTCAGCAATACTTTTTTGGAGAAAAAATATTACCAACAATACATTTTTAAAAGAAAAATATTAACAACAAAAAGAAAAGAGAAAAAGAAAAAAATATATGTACCAGTAACACACCTCACTCTCGACAAAACCCTATTTATAAAAATACTAGCAGTATAGCCCGGCTTTGCTCGGGTGTAATGAAAGCTTTAAAACTAATCCAGCTCAGACTCTTTGGACGTTGGCACGAAAGACTATAAAGCAATAGTTGTTTCCAGTCAAAGCGAAACCGTAGACTGAAAGAAAAATTAATGGATGTAAGTCAAACTTTGATTTCCTGGTATCGATATCAAATAATTTTTTTCGTCGTAAACTGAATTTTGAAGGTTAAATAAGTCCTCTGAGTAAATGGTATCATGGCTGAGACTAAGAACTACAATTATACCTACTTAGAGCCAAACCCGAAGCAAAAACTAAAATAAAAGGGCTGAAAAAATACAGACATACAGGCAGATAAACAGACACACACACAAACATCTTGCCTTATATATATATATATATATATATATATATATATATATTATCGATTTTCTGCACTATTGTAAGAACTGCAACCTTGAAATTTCTGAATATCGTTTCTTATGTCTTTGTCTATGAGTGTATCAAATTTAATTAAAATCGGACCACTCCTTCTATAACCCGACGTTTTCGATTATCGATTTTCGATATTTATCGGGGGTACCTCGACAGAAATCTTAGCTAAGAACCCTCGCAGATGCTAATAGTACAACTGTGTAAATTTACAAGAAAATTGGTTCAGCCTTTTCGGAGCCTATCGGTAACGGACACACACACACAGACACACACACAGAGACAAATTTCCATTTATAAATAAGTTTAGACATCAATGAAACCTGATCTCTAATCTGACTTCTTACAAAGAATATATACTCTATTCATACAAATCTAAAGTAAAAATCATGTCGGCATTAAATAAATCATTGTGGTTGATATGACATAAAACAAAACGAACCGAATTAATCTTTCATTCATTATATTGTTTATTTTGTAGAGAATACGTACAACTTTCAAATAATCTTATCAACGGCACATTTATTTGGTTCAGGTTTATTAAAATTAAATTCCTATTTCATAAGAATTAATTTACGGTCTAGACGAGATTTTCGTATCGCACAAGAATTAGATATTATTAAACTCAACATTTGCCGTTTTCCAGGGAACATTTTTTCAACTGTCTTTCTCCGCAACGTTGTAAATATCCCCACATTTGCGGCAATATTCATAGAATTTGTTCAACGTTTACAATCGTGTTTGGATATAAATACTTTAAATTTATCATTGTTAGCTGAACTGAAGCACACCCATTATAGGTGGGCAGTGACCTTGTCGTCAACTTCTTAAACAATGCAATAATATTGATTTTGACATTTTCACGAAAATTCACTTAGGATTTAAACGGAAAATTGAATTCACAAAAAGAAAGTTACAAAAAAATAAACAAACAAATGTTTAAAATTAAATTTATATTCCCAAAAATTCAGAACATATTTTACAACATTTTTTGGCGAAATCGATAGTTTAAAAATAAAAGTCCTTGTTTAGGCTTTCTGAAACATTCTTGCAATTAACCCGGCAGACATTTTGAATAGAAAAGGCATTTATAGACATCACTTAATATTTATATTGCTAGAAAAAGCTTTCCTTTCTCATGTCTTTAATTTAGTTTTTCTTTTATGTTAAAAATGTATCTATACAATCAAAGTAATGATGTATTTTATTAACAGCTTAATATTTCAAAAAAAATTTATTTATATAGTCTTTGAATACAGTGCATCCAGTTATAATATTAATATAGAGTAATCGGTAAATTTTCGTTGTAAGTCCCGACGCTTTTCCCCTTCAAATTTATCCAAAATAGCATTATCTCTGTGCAAATGTATATGCTGAACTCAAATCAACCGTTAGTTATTGAAGAAACTTACCTTTATTTATCTAAATATCCATAAAAAACTAACTATATCTTGCACTTTTTCACTCCCGTAACTCTCACGAAGTCATGTAATTAACTGCAGAATGACGAACTGCGCATTTGAACGAATATTAGCAAATTTTTGGTCGATTTTTCTTCATTTGCCGATACTTCCGGCGATGTACTTCCGGAAATTAAAGTAATGCGCTATTGTATTTCTACACTTGTTACTCTCATAACAGGAACTACATCGCCGGAAGTTTCAGTAAAGGAAGAAAATCGGCCAAAAATTTTGCCTACGTAGAACATTATTCTGCAGTGAATTACATGCCTTCAAGGCTACAGAACCCAATCTGTCCTATTATTTAATCCATTAACCGGAAGGAAGAGACAGATTAATACCTTTCCCAAGGATATTTGCGCGTAAGTGAACGCAAGGAATACGACTGGAATTCGAACGCGTCTTCCAGATTTCTCGTTCCGAGCCGATATCCACTTCACCACGACGCACATTAAAATTTATATTGCTAAAAAATCTTGCCTTAATCGGGTTTTTCTTTTGCATACAAAGTGACGATATGTTTTAGCAACCTAGTATTATTAATTTTATTTAATTTATTCCTATAGTCTGTAAATATATTGCTTCCAATTGTAATATTCATATAGAGTAATCCAGTAGGAATCAATTTTTTTCCTTAGTTACAATAAACAACTGATCCCTCTAATTTACTAGAAACTAATATCTAGAAAAACGGTTTAAAGATTCATAGATGGTCAAAGCGTCCTGTAATATAAAAGACTTAACAGGTTTCTTCATCATTTTTACGATAAATCAGTTTTATTAAATAATATCTGCTAGATCATAAATTAGGGAATCATGTTCTCATTCTATTATGCAACAAACTGATCTTTACTAAATTACTACGTATGACTATGCGAAGCTACTTTGGCCAAGGTATCAGCAGCCATTATACCTCCACGCCATGTGATGTTCTTTGAATGGGAATTTACTTAGCAGCTTAACTTGATGTTGATTTTTGGGAAAAGCAAGAATTGAAGAATGAAACTTTAATTCAAATTTCCTGTGTTAAACTGTGAGGTATTTTTCGTTTTTTTTGTTTTTTGTTTTTTGTTTTTTTTTATATATCTGTGTTTTTCGTTGTTTTTTTTTTCTCCCCATTTTTGGAGTTCATTTGGACTTTAACTAAGTTAAAACTTAGTTAACTCCACTTTTGTAAGTTCGTGTTTTTTCGAAGGTTGTTCGTGTATGCTTTTTTTTTTTTTTTTTTAATAGGAGTAGATAGGTCACACTATCGCCCGGTCAATACTCCTCCCACGTCTATTGAACTGGAGTAGAGGCTCGTTCCTTGTTTCCTGTTTAGGATGTGGTTTCCGGTTTTCTCTTTTCTCTCTTCAGACCTTGGTACGGGTGCTTCCGTGAGTTTCCTGCGATCTGGCCGGTTGGTGGTAATGGCTCATCACTGTGAGGGTACCGGGTTGGCAGTTTCCTGGTTGCTGCTTCCGACTGGTAGTTAGGAGCCCTAACTCTTGCGGAGCGACAAGAGCGGCTGCTCTGACCAACAGTTGTATAATATCGGGGTTCTTGTAGTGCCATGTCGCGCATGGATAGGTGTCCCTGCAAGCGCTTTCGGTGGGCAACCCCGAGGCCACACCTTGTTGCAGCCCTAGCCAGATTCCCTCCCAGCACAGATCGTGGGTAATGACCGCCTGTATCCTCTACCCTAGGTCCCTTTCTATAAACAAAACATGACGAAACAAATCAGAAATGACCCTAAACCAGTTAAATCCAAACCACCTAAGCCCATTAACCTCTCCTTCACTAATATCCGAGGCATTCGTACTAACTTTCCTAGTGTAGAAGCGTTCCTGCATGAAAAGTCCCCTGACATCCTCGCGCTCTGCGAAACTAACCTCAACTCAACTATTCCCTCCTCTGACCTCTTCATCCCTGGTTATCTTCCCCTTTTAAGAAAGGATTCCACTGTCCACATGCATGGGCTGGGTGTTTATGTCAGCGAACACTTCCCCATAACTAGGGTGACTTCACTCGAATCTACTGACCACCAATACATATGTCTCCGCTTGTCTCTCCTCGGTTCGGTTAGCTACCTATTCTTCCTTTACCGTTCTCCCTCCTCTCCTGACTGCTCCATACTAGATAGCATTGCCGACGACATAGATAAGGCTATTTGCTATCACCCATTTGCCCACATATTTGTATTTGGAGACCTCAATGCCCATCACTCTGAGTGGCTTGAAAACGCCGTTACTGATTCGGCGGGCATTCACGCCATGAACTTTGCTATTTCCCAATCCCTTACGCAAGTGGTAAACTTCCCCACTCGCTTCCCAAGCACGCCCTCGAGTCATTCCTCACTGCTAGATATATGTTTCACCTCTGCGCCCGACGCCTGTCAAGTCTCGCAGCTTTGCCCTCTCGGCAACTCCGACCACGCTGTAGTCTCCCTCAGTATTTCTTTCCAATTTCACTCCCCCCAAGATCCCCCTACTTATAGAACCTCCTACCTCTACCAAAAAGCTGACTGGGATGCCTTTCGCGATTTCCTCTGCGACGTCCCCTGGGGAAAAGTGTTTGACCTATCAGTTGATGACTGTGCCTCTGAGGTCTCGTCATGGGTGAAAGCTGACATTGATGCCTTCATACCCACCAGGAAGTATTGCTTAAAACCCCATTCCTCTCCGTGGTTCTCTCCGGCCTGCTCAGCCGCCATTGCCCACAGGAACCATTACTTCCGTCTATTCCGGAGACAGCCAACTGATCACAATAGGCGCCTGTTCACATCTGCTCGCAGTGAGTGCAAGAGAACCCTAAATGACGCCAAACAGTTGTTTGCTGAGAGAATGCGACAGCACATAGCTGACCGCAAGTTCGGCTCCAAGGACTATTGGAGGATTTGTAAACGAGTGCTCAACAATAGGAAATCCTCAATACCTCCTTTAATCCATGGATTTGATGTTCTCACGTCATCTGCTGACAAAGCTGAGTGCTTTGCCCGCAGATTCTCATCCAACTCCACATTCGACTCATCCAGAGTGCTACCACCCGACCTCCCTATTAGAACTGAGGCCAAACTGCACGACGTATATATTACCCCGACAGTAGTATCCAGAGTAATTTCTAAACTCGACCCCCATAAGGCGTGTGGAAACGATGGAATCCCGGTGATAGTCCTTAAGAGGTGTGCCCCTGAACTTTCCCCTGTCCTCTCTAAACTGTTTAACTACTGCCTTTCTGCTTCCTGCTTTCTTGCATGCTGGAAATTCTCCTCAGTCGTTCCTGTCTTTAAGAACTGTGGTGAACCCTCGGACCCATCCAACTATCGCCCTATCAGTCTTCTACCAATATTCGGGAAAGTATTCGAGACTATAATCAATGCTGAAATAGTTCATCATCTCACCGCCCACAAACTGTTCTCCGACAGGCAATATGGATTCGGATTTGACAGGTCCACAGCCGACCTGCTAACAACTGTAACGGAGTACATGCTACAGGCCCTTGATGAGCCTGACGAGGCTCGCGCGGTTGCTCTGGACATCTCCAAGGCTTTCGACAGGGTTTGGCACCCTGGCCTCCTATGCAAACTACGCGGTTATGGTATTACCGGTCGCCTGCTTGACCTAATCCAATCTTTCTTAAATAAGCGCAAAATGAAGGTCGTTCTAAATTGGCGTGCCTCTTCGTCCTACAGCACGAATGCTGGTGTCCCACAAGGCTCTATCCTGGGCCCAACGCTCTTCCTTATTTTTATCAACGACCTCCCAGATGAGATCAAGTCCCAAGTAGGCATCTACGCAGATGACACTACAATATACTCCCGCTCCAGTAAGAAACCTGTCGTGGCGGACAGACATAATCTCGCTGCTGACCTTGAGCGGGATCTACACTCTGTAGTGAACTGGGGCAAGAAGTGGCTTGTCAACTTCAATTCCTCTAAGACCAAGCTGTTGTCTGTCAACCATTACAGGCAACCTCTTCTGCCTCCCATAAGCATGGACCAGATGATTCTCCCGGAGAGTAATACACTACGCCTCCTCGGACTTACCCTGTCCTCAGACCTCAAATGGAAGCACTATATTGAATCCGTAGCAAAATCTACTGCTAAGAAGATTGGGTCACTATGTCGATCCAGGATGTTTTTTCCACCTGAATCCATTCTGCATATATACAAGTCAACGATCCGTCCGTGCATGGAGTACTGCTGCCATTTATGGTCAGGTGCCCCTGCCGTTCTCCTCAGTGTTCTTGACAAGCTCCAAAGGAGAGTCTGTAATGTGATAGGTACTGATCTGGCGACTCGACTGCAGCCACTTTCCCATCGTCGAAATGTGGCCTCCCTCTGTCTCTTCTATAAATACTTTCATGGCTTCTGCTCGGATGAGCTTAAGTTACTGATGCCTCCTCAACAGGTGTTTACCCGTGTAACCAGACTGGCAACTGGTTCCCACCCATTCACAGTCAGGTTAGCCAAACGCAGACGACAATTCTACTCCTGCAGCTTCCTCTCTCGCACTTCCCGCCTGTGGAACTCGCTCCCGTATTCTTGCTTTCCTGACGGCTACGATCTCCAGAAATTTAAAATCAAAGTTAATACTCAGCTACTAACCACTGGACTCTAGCCCTCTCCCCTCCCCTGTATAATCTTCACTTTCTTTCCGCCCATGTATGTCATTGCACCTGCTTTCTCAGCTTTCCATTGTTCCTTTCTAACTAGCTTGTACTCCTCACTCTTTTCTAATTAATCTTTCTACATTTATGTAAGCCCCTGCACATCAGTAGCGTTTCTGCCTTGCTCGAGGTGAAATGATTAAAAAAAAAAAATTTAAGGACTTACCTGTAGAAAGCTTCTATCAATATTAAGAATTTAAGAAGATATAAAAATAACAAAATTTAAGAAGATATAAAAGTATTTCTCATCACATGAGTAAATTTCTATCATATAAATGTTTTCTTCTTCTTCTATGTGCCCTGTCCCTTCAGAACGTAGGCGATCATGGCTTTCCACGTCTCCCTATCTCTGATGGCTCTTAGCACGCCTTCTCCTGTTACACCCTGCAACCCTCGTTCCAACATCCAGCTGATTAGGTTCTTCAAATATGTTATCCGCTGCTTTCCCCTGTCTCTTTTTCCCTCTATCTCGTCTGTTTTTATCAAGTTCACCAAGCCCTCCTTCCTCATTGCATGTCCAAGGGACTTCAGCTGTCTCTTCCCGATGCTCAGTATCAATTTCCTTTTTGTTTCCATCCTTTTCAAAACCTCATCATTGCTCACATGCTTGATCCATTATATTCTTAGCATCCTTCTGTAGAACCACATTTCAGTTGCTTCAAGTTTTTCCTTCGTCTTTGATGATATTGTCCAGCGTTCACTGCCATATTGAAGAACTGACAACACATAGCAATCCAGTACTATTTTCTTTGTTTCTAGTGAAAGTTTCCTGTTTCTTAATACTTTACTCAACTTCTGGAATGCTTCATTCTCCATGCCAATTCTCCTTCGGATCTCTGTATCACACTTTTCGTATTTTGTTATAACACTTCCCAGGTATTTAAATTTTTGTACCTGTTTCATTCTAGTATCCCCAACCTGTATTTGGCAGATTGGGCTGCCCTTTTTACTGATGACCATGCATTCGGTTTTCTTGCAGTTTAGTCCTTTCTTATCACTCTCTTCACCTACCTTCTGTAGGAGGTCTTGAAGTTTTCTTTCTGTGTCTGCTATCAGCACTGTGTCATCTGCGTACCTTAGGTTGTTTAAATTGTGGCTTCCGATGACAAATCTAGGCTTAACTTCTAGGGTCCTCAAAATGTTCTCGCTGTACAAGTTGAACACATCCGGTGCAAAAACACATCCTTGTCTTACGCCCCTTTCTTTCTTTGTAAATCCGCTGAATTCGTTATCTGTACGTATATAAGAGGTTTACTGCCAGTAAAGATTCTTGATTAATCTTAGGTCTTTTCCAAGTTGAGGTTTTCTAATGTTATTTTTTTAGCAAGTTGTTTCCCGACTCAAAATTACCACTTGGGGTGATTTTCTAATCGTAGCTTAGATTAGCATAATTCCGAAAGTATGGTACACCGAGAGAAAATTGAACTCGGAACACTGTCGCAATTGTTCCAGCAAAATTAACTTGCTAATCAATACACCGCGTCAAGCGCTTAAGCAATACTACTTATGCATATCATAATTGCAAACAATATATCTAAAGACTAATTCCTACATATATTGCGAATTGTGTTATTACTAGCAGTATAACCCGGTGTTGCTCGGGTGTAATGAAAGCTTTAAAACTAATCCATGGTCCTGGAGCTCCGACACTTTGGACGTTGACACGAAGGACTAAAAAGCAATAGTGGTTTTCGGTTAAAGCAAAATCGTAGAGTGAAAGAATAATGAATGGATGTAAGTCAAATTTTGATTTCCTGGTATCGATATCAAATCAGTTTTTTCGTTGTAAACTGAATTTTGAAAACTAAATAATTCCTCTGAGTAAATGGTATCATGGCCGAGACTAAGAACTACAATTATACCTAATTAGTGCTAAACCCGACGTAAAAACTAAAATAAAAGGGCTGAAAAAAATACAGACATACAGGTAGATATACAGACACACACAAACATATTGCCTTTTTATATATATATATATATATATATATATATATATATATATATATATATTATCGATGTTCTGCACTATTGTAAGAACTGCAACCTTGAAACTCGTGAATATCGTTTCTTATGTCTTTGTCTATGTGTGTAACAAATTTGATTAAAATCGGATCATTCCTTCTATAACCCGATTTTTTCCATTTTCGATATTTATCGGGGGTACCTCGACACAAAACCTAGCTAAGAACACTCGCAGACGCTCATAGTACAACTGTGTAAATTTTCAAGAAAATCGGTTCAGTCGTTTCGGAGTCTATAGGTAACGGACACACGCACACAGACACACACACACACACACACACACACACACACACACACAGACATTTTCATTTATAAATAAGTTTAGATGCATGAGAAAAAGAAACCGTCTACCGCTGATACAGTCTATGAAGTGATGTTGGGGTCTGAAGGGTTCGAGCTAGTAGCAATTTGGAACGTAACAAAATGTTTGGGAAATATCAGGAACTTTTTTTCTCGAGATCTGGTAAACATGTTAAGCATGAATTTCTGTCAATCGTTCCTGAAGCTATTTTAGCGTCGGCGAAAGGCTTCACACATTGGTGAGAAGAACAGTAAAGCCTAAGAAGAATTGCAATCATATAATCAATGACATCGGTAAGAAATTGTTAAGAACGTTGAAGGAGACACGCTGGGGGTAAAAAGAGACTAATCTTTGCTAGATTCTCATCATCATGGAGTTCAGGCGTAACATCAAATATTACTGGTAGTTTAAACGGTTCTCTCAATAATTTCAAACAGATTCCCAAGCAAACTTTACGAGCACAAAGACGAGACTACTTTTGAATATCGAAGACGTAGAATACATAAAGCGTAACGGAAAATCCCGAAGATTAACGAAATAGTTAAACAACCGACATATTGAAACTATTTGTTTTGAAAATAATTTTTAATCGATACTCATATTTGAGTAGATAATCTGTTTTTAATCAAACAGTATATTTGTTTCTACAGGACTGATTATTTTCGATAATTTTTTGTTGCGAAAATGTACGTTATTCGAGCACTATGTTGATAGGGGTCGCAGGTTCGAATCCTGCCGAATGACACACATTTTTGTATCAAAAATTTATCGTAAGTAATCAGGCCGGTAGAAACAAATATACTGTTTGATTAAAAACAGAATATCTACTGGAATACGAATATCGATTAAAAATAATGTTCAAAACAAATAATTTCAATACATAAAATGTTTCAAATATCGACAAATCAGTGAAACCTGTTCAAAGAATCAAATGTTGTGATAGGGGACAGTGAAACAGAGACATCCGTGGTGTCTATAAGAAAATAGTTTTAAGACAGAAAAAGAATTTTAGATATTAAGTATGATAAATAATTATTGTTATTATTTTATTACTTGATTTTATTAAATTTATCATTGTTTCTGTTAAAGCGTTATTCACTCCATTATAATAAAGAACGTTATACTTATATATATATATATATATATATATATATATATGTAAAAGACCCGTAATATATATATATATATATATATATATATATATATATATATATTACGTAATATATATATATATATATATATTGGCGGACAAACATAATCTCGCTGCTGATCTTGAGAGGTATCTACATTCTGTGGTGGATTAGGGTAAGAAGTGGCTTGTTAATATATATATATATATATATATATATATATATATATATATATTATACGTAATATATATATATATATATATATATATATATATATTACGGGTTACATACTGGCAGTTTAGTTGACTTCCACCCCCGCCTACTTATAACTTTGGTTTTGCCAAAAATTTAAAAGGAATTGTATTTTCATCTTACTAGCAGAAACCATGTGTTTGGGATTGGAGCTGAACTTTCTTTAAATTATTCTTATATAGTAATTTTTTTGCTTTAATTTTAAATTTGTTTTCATACTTAATTGAACGAGTAATATCTAGTTATTTCAGAACTTGACCCCCATAAGGCCAGCGGTGGTGATTGAATCCCGGTAAATGTCCTTGGAAAATGTGCCCCTGAACTCTCCTTTGTCCTCTCTAAACTCTATAATTACTGCCTTTCTGCTTCCTGTTTTCCTGTATGCTGGAAATACTCTTCTGTCGATCATGTATTTAAGAACTCTGGTGAACCCTCGGACTCATCTAACTATCGCCCTATCAGAATTCCACCAATTTTCAGAAAGTGTTCGAGGCCATTATTAATGCTGAAATAGTTCGACATCTTACTGCCCATAAACTATTCTCTGACAGGCAGTATGGCTTCCGCTTCGCCAGGTCCACGGCCGACATGCTAACGACCATCATGGAGTATATGTTCCAGACCCTTGAGGATTCCGGAGAGGCTTGTGCTGTTGCTCTGGACATCTCCAAGGCCTTTGACAGCGTTTGGCACGCGGGATTTCTATGCAAAATACGGGGTTACGGTATTACCGGACGCTTGCTTGATCTGACCCAATCTTTTCTAAATAACCACATCATGAAGGTCATCTTAAATGGGCATGCCTCCACATCCTACTGTACAAACACTGGTGTCTCTCTGAGCTCTATCCTAGGTCCGACGTTCTTCCTTATTTTCATAAAAGATCACCCAGACGAGATCAAGTGCCAAGTAGGCATCTACGCAGATGACACCACAATTTACTCCCGCATCAGTAAGAAATCCGGCGTGTCGGACAAACATAATCTAGCTGCTGATCTTGAGAGGCATCTACATTCTGTGGTGGATTACGGTAAGAAGTGGCTTGTTAATTTCAATGCGTCTAAGACCAAGTTGCTGTCAATCATAAGAGGCAACCACCCTGCCTCTCATAAGCATGAACCAAGTGAGTCTCCATGAGAGCAA
Source organism: Ascarosepion bandense (assembly GCA_037127315.1). NCBI lineage: Eukaryota > Metazoa > Mollusca > Cephalopoda > Sepiida > Sepiidae > Ascarosepion > Ascarosepion bandense. The sequence goes on along the minus strand of JBBBDQ010000119.1, from coordinate 1,441,877 downwards.
TGCACTGCCCTTTCTCGGTCTTACCCTCTCTTCCGATCTCAAGTGGAACCATTACATTAAGTCAATAGCTAAATCCACTGCTAGGAAGATTAGGTCACTGTGTCGGGCCAGGGTGTTTTTTTCCACCTGAATCCATCCTGCATATATACAAATCAACCATTCGTCCGTGCATGGAGTACTGTTGTCATTTATGGTCAGGCATCCCTGTTGTTCATCTTAGTGTTCTTGAGAGGCTTCAAAAGAAAATCAGTAATGTCATAGGTACCGACTTGGCGGCTCGACTCCGGCCACTTCCCCAGTGACGGGATGTGGCTTCCCTCTGTCTGCTCTGTAAATACTTTCATGGCTTCTGCTCCAACAATCTTAAGTCACTGGTGCCCCTGCAAAAGGTGATTACTCGTGCAACCAGACTGGCAACACACACACACACACACACACACACACACACACACATATATATATATATATATATATATATATATATATATAATCATTTCACCTCAAGCAATGCAGTTTTACTGCCACTGTTGCGCAGGGGGTTACATAGAAGGAAAGTGATGATAAAGAGGGGTAGGTTATAGAGGGTGTTAGAAGGAGAGTGATAGAAGGAGAGTGATAGAAGGAGGATAATACTGGTGTGATGGGTTTATGTGGATGGAGAAAAGAGCTTGAGAGAAAAGATGCGAGTCAGTGAGATAGAAGATGGCAATTGACCTTACATTTAAATTTTTGGAGATTGTAGCTTTCGGGGAAGCATGTATACGGACGGGAATTCCGAAAGCGGGAAGTGCGAGAAAAGAAGCTATTAGAGTATAAATTGCGGTTACATTTTGTCGTAAAAGGGTGGAACCTAGTCTAGTAGCTCGAGTAAATTCATACATAGGAGGCACCAGTGAGCTAAATTCATCGGAGCAGAAGCCGTGTGTGTGTGTGGGGGGGTAGTAATTTTGGGCATCAGTTTCTCATTTATGCAATTTTCATTAAAAATGACAGACAATGTGTGATGGTCAAATTTTTTATGCAATTTTTAATGTTATCTTATGAGTTTTTATATTTGGGGACATAAATTATATAAAAATTGTCTAAATGTCTTGTTTATCCGAGCGCCTTCGGTTATACGTTTAACCGTTTTAGTTAATAAATCTTAGAGACAGGAAACTTTCTCTGGAGACAGGGAGGAGAGTGCTGGATTTGTTATGCGATGTCTGTTCTTCAATATGGCAGTGAATGCTGGAGAATATCATCAAAGATGAAAAAACCAAACTTGAAGCAACTGAAATGTGATTCTACAGAAGGATGCTGCGAATATCGTGGACCGAGCATGTGAGCAATGAGGGGGGTTTGGAAAGGATGGAAACAAAAAGGAAATTAATACTGAGCATCAGGAAGAGACAGCTGAAGTTCCTGGGACATGCAATAAGGAAAGAGGGCTTGGAGAACCTGGCACTAACAGGCCAGATAGAGGGGGAAAAAGACAGGGGAAAGCAGTGGATAACATATTTGAAGGACCTGATCCGGTGGATGGTGGAACGAGGGTTGCATGGTATGACAGGAGAAGGCGTGCTAAGAGCCATCAGGGATAGGGAAATGTGGAAAGCTATGCTCGCCTACGTCTTGAAAGAACAGGACACATAGGAGAAGAAGAATATTTGTCTTCATTAAGTTATCTGTTTTTTTGTTTTTTTCTTTTCTTAAATCTTACTCTTTTAAATATTATTATAATTATTATTATTATTATTAGTAGTAGTAGTACCAGTGTTAACAGTTTAAATTAATGTTATCATTATGACGATTGCGTTGAAACTTTTCACTACGATTCTCGCACTAGATTTTTCTTGGCTTAAATAATGATATATTTTATTATTATTATTATTATTATTATTATTATTATTATTATTATTATTATTATAGTTGATGATTTTGATTAATCTTATTGTTGCCGTGCTTCAAATGAAGCCATGTTGTTATCAGTACTTTTGTTATCTGATTTACGTCATCTGATTATGTCGCTATCATTCTTAAACAGCTCAAGCAAACAGCGTGTAATCAATAATAATAATAATAATAATAATAATAATAATTTTCATAAACTTTTTGACTAAATCTTGACTGTTATTCTGTCATGAACATAGCAATGGCAAATTCAAACTTCGCAATGGATCGGTTTACGCTATTTTTCCCATATTTTTATTTGTTAAAAATTCTTCCATTCTCTTTTCAAAAATAATATCCTGCCTTATAATCACGCTTGTTCGTACACTTTCCAATATTTTCTTCTTTTTTTTTCTTTTTTGACCAAAGGATCAAAATGAACAATCTGTCTAATCTGCAGCCTTTCTCATCAGAAATCATTTCATTTACGCTTTCTGGTGAAGTGAAATACCTTACAATTTTAAGTCGAGGTGAAAAATAAATTGTGAAGAAAGGAAAGCGTGAGAAAATGGAAATATAATAAGAATGATATATATATATATATATATATATATATATATATATATATACGTGTGTGTGTGTGTGTGTGTGTGCGTGTGTGTTGTAGAGTAGCAAGTACCCCTCCAGCAATCTAACCGATGGCCTGGTTCATTACCTGAAAGAGTCTACGAGTATGTATTTGGGAAATATATTAATCCATCTTTTCCCTCCAGTTATGGGTTAAATAACAGGACAGATTGGGTTCTAAAGGGTTGGCTGGAAACCAGTACCGCAGAAAGTAATGGCAACCTACTGCGGGACAATTTTCTGCTCAGTCAGTCATGTCTCGAAAGAGACATGATCGCTCAAGCGTGTATCACGTATGGCACTTAACTAACTGACTGATATTAACACCAAACTTTTTTCACCATTTGTTTTAAATTATCACCTGAGGAAAAACAGTAATTATTTTGTGCAGTTATATATGTTTTTATAAACAATATATATACATATTGCTTAACTTCCTCCAACCATCCCTCCTTTAATTTTTCACTCGGATAAGGAATCAACCAGCCATCTTTAATTCATGCACGCATCTCTTCTTCGTAAGCAGGGCGCAATTGGTTGGGTACATGGTATTCAGTCATGTTGTTTTGTAGCTTGACTGGTTCTCTGTCTGCCGTCCATTTCCACGAGGCGGTCCAGGTTTTCTGACGCTGTTCAAATTCAACACTGAAGTGAGGTTGGTCGATCTTTAGCGCGGGGGTCACCCCCTGAAACTTCACGGTACCTTTTTCCGTGATGTGAACACCCCGCCCCAAGACATTGATGGCGTCATATCCTAGCAGAAGGTCAAAGTTCAATGGAATCTCGGGTACCACTAACGCTTCGATATCAGCGAAGTTCCCAGTATCTGTACGAATCATCACCGCCCCTATACCGTGACACGCACGTGTTTCACCGTTTGTGGTGGTTACTTTGACCCTCCTCTTCTTCCAGGTGCGGCAGAGTTCTGCAGTTACTATTGTTCGAAAACAGCCAGAATCGAGGTGGGCCGAACATGTAGTTTCGCCAACGCGGACACAGATGATCGGCAGCGCCTTGTTTAGTTGTTGTCTGGGGAAGAGATCGGTGCCCTGGCCTCGTTACCCTGATAATTTCGAGCCATGTTTCCGGCTTTATTGCATCGGAAACAGCGAACTTGTCGTTTTTCACTCGCGCAATTCCTGGCCATGTGACCCTAGCCCTTGCAGCAAATTATAACAGCGGGCGGACCCGCTTCAGGGTAAGCTCTGACACTACTTTGTTTCGCTTCTGCTGAGGAATCCTTAAGGATGGTTCGAGCCTGGTCCAGTAGTTCGTCAAGCGCCAGCGCGTTCCCTCTGGAGGTTGTTTTTGAAAGCCCTGCTATAAATGCACACGCCAATGCTCGTTCGGGCAGTCCGCCAAGTAGGGTCGCCAGCTTCTTTAATGCAGCCAAACAGACGTCCACAGTTTCACCCGGCTGTAAACTTCGAGCCACGATTTGCGCATACGCAGTACAAGGGTCAACAACAAACGCTTTGTAAAGTACGGCTTTGATTCTTGCCAGATCTTTTTCCGTGTCACTTAGTTGGTGATACACCGCAAAAGCGCCGCCTGTCAACCGTAATGGAATCACCTTTTCGACGTACTTCACTCCGCACAGATGACAAATCAATTTGACCTTCATCACCCATTCCTAAACAAAAGTGGTACCGTCGAACTGGGATTAGCTTTAGGTCGAATTTGTCTCCCATTTTGCCAAAATAGCTTCAACTTAAACAGTAGATTTTTGTCCCGTTTCGGTTACTCCACTTGCTACACTCGTAGGTTTTTTCAAAGCTGGCGTCCCAAAACTGACGAGAGGAGAGGACGCAGCTGATGAAACGACGAACTGTCTATTGTGAATGTTTATCGTCACAGTCACAATAAAGTTTTTTAAAAAACTTGGCTAAGCCATTACTTCCCCCTACATACCACTACTAACTCAAGTGTCAAGTCACATACCTCCCACTACCAAAGTAGAAATTACTACTAAAATTCCGCTAGCTTAACCCTATAAAAGCCAATATCCCCTTCCTTACTCGAGAAAACCTCTAGGAATTTTTCCTGATTCTTTGTTTAAAAGGGGTTGAGAATGCAAGTCTTAAAATGGCTATTCCCCTCTCTAAATTTTATCTGAATATATATATGTATATATATATATTCTTAATTTGTAAACGAGTTATTACACGACGTAAGTTTCTACCATGTGATGATTTCAGGCGATTTGCAATAACTGATTTAACCTTTTTACCGTTTTTTAGCTCGCGTAATAACTCGTTTACAAATGAAATATATTCAAAAGTTCTGCAATATAATTGTATTGAACACTTTTTAATACAAATATGCACTGCACTAATTTTATTATAATCAAAAGCTAAGTAATTAAACACTCAATCAATCAATCAATATATATATATATATAGGATTCGATTCGATGGGTAAAATGTCGACATTGTATATTTTTACTCTGAAACAAGTAACCATCCATAATATATATATATATATATATATATATATATATATATATATATATATATATATAGACATCGATAGGTAAATTGTTGACATTTTATATTTTTACTCTGAAACGAGTAACTATCCATAATATATATATATATATATATATATATATATATATATATAATATTTTATAAAGGATTTTTGATTTTTACCATGGATGATACATATTTCACCGCTTTGATGTTAAGAACATCAAAGCGGTGAAATATGGATTATCCAAGCTAATAATCGAAAATCCTTTCTCTGTTAAATTAAATAAATGAATATAACATTGAGTTCTCTCGAGTTCGTCTCTTTTGGAATTTACCCGGATTACATACCAAGTGTACTATATATATATATATATATATATATATATATATATATAGGGTTCGATGGGTAAATTGTCGACATTTTATATTTTTACTCTGAAACGAGTAATCATCCATAATATATATATATATATATATATATATATATATATATATATATATATATATATATATACGATGCAATGGGTAAATTGTCGCCATTGCATATTCTTATATTGTATATATTTGAGTTTATCGACTTCACAGAATTGTAGCGTCAGTTGTGCACCTTTCTGTGGAAAAAAACCGCACCATGGCGCAATTTTGAACGCAAGAAAATTCTAAACGGCTTGGTTTACTGTTTGGCATACACACCGGCAGCTCCAATATGAACATTTCAGAATGTTCGGTTCTCAAATTGAAGGTGATTCGGAACGAGTTGGATGATATATCCAGTCAGGATCATGTTGTTTGAATTTATGACTCATGATAGCGACCTTATGCCTCCATTCTTCTTTCCTCAGGGAAACAGACGCCACACGGAGACCTAAGTCAAGAAATGCCTGATCGGAGAACCTAGGAATTGCAACATAAGTCTTCACCATGCAATACGAACAGGAGAATCCAATCAAGGCTGTTAGACAATTTTTGAGACCATATCAATCCCTACATATGGCCACCTAAATCTAACCCCTTGATATGGCCACATAAATCTAACCCCCTTGATATGGTCACCTAAATATAACCCCCTTGATATGGCCACCAAAATCTAACCCCCTTGATATGGCCACCAAAATCTAACCCCCTTGATATGGCCACCAAAATCTAACCCCCTTGATATGGCCACCAAAATCTAACCCCCTTGATATGGCCACCAAAATCTAACCCCCTTGATATGGCCACCAAAATCTAACCCCCTTGATATGGCCACCAAAATCTAACCCCCTTGATATGGCCACCAAAATCTAACCCCCTTGATATGGCCACCAAAATCTAACCCCTTGATATGGCCACCAAAATCTAACCCCTTGATATGGCCACCAAAATCTAACCCCCTTGATATGGCCACCAAAATCTAACCCCCTTGATATGGCCACCAAAATCTAACCCCCTTGATATGGCCACCAAAATCTAACCCCTTGATATGGCCACCAAAATCTAACCCCCTTGATATGGCCACCAAAATCTAACCCCCTTGATATGGCCACCAAAATCTAACCCCCTTGATATGGCCACCAAAATCTAACCCCCTTGATATGGCCACCAAAATCTAACCCCCTTGATATGGCCACCAAAATCTAACCCCCTTGATATGGCCACCAAAATCTAACCCCCTTGATATGGCCACCAAAATCTAACCCCCTTGATATGGCCACCAAAATCTAACCCCCTTGATATGGCCACCAAAATCTAACCCCCTTGATATGGCCACCAAAATCTAACCCCCTTGATATGGCCACCAAAATCTAACCCCCTTGATATGGCCACCAAAATCTAACCCCCTTGATATGGCCACCAAAATCTAACCCCCTTGATATGGCCACCAAAATCTAACCCCCCTTGATATGGCCACCAAAATCTAACCCCCCTTGATATGGCCACCAAAATCTAACCCCCTTGATATGGCCACCAAAATCTAACCCCCCTTGATATGGCCACCAAAATCTAACCCCCTTGATTATTATTATGTGTGGTGCTCAGTTGAACAAAACACACACAAAACAAAAAAAAAACTCGTTGAAACACCAAAGATGAACTGGAGGCAGAAATTATGGTGGCATTCACGTAATTAAATAGGAGACCACCCAGAGGAAATGCAGGAGATTCCGAATTCGACTGAAGGCTGTGGTTGAAGTCAATAGCGCTTTGATTGAATAAATTTATTCCTTTTCGTTTCAAGATATTTTTGTGTAATTTTGTTAAATATATCTTTTAAAATGAGATGTCATTGACATTTTCATTTTTGTGTAGTTTAGACGACAAATTATCAATCGCAACCTATATATATATATATATATATATATATATATATATATATATGAAACATTTTAGCCTGGGCCTTGTATAGAGTGAACTATTCTTTTAATGCAATTATTTTCTGCATAACTTTATCTTTATCCGGTCGTATCTAAATATACATTCTATATATTTTTTCAATCTATAAAATACATATTTAGATTCTTTTTTTTCTTTTGCGTTTTCGTTCTCATTTGTCTTTCACTTTTTTCTCGAAACTTCATGAAAAATTTTAATCTAAAATTGTTTATTAAAATCTAGGAATTTTTTTTCCTAATCCTGTTTTTATCGATTTTTTTTCTATCCTGCAATTTCATCCTGAGATATTCAAACAAAATCTAATTTTAGGAATGAAATAAAAATTCGGGTAAGAGTTTGTCCCGCTATGTTTAACAATCGAACAATCGCAGAAGCAAAATTGTTGTATTTTCAGTTTGAATAAAAAATTGCATTTATATAGAAAAATGATAAATAAAAATTTGCGGGGGCGTAAAGAAAAGTCGAAGAAAATGCTATATAGAAAATTATACTTCACAGTTTTCTACAGAACAATTGAAACAATTGTTTGGTTGATTTTGTTTAGCGGCATATCAACTACTGTTGGTTATTTAACGGCGAAATCTAAATATTTTGAACACAATTTTATGGCTTCAACTAAATATATTTCTAACGCCATTGTATATCTTCAAATACAGATAAAATGCACTTTTGGTAATTTATCTATAAAATGTATTGTTCGTCATTTTTCTATAAATATTGGTGATAATTCTTCTTTAAAGATCCATAGTTTGGAAATTGTTTTCATATAAAAACGCATTGCTGGTATTTTTGCTATAAAAAAGCCTTTTTACACTTTCATAGTGTTTGTGTTTTTATTTGGCGGGTTCACTATTTATCCATAGCTGGGACCCTAACAGATGCTACTACCCCAGGTCAGTTTAGATTGATTGTTTTGAGCTTTACGGCATATCAATCACTGTGGGGACATTTAATGCCAGTGTGGTATGATGGATATATGCTGTTTTGTTTGGTTCGGTAATATATTTCTGTTATGTAGTTGGTTTGGTAGCTATTTGATTGTTTGCTGTTTTTCATTGTTTTGTTTAGAGAAGTTTGAATAGTTTCGTCTCTTTTAAATATTGTATAATTTGGTGAGGTTTTACTTTTTGGAACACTTCGCGAATGTTTGTTGTTTTGAAATATTTCCTTCGGTTGTTTTTATACATTTTACAATCGATTAGTATGTGTTTTATTGTTATCTGCTGGTTGCAGAGTGTGCATCTGGGTGCTTCTGTAGCTTTGATCAGATATGAGTGGGTCAGTTTTGTATGGCCAATTCGAATTCTATTTAGCACAATCTCTTCTTTTCGTCCCTCCATTGTTTTTTGACTTTCTTTTTTGAATTTTGGTTGGTGTTCATTTAATTTGTTCTTGGTGCATGTATTTCATTCAGCTTGCCACTTATTTTCCTGAAATTCGCTGATTTTTCTTTTAAGGTCTGTATGGGGGATTTTGTTTTTTTTAATTTGGTCGTATGTAGCTTCTTTAGTTAGTTTGTCCGCTTTGGATGCCAACATGACTTGGTATCCAGGCTATTACAATTTTGTTTTACCTCTTTCAATTATTTCATTGTATTTTTGTGCTATCTCTGTAATGTAGGGGTGTTTGGTTTTTCCCCTTGCAAGACCTTGATACAGGATAGAATCAGTACATATAATGAATTTTTATTTGCTGTTATTTTTAATGAATTTGAGTGCCGTTTTAATGGCTTGTCATTCGGCTGTGTAGGTTGGTGGACATTTTAATAACGGCAAGAAAGACATAGTTCCACGCTCCTCAACGCCTCCAATCTCCCGATCGGGGGCCTTGTTGCCGGATGTAGCTTATCCAGAACTATGAAACAAATGGAAAATGAATCAGGAAAATGCGGAAATCACCCAAACAAAAGAAAAATTTTTTTAAATCTTTATCAATCTTGAAAACGATTTCTAACAACGGCTATTTTATGATTTTGATCGGATGTATGTCATCGTTATTCAGGCCTCATAATTTTCCCGTTCTCATGCCATCTGGCTGTGCGCTGGTGAAAAAATATTGATAAATAAAAGCTTTCGTTCTGGTGCGATTGCAATAACAAAAATATATTTGTCAAATGATTATTAAAGAACAACAGTGACTTGTCTCGCATAATCAGTTATAATCAACAGATTTCTGTCTGAGTTTCTTGAATGATAAGTCTTTACAGTATTTATATTTGGATTATCGTCCTTATGTTTGTTGTTTTCATCACGACGTTTAGTCTGGACTATACTATTCCAGTTCCATAGACTGAACAAACGATTCATTTCAGAATTAACTGTAGGTTACCCAGATCGATGTAAACCTGATGAAGACTGGAAAGCAGGAAAACAAAAACGTAATTATAAGATGAGAGCAAATGTCCGAATATAAATAGTCTGAATAATTCGACAGATTTATCAAATACATATCGAACAGCTGTCTGATATCAAAATACTACTACATTGGTAATTTTCAGATAGTAGCAGAAGAAAGTAACAAGAAAGGACTAGAAATAAATTTCACGAAAACTGAATGCATGGTCATCAAAAAAAGGGCAGTCCAAAATGCCAAATACAGGTCAAGGATGCCAGGATCAAGCAGGTACAAAAATTTAAATACCTGGGAAGCGTTATAACAGAAGACAGAAAGTGCGACACAGAGATCCGAAGGCGAATTGGCATGGCGAAGGAAACATTCCAGAAGTTGAGTAAGCTATTAAGAAACAGGACAATTTCGCTAGAAACTAGGAAGAGAGTACTAGATTGCTACGTAATGTGCGGCCTTCAATATGGCAGTGAATGCTGGACAATACCATCAAAGATGAAGGAAAAACTTGAAGCAACTGAAATCTGGTTCTACAGAAGGATGCTGCGAATCTCATGGATCGAGCAAGTGAGCAACGATGAGGTCTTGGAAATGATGGAAACAAAAAGGAAATTAATAGTGAGCATCAGGAATAGAGACAGCTGAAGTTCCTGGGACATGCAATGAGGAAGGAGGGCTTGGTGAACCTGATACTAACAGGCCAGATAGAGGGAAAAAGAGACAGGGGAAAGCAACGGATAACATATTTGAAGGACCTAATCAAGTGGATGACAGAACGCGGATTGTACGGTGTAACAGGGGAAGGCGTGCTAAGAGCCACCAGGGATAAGAAAACGTGGAAAGCCATGATTGCCTACGTCCTGAAGGGCACATAGAAGAAGAAGAAGAACGATATATTTTCTCGTATTGCTACTGTGACGACGTGAATATAACCCAAGCATAATAAACAAATCAAATTTGTAGATTTGTTTGCACAGAAACTTATATATATATATATATATATATATATATATATATATATGTATATATATATATAGTCATCTGCAGACAGATCTGTGTCGCTGTATCACAACTCATCAGTACAGTTAGGCATCCGATTATTTCTGGCCAGGATTATAACCCGATCGAATTGACGTCAGTTGGCGATTATAACTCTGAACTACGGGTGCTTGGTAGAGGAAGGTGGGCTTTAGCGTGTTATATACAATGTAAACACACGTCAGTAGCCGAGAGTATTCAAATTCATTACTGAATGAACGATGCGCAGATGCGTGAGTAGTTGCTGTTTCTTTCAAAGTCTACCTTTCCTCCATAGTGCTCAATGGGGTTGTGAGAGCTTAGATAGATAGATAGATAGATAGATAGATAGATAGATATGAAAAAACGCAGATAGATAGATAAGAACAGACTGAGATAGATAGATAGATAGATAGATAGATACCAACAGACTGAGATAGATAGATAGATAGATAGATAGATAGATAGATAGATAGATAGATAGATAGATAGATATGAAAAAACGCAGATAGATAGATAAGAACAGACTGAGATAGATAGATAGATAGATAGATAGATAGATAGATAGATAGATAGATATGAACTAATTCAGATAGATAGATAGATAGATAGATAGATAGATACCAACAGACTGAAATAGATAGATAGATAGATAGATAGATAGATAGATAGATAGATAGATACCAACAGACTGAAATAAATAGATAGATAGATAGATAGATAGATAGATAGATAGATAGATAGATATGAGCAGATTGAGATAGATAGATAGATAGATAGATAGATAGATAGATAGATACCAACAGACTGAAATAGATAGATAGATAGATAGATACCAACAGACTGAAATAGATAGATAGATAGATAGATACCAACAGACTGAAATAGATAGATAGATAGATAGATAGATAGATAGATAGATAGATTAGATTAGATAGATAGATAGATAGATAGATAGATAGATAGATAGATAGATACCAACAGACTGAAATAGATAGATAGATAGATAGATAGATACCAACAGACTGAAATATAGATAGATAGATAGATAGATAGATAGATAGATAGCAACAGACTGAAATAGATAGATAGATAGATAGATAGATAGATAGATACCAACAGACTGAAATAGATAGATAGATAGATAGATAGATAGATAGATAGATAGATACCAACAGACTGAAATAGATAGATAGATAGATAGATAGATAGATAGATAGATAGATAGATAGATATGAAAAAACGCAGATAGATAGATAAGAACAGACTGAGATAGATAGATAGATAAATAGATAGATAGATATGAACTAATTCAGATAGATAGATAGATAGATAGATAGATAGATAGATAGATACCAACAGACCAAGAAATAGATAGATAGATAGATAGATAGATAGATAGATAGATATGAGCAGATTGAGATAGATAGATAGATAGATAGATAGATAGATAGATAGATGAAATAGATAGATAGATAGATAGATAGATACCAACAGACTGAAATAGATAGATAGATAGATAGATAGATAGAATAGACTAGATAGATAGATAGATAGATACCAACAGACTGAAATAGATAGATAGATAGATAGATAGATAGATACCAACAGACTGAAATAGATAGATAGATAGATAGATAGATACCAACAGACTGAAATAGCTAGATAGATAGATAGATAGATACCAACAGACTGAAATAGATAGATAGATAGATAGATAGATACCAACAGACTGAAATAGATAGATAGATAGATAGATAGATAGATAGATACCAACAGACTGAAATAGATAGATAGATAGATAGATAGATAAGGTGTGCTAGGTAGATTGTCGCCTAAATTAAGCAAAAATGCAACTAACACTGATATCTCATTTTAGCATATACATTTACCAAAATTACACCAAACATATATTGAAATAATAAAGTGTAAATTTGTTCCATAAAATCCCCAATTTATTCAATAACAGTGGCTTGAAAAGGGTCATCACAATATAAAGCAATTCCTCACCAATAAATTCTACACTTCTTAAGAATTAGAAAAAAAAACAAAGATAAACAAAACTGCAACAGACAAACTTTATATAAATACGCAAGTATATATATATATATATATATATGACAAATATATATTTGCTGTTACAATCGCACCACAATGAAAGCCTTTATTTATTAATATTTTTTATCTAGTGCTCAACCAGCTAACATAGGAAAGGGAAAGTTATGAGGCAAGAATGATAAAGACGTGCACACACACACACCCATATATATGTTCCTTACTAATCGTATTCCTGGATTACTAACCTGCGTTCAAGTTAGTATCTTTACGTTTAATATAACTTCTTTCTGTTTCAAATATCTGTTTTGTTGCTCCTTATTTTGTGCGGTTCCTCAACCGGAATCCACAACACATACATACATACATACATACATACATACATACACACACACACACACGCACATATATATATATATATATATATATATATATATATATATTACAAGTAAGCGTAAGAACACGTAGATTAATGATCCACTGTTCAAGCATTTACTTTTATAAATAGTGCTCGATACAGAGTAGAGCTTAATGTTACTCCCCACTAAGCCAGAGGCGCATGGAATCAGAGAGGGAAATTTTAACGTCTAGTATATAAGCAGTGTATACACACGCCAGTCACCGAAATGACTCAATTCATTTCTGAAGAGTCACGCATATATCGCAGAATTGGGAACTGTTTTTAAAATTTTCTTCTCTAGAGAGTTCAATCGTAATGAGAGAATAATATATATATATATATATATATATATATATATATATATATATATATATATATATATAACTGACAATAAAGATTGTTTCGTACATACAGATGAAAAAAAGAACAGACAATTATGGTATTTCGTGTGGTTATCGTTTTTATGCCAAGCACATTTCATTGAGTCTCTTGAGGCTCAATGTCAAGAGATAAATCATTAATCCTTAAATGCTGTGAAAAGGTTGCATGTCCATGTAGGCCAAATGTGTAATAAATTAGTAAATCCATTTTTGAAAGTGAACATTTTAAATTTTAGATTATAAAGTAAAGAAAAAATAGTAGTAATAATAATAAAGGAAATATTTTAGGTTCCAAAATTGTATATTCTTACTTTGGACCTTCATATTGTTTTTTATTCCTTTTCATTATGTCGAAAATTTAATCAGATATCTCTTCTTCTTTTCTATGTCTGTTCTCTTTTGGGATAATCTTGATTACTTCTTTTGACGTGTCCCAACAACGGAAAGAAATTGTTTAGAAACAAAAGAAAGAGTACTTTTTTTTTTTTAATCATATCACCTCGGGCAAGGCGATAAGGCCACTGATGTGCAGGGGACTACGTGAGAGTGAAAAGATTTGGAAAAGAGAAAGCCGGAAACCACATCCTAAACAGGGAACAAGGGATGAGCCTCTACACCTGTTCAATAGACGTGGGTGGAGTGTGAACCGGGCGATAGTTCAGTTTATCTACTCCAATTGAAAAAAAAGAAATAAGGAAAAGTGAAAAGATTGGAAAAGAGAAAGCCGGAAACCACATCCTAAACAGGGAACAAGGGATGAGCCTCTACACCTACTGAAATGTTATGTAATATTAGGCGAATGCTGGGTAATCTCTTCACAGACGAAGAAAAGACACCAAGAAATGTGATTCCACAATGGGGTGCTGAAAATAATATGAACAATACGTGTGAGCAATAACGATGTTTTAGAGCAGTGATTCCCAAACTTATTCTGCCATTTCCCCTTACACCCAGTTCAACCATCCAGATTCTCCCCTTCATGTGTATGGGAGAAAGAGCAGTTAAAATCACACTGAGACTATTTACTAATTTATTTTTCAAATGTACAAATATACTGATAAACTTATAGTTACAGAATAAAGTGGATAGAGAGCAGTTAGTAACAACTAAGCATAAGCATAGAGAGCGGTTAGTAACAAATAAAAAAAAACAACTTTTGTTTGCTCTTCTACTTCAGAATTATATTAGTGAGAAGGGTGATACTGCTTCTTAGGCACCAGTGTATCAATATCAGGGTTAGTTTTGGCAAGCGCGAAACGTATGAATTTTTTTATTTAGTAGGTAGTGTAATTATTTCCCCCCTGGTAGATTCAAATCTCCCACCAGAGGAAATTTCTACCAGTTTGGGAATCACCGTTTTAAAGAAAATGGAAATAAAAAATGACATATTTAATATCAGGGAAATACAGTTGACATGTCTAGGGGCAAATAATGAGGAAAGACGGCTCAGAAAGTTTGATACTCATAAGACAGATTGAATGCAAGTGAGACAAAGGTAAAAATTCATAATCTACTTAGCTAGCATGAATAAATGGATGATGGGGAATGGTTTACCAGTCAGTTAAGTGCCATACGTGAAACACGGTTGGGCGATCATGTCTTGAAAGAGACATGACTGACTGGACAGAAGATTATCCCTCAGTAGCTTGCCATTGCTTTCTGCGGTAGACTGGTTACCAGCCAAGGCTATATGACAAATCTGTCCTATTATTTAACCCATAATCGAGGGAAGAATCGGATTAATACCTTTCCCAAGGGTATTTATGCGTTAGTGAATGCAATGAATTCAACTGGAATTCGAACTTGGCTCGCCGATTTCTCGTTCCGAGCCGATATCCACTGCACCACAACGCACATCCGCGGATAGTTTAGAAGGAATAACAGAAAACTAAATAATATTAACAACTACAACAGCCAACAAATTGGGGCGATCGATGATGGCCCAAAATTTTTTTGAAAGGACAGAGCACATAGAAAAAAATATTCTTCCTTTTCTTGCTCTCTTCTTCTCCTATGTGTCTTACCACTTCAGGACGTAGGCGATCATGGCCTTCCAAGTCTCTCAGGCCAGGTGGATAGCAGAACACCCTGTTTTCCCTTGTCTCTCCTTCCCTCTATCTGGCTTCTTGGTATCAGGTTCTACAAGCCCTCCTTCCTCATTGCATGTCCCAGGAACTTTAACTGTCTCTTCCTGATGCTCAGTATTAATTTCCTTTTTAGATCCCAATTTTAATATTTTTATCTTTTCTATACGAGAAGAACGTCCTGGTTGGGCAATGGATGTCGTCTCGGAATGAGAAGTCGGAGAGCCGAGTTCGAATTCCAGTTAAATTTGTCGCATTTACTTAGGCACGAATATCCTTGGGAAAAGTATTAATCCATCTTTTCCCCCTCCAGTTATGGGTTAGATAGCAAGACAGATTGGGTTCTATAGCCTTAGCTGGCAACCAGTCTACCACAGAAAGAAATGGCAACCTACTGCTGCAATATCTAACTGGTTAGACATGATCGTCCATGGTACTTAACTGACTGTTTCGGAGAGTATGCATGCAGGCTTGATACTGACCTTGATTTGTTTTTCTAACTTTATTTGCTTGAAATTCCTTCAGTTCATGAAAACTAGAAAATCGTGTGCTCATGATTCTTAGAGCCGCCAATTAGTCATTTAGACTCTAATCATGTGTGTATGATTCCCGTTTCGTTGGACAAAGCTTAACACATCAACTCATAATATCTGTGTGACGTCCATGCCATGATGCCTACTGTTTAAGAGTTAATAGCTGCAAATAAAAATTAAGTCTTCAGTTTATTAGTTCTAGCGAATGGGTAATATCGCCACGAAACTCCAAGTAGGACAGAAAATCTTAGCATTTACTAATTTATTTGCTTATAACTCTCACTATCTCTTTCTCTCTCTCTCTATCTCTCTCTCTCTCTCTCTATCTATCTATCTATCTATCTATCTATATATATATATATATACTTATTTATAAATGGAACTTTGTCTGTGTCTGTGTATCTGTGTGTGTGTGTCCCCGTTAGCTATAGACTCCGAAACGGCTGAACCAATTTTCTTGAAAATTTACACTGTTGTACTATTAGCGTCTGCGAGTGTTCTTAGCTTGGTTTTGTGTCGTAGTACTCCCGATAAATATCAAAATCGATAATCGAAAAAATCGGGTTATAGAAATAGTGGTCCGATTTTAATCAAATTTGATACACTCATAGATGTTATGTCGTGAGTAAGAATAAATAACTCAACAACAGGAATAGGTTAATTGTTGTATTCCGTGAAAATAGTATCTACAAAGGTTATTAGTATCCAATACAAGAATAAAGGTTAATCGTCCCAACCGTCGTAAGACGTAGTATGAGCAATGGGTACTTCCGGGTCGTCACCGGAAGTCTACGACTGACTTGTCGATCGGCTGCTCGGCACACTCCCCTACGTAGATGCCACCATTACTTTACATCGTAATGGAATAGTCGATTATAGCCGAATAGGCGCAGGCGTCCCAACAATAGACAAAGCCATAAGAAACGATATTCAGAAGTTTCAATGTTGAAGTTCTTACAATAGTGCAGAAAATCGATAATATATATATATATATATATATATATATATATATATATATATAAGGCAAGACGTTTGTGTGTGTTTGTTTATCTGCCTGTATGTCTGTATTTTTTCAGCCCTTTTATTTTAGTTTTTGCTTCGGGTTTGGCTCTAAGTAGGTATAATTGTAGTTCTTAGTCTCAGCCATGATACCGTTTACTCAGAGGACTTATTTAGCCTTCAAAATTCAGTTTACGACGAAAAAAACTTATTTAATATCGATTACCAGGAAATCAAAATTTGACTTACATCCATTCATTTTTCTTTCGGTCTACGCTGTCGCTTTAACAGGACCATGGATTTGTTTTAAAGCTTTCATTACACCCAAGCAACGCCGGGCTATGCTGCTAGTATATATATCATTTCTATCACTAGTGACCAACCATCGCCTGACAAATTACAAGTAATAGTATTGAAGTATGATAGCTTTTGTGTAGCGATATGGAATGCTTTTAATAACATTACTGATAGTATAAATATTACAATAATAATAGTTCCCCACTTTGTATTGAGCTCTCTTAAAAAGTAAATGCTACAAACTGTGAATCTTTAAAAAGCAATCGGATGTCTGACCGTACTGATCACCTGTGATACAGTGAAACATATCTGTCTGCGGATGACTATATATATATATATATATATATATAGTGTATTTAGGTAGCAAATCGTTTTTTTTTAAACATGTCAGATTAAATAAATTGCAAACATTATGTTTGCTTTTTTTTTAATTAAAATCCGTTCATACACACGGAAAATCCTTCGCGTATTACAATCAAAACATGTCAGAAATGAGCTGAAACGTTGACAGATGTTAATTTCATTAATTTCTCAAGGTACTCAGGCATTTTCAACCTCTTTCTGAGATCATCTACAGGGGTGTGAGTTATGGTAATAAATGTAACATATGACATCACTTTAAAAAACGAAAATAAAACACCTAAAGTTGAATGGAAAATCCTCAAACATGCCAGAACATCTAAATCAATAAATGAACCATATTT
Source organism: Ascarosepion bandense (assembly GCA_037127315.1). Taxonomy (NCBI): domain Eukaryota; kingdom Metazoa; phylum Mollusca; class Cephalopoda; order Sepiida; family Sepiidae; genus Ascarosepion; species Ascarosepion bandense. Next base: position 1,423,719 of record JBBBDQ010000119.1, on the reverse strand, counting down.
CCTTTGTTTTCAAGAAAAAATGAAAATCACTAAATACATGAATAGCAACATACTATTAAATCAGAGGCATGAAACCACAGTAAACTGCAAACACATTAAAGAACAATCATGCTAAAAACTACAAAAGCCAAAGTTAGGATCCCTAGAAACAATAAAACTTTATAATATTAACAACACTCTTACTTCAAATTTTAGCTTACTTAACACCACAAACAATTTAAAATTTTATATAAAAAAGTGATTTCCTAAATTTTAAATTAAAGTTAAATATACAGAAATAGATAAGGTTAAATGCAAAAATATTGGGTAGTCGTACAATTCAATAATAAAAATAGGTTCCCAAAATGGTAATTCCTATTCCCACTTCATCGCATCTACTCCTACTCCACCCCAACCATTTCTTAACTTTCCCTTTTTATTATACCCGAAGAAAACTAGCCATTAAACTATAAAGGACTATACCTTATCTTTTAATGCTAAATATGTCTACGAAATTTTCGTCACGTTCCTTAATCAACTCTTTCCACACTACCTGATGAGACATTGTCATTTCAATGTCGAAAAAAAAGGTACACTTTGTAGTAGACAATATTTTGTACATGTTCTAAACTATAATTTATAATATATATATATATATATATATATAAATTCCAAAATTTACATTTCGGTGAATGGCTATTTCAGCGAGAAATCATTCCCTTTATCTAAAGCGATCCAAAATATTTCTTGCTGAAATAGCTATTCAACGAAAAGTAATTTTCGGAATATTTTTATATAATATACATATTCGACTCTGTAAAATAGATAATACTATTTACATCGAGCCCTCCACCAGGATCATTTTAATATTGATAAAATAAATGTTAATAAGATCTGGGTTTGGGATTTTACCTATATACACTAACTTTTTGGATTATATATATATATAAATCCCGTTTAAATCTGGCCATAACACATTACATTGCATTTGAATATATGGTTCTGTTGTCATTTCGCGTTTTCACGCGGTGTGACGTCATAGAACCGCATTACAAATTTGCGAACTGCGTTTGTTATTTTTGGTAACTATAGCGGAGTTTTATGTCAATACAAAATAAAATCGTCGGTGATGATGGATGTTATTGTGTTACCGTCTTAATTACCTCTCTGAAGATGACTCATGTGAGCCGAAAGCTTAGAACCAAATTAATAAAAAAATATTTAAATGTTGGAGAATTTTTGTCTATATTTTCACCTGAAATTAAAGCCAAAATACGACGTTTAGAACGGCTCATGATTAAACATAATAGACATTCATTGTCTCTTATATTTAACAGCATATGTTTAGAAAATTATTTGCTGCCTCGATACACTATATATATATGGTAAGTTGAAACGTTTCATGAAAATTGTTTTGACAGCAAAGAGATTATGCATTTCGACATTCCTGGATTCATCCGATCTAAAAACGAAAGAGTGAAATGTGTGCATCTATATTTGTATGTATGTTTAAATTAAAATGAAACTTATTACTTTTCCCCTAAGCTGGCATTTCTCATGAAAAATGAAAAACAAAAAAATTATCAAATTGTACACTTTGTCGGATTATATATATATATATAAGAAAATTAAGGTAGACACGTTATTTCATGGTAAATCGGGAATATGGGCCTATTTCAGGCAAATCATCATCAGCTTTCGTCTTTATTTTACAAAGGATTTTACACGAAATTTAATTAAATTTGAAAAATTAAATTAAAAATTAAATTGGGAAAAATTGAATTAAAGAAATGCATGTATCTTACTGAAAGACCACAAAGAGCACTTTACTAGTGCCAAATCAATCAGGTTAAATAGATTCGTGTAAAATCCGTTATAAAATAAAGACGGAAGCTGATGATGGTTCACCTGAAATTAGGCTACACTTCCGGTTTACCATGAAATAACGTGTCTGCCTTAATTTTTCTTATATTTGCTCTATATGTATTTATATAGATATATATTTAGAGCTCTCTTAGAGAGTTATCCTACCACTGTATGTACAGGATACTCCTTTGGATTCTTCTATACCCACCCTGCATGCTGATATATATATATATATATATATATATATATATATATATATATATATATATAAGTTTTACAACAATGAGTTAACATTACCTGATGATGTAAAAATCTCGAAACAGAAATTTTCATGACGCAATGTAAGCTATATTAATTTTAAACAAAAAAAGAATTTAATTATATATGATAAAATATAGCTTTAAGGTATATTTATGGGTTAAAGGTCTCAATATTAGTGATATACCGTATGAAAATGCTCAATATGATGGATAGAATTTATGTAAATATGAAAGTAGACATTACTGCCAAAACCCAGAGGCGACAGTCAATGTCTACATATATATTTGAAAGAGATGTATTGATAAAAATCAATAATTTCTTTTGAATTAAATTCTTTTTTTCTTTTGCTGATGGTGCAGAATAATGTTATTTGATCTTTTTTTTCCTTTTATTAATAACACTACATTCTTATCTCATAAGTAAGCGTTAAGGAAAAAGTCTGTACGTGACTTGAATTTAGAAGAGATTTCGACAAACTAGGAGGAAATTTTTTGCTGAAGAACATTGGGATAAAGAACACCGTATTTATTGTTGGCATCATTATTTTTGACAGACATTACCACAGGCACGGTACGATTCTCTATCAAAAAAAAAAAAAAAATAATGTTAATTCGCTCACTATGGACCGGTGGATGGCTTCAGCGCTGACAGTGGGGATTAGTTGGTCGGAAATCCTGGTCAACTTCAGCATGGAGGAACTGTTCAGAGTATCTGAATTTGTTTCCCTCAGCCTGTCATAAATAAGTTTTGGGTTGAACCGGAGGACTCCGCCATTTTAAAGATGAGAGTTTTTACTTTTTTTTATTCTAGTACGTGATTTCTACAAAGAATATCATTTTAAGGCACACAATAAAATAATTACCACCAAATACACACGCACATACACGCACACACACACGTAGTAATGGTAACAAAAATCGATAATCGACCCTCTAATAAAAAAAACTTTGATTTGACAATAACGTGTTTAATACAAGTATATTAACACTAAATAAATTAAAAAAGTTAACATATTTATTATATACACCATATGCAAATTAACTTAAATAAAACAAAGAATGTCTTCCTAGGATCTTTCACACTTTCCCTGATCACGCGTACGTCGTCTCTTGGTGTTGTTTTTCTCTTGCGACCGCATTTTCCGTTATGTTTTGAACTGATAGTTCCAGTTTCTTTCTTCACCTTGATGACACGACTGACAGTTAAAAAGCTGACACCAACAATATCCACGATCTCCCTGCCAGCGTGTTTGCTCAGCGTTACAATTTTTGAACGTTTCCTTTGAGTAACATTCATCTCAGAAAATGGCTGTAGGGCAACAAATCAGCAGTCATGACAATAATGCCTGTCTATGACAAAAATCGAATGCAATCAATATTTTTCAAGGCCCACAAAATTTCATCAGATACCCGGAAAATAGATTCATATTAGTGCACACCACTGCAAATGACCTAATCTGAGGAAAATATAGAAATCGATTACACCCTGTTACAGCAGTTGGTCAAAAACAGACGGTGTGATGAAAGAAAAGAAACTAAAGCAGGGATGCATATATTTCCATGCTAGCAAAATTGTGGAAAATGTATGATAAAGTGAAAAAAATGTTTTCTTATGAGAAGTCCAATGAAGTCCTAAACGCGAAACGAGTCTTAAGAAAACTTTTTCATACATTGTCTCAATATATATATATATATTGGGACCTAAAACATTCACTTTTTACCTATATGTTTTTTCAAAACGAAGCTCCTATCATCCAAAACGTAGCTGCTATCTATTAACAGACAATCGCTCCTACTCTCCATTAGCAAGGATCAGGCTAGTCTCCCTGAAAGCAAAACACTGCGCCTCCTCGGGTTAAATTTCACTCAAGTGAAATGACTAAATCGAATCCATGGCTAAATCTAGTGCTAAGAATGTCGGTTCTCTGTGTAGAGCCAGGAAGTTTTTCCCGTCTGAATCCATCCTGCGCATATATAAATCTACCATACGCTCGTGCATTGAATGCTGCTGCCACATCTGATCGGGTTCCCCTGCTATCCACCTAGGGATCCTTGATAAAATCCAACGGAGAATCTGTAATGTGATCAATTTGACTTGGCAGCTCAGATACAGTCATTTTTCCACCGGCGCAATGTGGCTTCTCTGTGTCTCTTCTACAAATACTTTCACGGCTTCTTCCCCAATGAACCCAGCTCACTAGTGTCAACTATGTATGAATTTACTCAAACCACAAGATTAGCAACTAGGTCCCGCCATTTTACTGTGAAATCAATAAGATGCAAACGCAAATTCTACTCCACCAGCATCATTTCTCGCACTTCCCGCCTGTGGAATTCCCTTCCACTTACTTGTTTCCCCAATAGCTACAATCTCCAGGAGTTTAAATGTAAAGTCAATTGTCATCTTTTATCTCACTGACTTGCATCTTCTTTCTCATGCTCCTTTCTCCGTCCACTCCACTCTCATCAGTATTCTCATCCTTCTCTTACCCACTTTCTGACACCCCCTGTAACCTGTCACTCTTTCTCATAACTTTCCTCCTATGTCACACCCTGCGCACCAATGGTAGTAAGCTGCCTTGCTTGGGGCGATAATATTTAAAAAATAAATGTATACATATAGGTGTAGTGTGAATATTTTAGGTGACTACAAAAACTTACCGTATATAAAATAAAAATAATTTGATTTGGAAAAAACGCCTAATATTTTTATATATTTATATGGAGTATTTATGTTACATATATGCTGAAAGTCCTCTTATCTCGTTCCTGCATTTAAAAACTCTGGTGAAGTCTCGGATCCATCCAACTATCACCTTATCAGCCTTCTTCCAATTTTCGGGAAGATTAATTAATGCTGAATTAGTGCAGCATCTGACTGCTCATAAACTTGCATAGAAGGCCAGCGTGCTAAACCCTGTCAAAAGCCTTGGAGATATCCAGAGCAACAGCACGAGCCTCGCCTGACTCATCAAGGTCGTGGAACATGTACTCCGTAATGGTCGTTAGCATGTCGGCCGTAGATCTGGCGGAGCGGAAGCCATACTGCCTGCCAGAGAAGAGTTTATGAGCAGTCAGATACTGCACTAATTCAGCATTAATTAATCTTCCCGAAAATTGGAAGAAGGCTGATAAGGTGATAGTTGGATGGATCCGAGACTTCACCAGAGTTTTTAAATGCAGGAACGAGAGAAGAGGACTTTCAGCATATATGTAACATAAATACTCCATATAAATATATAAAAATATTAGGCGTTTTAGCACGGGGTTAGTATGTTTACAGAGAATTATTAATATTGTTTTACTCATGTGTGGGTTTTCAGAAAGAAACATTTTACTTTTACTGTTTTCGCGTTTAACGTTTCAAAACTTGTAAATGTTTATTCTAAACTGAGATCAAATATGGATTAAAAACCGACACGACCAGAGAAGAAGAAACAAGTAACAGCTATTCATAAGTATAGTATAATTATATAAATCTAAACTTATTTATAAATGGAACTTTGTCTGTGTGTGTATCTGTGTGTGTGTCTGTGTGTGTGTCTGTTACCTATAGACTCCGAAACGGCTGAAACGATTTTCTTGAAAATTTACACAGTTGTACTATAAGCGTCTGCGAGTGTTCTTAGCTAGGTTTTTTTGTCGAGGTACCATCGATAAATATCGAAAATCGATAATCGAACAAATCGGGTTATAGACGGAGTGGTCCGATTTTAATCAAATTTGATACACTCCTAGACAAATACATAAGAAACGATATTCAGAAGTTTCAAGGTTGCAGTTCTTACAATAGTGCAAAAATCTATAATATATATATATATATATATATATATATATATATATATATATATAAGGCAAGATGTTTGTGTGTGTGTCTGTTTATCTACCTGTATGTCTGTCTTTTTTTCAGCCCTTTTATTTTAGTTTTTGCTTCGGATTTGGCTCTAATATAGGTATAATTGTAGTTCTTAGTCTCATCTATGATACCATTTACTCAGAGGACTCATTTAGCCTTCAAAATTTAGTTTACGACGAAAAAAACTTATTTGATATCGATTCCAGGAAATCAAAATTTGACTTGCATCCATTCATTATTCTTTCAGTCTACGGTTTCGCTTTAACTGGAAACAACTATTGCTTTTTAGTCTTTCGTGCCAACGTCCAAAGAGTCTGAGCTCCAGGACCTTGGATTAGTTTAATGCTTTCATTACACCCGAGCAACGGCGGGTGTAATGCTTGTTAATTATATAATTTATTATATAAATGCTAGTTAATTATATATATTAATTATATAAATGCTAGTTAATTATATAAATTAATTACATAAATTAATTATAAATTGATGTCGGCCGATAATGGGACCACAAAATGATAACTCGAAACACGCTGGTAAGGTTAACAACATATATTAAGTCAAAAATAGATACAAGAAAAACGAGTAAATATAAGCTTGGCTTACTAATGACTGAAAGACAAACAGACTGTGCTGAGCTGAACTGAAGCCACGTGAGTGATTAACTCTCAGTTAATATACTAGTAGGGAGAGTCCATAGATAAGTGGGTAACGCTCCACAACATAAATGATCAACTGGTAATAAGATACACAATCATATATGCACGTCATCATCATAAAACCATCTTTAAGAATTAGACACACGGACACTACTCGGCTGACACAAATTTCCCCTAAAATGGATTTTTCATTTCATAATCTGGCATACTTTTTTAACCGTTATTTTTAGTAAAACATTTTTAATAAGATTTCTCAATTATTTAGGGGCTTACCGCCATATCACGTTGAATACATCGGTTCTCGCTCGATCACCGAGGTTAAGCAAACGTTGAGCCTAGTCAGTACTTAGATGGGTGATCGCTTGGGAATACCAGGTGCTGTAAGCGTATAGTGACGGATGTGCGTTGTGGTGCAGTGGATATCGGCTCGGAAAGAGAAATCGGTATGTTGAGTTCGAATTCCAGTTGAATACACTGCATTCACTTAAGCACTGGCACCCTTGGGAATAGTATTAATCCGTCCCTTCCCTCCAGTTATGGGTTGAATAACAAGGGTAGGAATTGGAGATCCTGCCCTTAAAAAACAAATCCCAATGAATCTTGATACTCGAAAAGAAAAAGTATTACTAGAAACAAAATTTATATAAAAACAACAATAAATTGTTGAAAGAAAAAGGTATTACCAGCAATAAATAAATAAAATTTAGTTGGCAATAAATGACCCACCGAGGTTGATATGCCATAAAAACAAAACAACCAACAAACAATCGTTCAGTTTGGAGTTAATATTTTTGTTCATTTCTTTCTTTTTTTTCAAATTCAATTGATGGTAATTTCTTATTTTCTTTCTTCTTTTTTTTCTTACCCTCAAGCCAATAACTTTCTTTCTTATTTTTTTTTCTCACCACAAACCGATAATCTTCTTTCTTTCATTCTCTTCAGTCGGTGTTTCTTTCTTTATTTTTTTCTCTTTTTTTTTCTTTATATTTCTGCCTTTCTTTTCAATCGATGGTATTTTCTTTCAAGTACCGACATCAAACCCAACTCAAGTAGTTCAACTGATATAACACAGTTACGTCTCCTTTCGCCCTGATTGTGAAACTAAAACAATGCTTTTCTTGAAATAAATGGCAAACAACTAATCAGACAAAATCTGGGCTATCAGATTATCATTTTTAATGTTGTCTATTTAATATATTGCTACATTATACAACAAAAGACTAAACTAAATTCCATACGAACAGCAAGACTAAAAGGCATTTTGTTTTAAATCTTTTCACCCCAAACAAAGCATTCCACTGCCATTATTGCGCAGGGGTTACATAGGGGAAAGTGATGAGAAAGGGTGGTTAGATATAGGAAATGTCAGAAGGAGGGTGATAGACGGGTAAGGATGCCGAGGATGAGGGTTGGGTAGATAGGAAGAGTGTTTGAGAGAATGAATGCGAATTAGTGTATTATGTGTCCCATGCAATGAGGATGGAGTGCTTGCAGAACCTGATACTAACAGGGCAGTTAGAGGGAAAAAGAGACAGGGGAAAGCATCGGATAACATATTTGAAGGACCTGATCGGGTGGATGACGGAACGAGAGTTGTATGGTGCAACAGAAGAAAGCGTGCAAAGAGCCACCAGCGATAGGGAGATGTGGAAAGCCATGATCGTCTACGTCCTAAAGGGACAGGGCACATAAAAGAAGTAAAAGAATATTTGGCATAGTTTCTAAAATGCATCTTCTTATATTCCATTGGGATTTGTATACGTAGTATTCTTATTTTGATAGAGGGCGCGTTTTTTTTGGTTTTGTTTTTGTAACTAAGTATCTTAGTGATATTTACACAATACGTTTTCACTACCATAAAATTATCAATCATAAGCTGCCTCTTCCTGATGCTCAGTATTAATTTCCTTTTCGATGCCAACTATTAAGAAACAGTAAAACATCGTTGAAAATAAAAATTAGAAGGCTCGGCTGTTATGTAACGTCAATCCTCCTATAGGACAGTGAATGCTGGACAGTTTTCTCACAGATGAAATGAGTCAAAAGAGACGTGGTTCTATAGAAAAAATCTGAAAATTCTATGAAACGAAATTGTGGACAACGATGCAATTTTAAGAAAAATGGGAATGAATATGAGAGTTATGGTTAGGATCAGAAGAGACATTTGATATATCTGGGGCACATAATAAGCAGACGTGACTTGGAAAATCTGACACTCACAGGACTTTTTGAAGGCAAAAAAGAGTAGAGTAACATACTTTACGAGTTTGTGTAAATTGACAAGAGAAATAATATGAGGACAGACTTTCGTTAAAATGGGGTTCACTCTGTACAAATCCCGGTAGAGAGGTACAGAGTAAGCGACCGTTTTTGCTGAAAGAAGCGGAAGATAAGGGTTAACTCTAGACTTGAACTGGTTAGTACCAGTGCCGTACTTGGCAACATCGCGGCCTCTCTGCAGAATGCAACTTGCGGATCCTCTACCCGCAAAATGCACCTTGCGGCCCCTTTACTCGCAGAATGCAACTTGCGCCTTCCCGAACATACTGAACCCACAATAATTAGTACTTTAAACAAAATAACATAATCTCGGAACGCAAATATTCCGTGATCACGAAAAAATGGAAAAATCGTGGAATTGGGGATTTGAAGCTATACATTACGAACGTTTTCACAACTTTTAGCTACATTTATATATGGTGAAAGAGGTATCTTTAAACTATTTCTCTCTCAAGTTCATTTTTTATGACAAATGATTGGCGGCCTCTTCGGGACCGGAAGGCATCTATCAAAGATTATATATATATATATATTATTATAGTGGAACATCCTGCCATTCCACGAGAATAGAATGCTCTACTTTATAAAAGACGATAACGAGCGGTACGAATGGAAAAGATCATAGGCATTCGGCTGACATTTCTGTGACACTGTCGGCCCTCTGCATTCGGGTAGAGGGCACTCTCTGCTTCCGAGCAGAGAGCACAAACCCAGTCGTGGTTCCGCCAAAGGGTAGAATCACGAATGGGAAAAAATAGACAGAGATTTTTTGGCCCGGCTATATGGCCGGGAATACCCACTGTAAAATGACCATGTTTCACATCTGGCCTTGCGTGGGAAGGCTAGTAAATACAAAAGGTTTTAGGCATTCGCCTGACTGCTCTATGACACTGTCAGCCCTTTGCCTTCGGGTAGAGGGCGCTCTCTGCTTTAGAGCAGAGAGCACAAACCCAGTCGTGTTTCCGCCGAAGGGTAGAACCACGACTGGGGAAAAATAGACAGATATTTTATGGCCCGGCTATATGGCCTGGAATACCCACTATAAAATCACCATGTGTCACATCTGGCCTTGCGTGGGAAGGCTAGTAAATCCAAAAAGGTCTTAGGCGAAGGCATTCACTATTCGAAAGTCAATTCTGCTTCAACCCGTGGCTGGCCTATATGTGTATTATTGTTAATTGTACCGTAATACAATAAATCTGTATTTCTTATTCCTGGTGTCGAGTTCCATTCTTCAACTGATCATTTAATACTGTATTCCTTTTTGGGATATATATATATATATATATATATATATATAAAGAGAGAGATTACCAGATTACCAGACGGGTTGATAAATTTGATAGATGTCTGTTTCAACAGACAAGTATGATAATAATTTTCCAGTTAATACTAATAATTATTTCGTTAATATTTTTTCAATACAATAGATATGTGCCGGCAAGCAGCTTTGCGGCTTCCCGGGGCCTTGTGGCCCCTAGGAAACTTGTGGGGGTCTGCGAGAGCCATAAGCACGAACCTGGTCTACTCCAGCATCTTCTTTTTCTCGCTTCCCGTCTGTAGATTTCCCATCCGTTTACTTCCTTCCCCAGCAGCTACAATCTCCAAGAATTTAAATGTAAAATCAATAGTCATCTCCTATCTCACTAACTTGCATCCTCTCTCTCTCTCTCTCTCTCTCTCTCTCTCTCTCTTGCTCTCAGGTCATCTAATCAGTATTCTTACACTTCTCTTACCCACTTCCTGACACCCCCTATAACCTGTCACTTTTTCTCCTAACTTTCCTCCTATGTGACCCTCTGCACAACAGTGGCAGTATAATGTCTTGCATTGGACGATACCATTATTTAAAAAAATCCTATCACTCCAGCAACTAAATAGGTACTGTAAACCAAGAAATTTTCTAAGATAAATAAATTGTTGCCTGTCTTTTTCACCAGAAAGTCAAGAATATTCTGATTCAAGTGGGTCAGAGAGATTTTTTAATGAAGTCAGTGATAGATGCACGCATAGTAAACCGGTTATCAGCGCAGAATATAGTATATCAAATAATATAAGTTTGTGTTTCTTTCTCATGGGAAATGTTTAAATATATTTCTTCTTCGCCTATCTATGTGTTAGATATCAAGGAATACTGAGTTTTAAGCCTTGAATAGAAACCAGTCTAGGAGAAAAACGACACTGAGTTTCAAACTGCTGTAATACTATTAGGTTGTCCCAAAATTTCGTAAATACTTGCAAAAAGTTGAAATGTTACTTGCAAAAACAACAAAAACTATTGCTCTAAATAAAGACCATAATTTCCCAAGACTTTCTGCCATCGATCTGCAAGCTTTCGGATCTGGTCAAAGTACCATTAAGCCGGCTTCGAATCAAAGAATTCCTGGCACGCTTCCTCGACTTCATCACTTCATTAATCGGCGGCCCTTCAGAAAGTGTTACATTGAGCGGAAAAGGCCGTAATCTGATAGAGCACAGTCAGGACGGTAGGCTGGATGTGGCAGAACCTCAACGCCGTCCAGCTCTTCAAGCTTGTCTTTGGTCTTCCTGGCGGTGTGTGGCTTGGCATTGTCCGGCTGCATCAAATCGCGCTTTCGGTTGATCAGTGCCGGGTACTTTTGCTGCAACTTTTCGTAGACCGGCTCAAGTTGCTGACAGTAAATTTCAGCACTGATGGCACGACCATTCGGAACCATCTCAAAATGCACGATTCCTTCAAAGTTCCACCAAACGCACAACATGACTTTCTTGCCGAATCGATCTTGTTTTGGTACCGACGGTGTCTCTTGCTCTTTCTGAATCCATCGCTTGTCTCGATTGTGCTGGACTAGATAGACCCATTTCGCAAGTGCTTACGAACTTTTGGGACAACCTAATATAAAATAGTTTCTAGTAAGATAAATAAATTGATGCCTGTCTCCTTCGCATGAACGTCAAGAATACACTGATTTCTGTGGGTCATACTCCCGCTTGATATATTTTTAATGAGGCCACTGTACAACAACAGTGAATTTCAAGCCGGTTGTGCGTAAGACAAATAACTTCACTCCGTAAAAGCTCATCTGTATAGAAACAAAAGCAGCACTACTTAGATTGGTGTGACTATGACCCTATAACCCGTAGTGATTGTATAGTGTCAAAGAACCGATCACCTTGTCAGCTGACGTTTGCGATATGATGTCGGACATCTGACTTCACATTAGTCACTTACTATTTCAACTTTCATTGAGAGACGATTCTCTGTTAGATCACAATTAGCATCAGTTGTGTAACTACTTTCAGGGTAACAAACTACTTAACATCAAGCCAAGCCTCGGTGTCGGGTGGATGGTACCCGGACTACCGAAAAATATGAAGAGAATAAGTAGTTACCACATATATAGAGGACAAATGCATGTCACCTAGCAATGTCTACGCAAAAATGAAGAATCACATGTTGAGCATACAATATCAGGAAATTTTAAACGAATTCCAATAAATACAAACCAAATATTCAGTTAGTTAAGTAGCATACGTAATAGACGCTAGGGCGATCATGTCTCGAAAGACAATACTGACTGGGTAGAATTATTTCTCGCAGTTGATTGCCATTACTCTCTGTGGTAGACTGGTTGCCAAACAAGGCTAAAGAACCCAATATGTCCTGGTATTTAATTCATGGAGGGAGAAGCAACGGATTAGTACTTTTCCCAGTGGTATTTTCGAGTAAGTGAATGCAATGCAGTCAACTCTGACTTCTCGTTCCGAGCCGATATCCACTGCACCACAACGAACAATATTGCAATGCCGATAACCTAAAAGAACTGTTCGAAAATACCGACCGAACTGAGATTTAACAGTTCTTAAAGTAGATTGGCTTTTATAACGGAATATACCTTTATCTATTTCTGTACAATCTATATGCGGAAAAATGTTCTAGTATCTATTTTTAAGGTAAAAATATTACAATTTATCTTTGAATTATATGTAGAAAAATAATTATTATGTAATTCATATTTACCTCAGAAATTGCTATCACAATATTCATTCGTCAAAAAGAGATATTCTTACATAAAATATGCCTCGGCTTAAAATAACCCACAAAGAGTTGATAACGCATAAAAAACGAATCGGCCAATCAATCCTATTAAAGCAATGTTTAGTGTGACAACTATTTCACCAGTGAACGTTATTACAATTGACAACTGACTTTTGATTAGTCCCGTTTGGCGTGATAATAATAGACTTCGAGAAGCAAGGATTATTCACGGTAGTGGCTACCCTTGCAGTCAATTCAGTTCACAATAAAAATACCTCACACATCCCTACTACCACCAAATCATAGACATTTCCTGATACCCGACCATGCAGACGCGTAGCAGTTGCACGGCGCACCGAACTGATTAATAATTTAGGCGCGTTAAAACGTCAATACCGTTTATAGACTGACATCGTACGCAGCACCCATTGTCGAAGTTCACTGAACGATGATTGCGGCCAAAAGACTCGGGAAGATAGCAGAGACTCCCAATTTCTTCGCCGGTGAGGTCTTGATTGGTTTCATCCACCAGGCGAAGCTTAACTTACCCAAGCTCCACTGGTCATTTACTTTCAATATCTCGAATCTACTGAAGTGGAATTTAGTTAAAGCTGTAATTCCTTCTGAAAACACTTCGATGATTCCACTGAAAAGAGACCCACTTTGAAATCCTGCATGGTAAACCTTCTTAATTCCGGTCTTTTGAATAGAAGTAGAGGTTTTTCCTTTGCTTTCTGCTCATGACTGGGTTTCCGAATTATTTTAAAGCCTATTTCAACTCTGTACTTATAACGTCTCAGCCTAAACTGAAATTTCATTTACTATTTATTTATTTTTATTTTCTAAATAAAAGATAGAAACGTCTGACGTCTGATTCTGATTCCTTTGTGTTTTTTTTTTAACAGAAGTAGAAATATTTTCCTTGTTTCTTGTTCTGGACTAAGTTTCCAGTGCTTTGTAATGTCTACTTCAACTGTATAGTTTCAACGTCTCAGCTTAAACTCTGAAATTTTATTCATTCTTAATTTTTATGTTTTTTTTTCTTTCAAAAATAGGAGTAAATACATTCGCCTGTCATCCGGTTCACACTCTTCCTGAGTTTTTCTAACAGAGGTAGAGGGTTATCACTTGTTTCTTGTTTAGGACTGGGTTATCGATTTTTTTCTAAAGTCTTCTTATTCACTTCAAACGAAAGGAGTGCTGACTGATGGGTTAATATATATACAAAATGTTACCTTGTAGAAAAACGGCTGATATTACTGTTGCCGTTTACTCCTTGAGACAATTTTCGGCGGACCTGAAGGAGACTACCACCACCTTTAAATTTGTTGTTTTTAATTTTTTCACTTTTTTCAGTGCAATCTTATCGATTTCATCCTGAACTTTCCGATTGATAAAAAAAAAAATTGGACAAATTTCAACTTTTAAACAATTTTAGTTGGTGGGGAGTAGTTTTTCATACAACCGTAATAGTAAATCGATCCTGTGCAATTAACTTTTTTGCTTGCGCATATTCAACAACTGAAGCCTTTGCGAAATTTTTTAATAAAGCTATTCTTGGTGATTCCGAGAACTGGAGAAAACTTGAAAAAGACAAAAACAAGAGCAACAACTCGTCACAAGAAAGCCAAAACAAAGCGACCCCAACGCGAGTGGTTCCAAAATGTATGAAAAACTGAGGCCCCTAAAAATTGTTTAAATATTGAAAATTTTCCAATTTGTTTTAATAATTGGAAACTTTATGTAATAATTGATAAGACTAAAAAAAATAAAAAACAAATTTAGAGGTGATGGTTTTCTCCTTCGGATCCGCCCAATTTTCTTCTCACTGTCGCAGTAGAAGGACAATCGGGACACTCTACCTCTGCATGGGACACCTGCTGGGCGAGATACCTTAACAACTGATCCTAGTTTTCTTTTAATAGTTTCACCCCAAACAAGGTGGTACCTCCACTGATGCGCAGGAAGTTACATAAGAGTGTAAAAGTTTAGGCAGGAGAAGACTGGAGAGAAAGACGAACCAGTTACAGGGGCTATCATAGAAAAAGCAAGAGAAGGATGGGTACACAGGTGTGAAGACATTTGCGAAGGTAGAGAGAAAAGAAAAGAACAAGATATACAAGGTGATATAGAAAGAACTTGGGTTAAAGAGTTACCCCACAAACTGGGGTCAATACACTATGAAAGCGTAAAATAGATTTTTATTATAAAATTACCAGCAATGCAATTTTTTAATCGTTTCACCTAAAGCAAGGCGTTATTGCCACGGATGCGCAGGGGGTATATAAGAGTAAAAGTTTAAACAGGAGGAGAATGAAGAGAAAGAAGAACCAGTTACAGGGGGTGTCAGAGAAAGTGAAGGAGAAGGATGGGAACACAGTTGTGAAGACAGTTGCGAAGATAGATAGAAAGGAAAAGAATATGATATATAGGGTGATGTAGAAAACACTGGAGTCAAGTGGATAAGAGATGGGAATTGACATTGCAGTTAAATTCCTGGAGGTTGCAGCCGTCAGGAAAGCAAATATACGGAAGAGAGTTTCACAGGTGGGAAGTGCGAGAAAAGAAGCTGAAAAGTAGAATTGTTGGCTGTATTTGGTTGATTTAACTGTAAAAGGGTGGGACCTTGTTGCCAGTCTTGTGGAGTGGGCACCAGTGACCTAAGATCGTGCGAGCTGAGCCATGAAATTAATTTGTAGAAGAGACAGATTGAAGCCGCATCCCGCTTGTGAGAAAATGGCTGGAGTCAAGCTGACAGGTCGGGACTGATCACATTACAGATTCTTCTTTGGAGCCTGTCAAGAACGCTGAGATGAAAACCAGGGGCACCCGACTAGATATGATAACAGTTAACACCGTTATTTTTAATGCTTTGGTTGGTCAGTTCGTTCATAATATTAAAGCTGGCTTTAAGAGTAGTGTTGCTATCGAGACGCGATTTCTAAGATATCTGCAGGCCAAAGCTAAATAACTTATCCCACCAATTAGACACCATTATATTGCATCGGACTACAACTACTGTTTCGAGGCCACGTAGTTTATAACAAAGATAGGATTCAATAAATATTATCATTGTTATTCTGTGTCGTGAAATGAACAATTCGCAAACCATTACGAAAATAAATAAATAGTCGAACATCAATCCTAGACTAAACTATCGCCCGGTTCACACTCCACCCACATCTATTGAACAGGTGAAGAGGCTCATCCTTTGTTTCCTGTTTAGGATGTGGTTTCCGGTTTTTTTCTCTTTTCCAATCTTTTCACTCTTTGTTTTTTTAATTTTATTCATTTTTTTTTTCAA
>JBBBDQ010000119.1:1195000-1402500 GCA_037127315.1 Ascarosepion bandense | reverse complement strand
ATTTACACAGTTGTACTATAAGCGTCTGCGAGTGTTCTTAGCTAGGTTTTGTGTCGAGGTAACTCCTATACTTATAGAAACTCGATAATCGTAAAAATCGTGTTAGAGAAGGAGTGGTCGGATTTAATCAAATTTGATACACGCATAGACAAAGACATAAGAAACGATATTCAGAAGTTTCCAGATTGCAGTACTTACAATCGTGCAGAAAATAGATAATATATATATATATATATATATATATATATATATATATATATATATATATAAAAGGCAAGATGTTTGTGTGTGTGTCTGTTTATCTGTCTGTGTGTCAAATACAAATCCACTATTTTTATCTGTTTTCTTACCAAACTTCACACACATATTCTTTAGGCTGCGTCTGAGCTCCAGAACCATGGATTCCTGTATTTAAGAATTGTGGTGAAACCTCAGACCCATCCAACTATCGCCCTATCAGTCTTCTACCAATATTCGGGAAAGTATTCGAGGCCATAATCAATGCTGAAATAGTTCATCATCTCACTGCCCACAAACTCTTCTCTGATAGGCAATATGGTTTCCGCTTTGCCAGATCCACGGCCGACCTGCTAACAACTGTAACGGAGTACATGCTACAGGCCCTTGATGAGTCTGACGAGGCTCGTGCGGTTGCTCTGGACATCTCCAAGGCTTTCAACAGGGTTTGACACTCTGGCCTCCTATGCAAACTACGGGGTTACGGTATTACCGGTCGCCTGCTTGACCTAATCCAATCTTTTCTAAATAACCGCAAAATGAAGGTCGTTTCATCCTACAGCACGAATCCTACAGCACGAATGCTACATCCTACAGCACGAATGCTGGTGTCCCACAGGGCTCTATCCTGGGCCCGACGCTCTTCCTTATTTTCATCAACGACCTCCCAGATGAGATCAAGTCCCAAGTAGGCATCTACGCAGATGACACTACAATATACTCCCGCATCAGCAAGAAACCTGTCGTGGCGCACAGACATAATCTCGCTGCTGACCTTGAACGGAATCTACACTCTGTGGTGAACTGGGGTAAGAAGTGGCTTGTCAACTTCAATTCGTCTAAGACCAAGCTGTTGTCTGTCAACCATTACAGGCATCCTCTCCTGCCTCCCATATGCATGGACCAAGCGATTCTCCCGGAGAGCAATACACTACGCCTCCTCGGACTTACCCTGTCCTCAGACCTCAAATGGAACCACTATATTGAATCCATAGCAAAATCTACTGCTAAGAAGGTTGGGTCACTATGTCGATCCAGGATGTTTTTTCCGCCTGAATCCATCCTGCATATATACAAGTCAACCATCCGTCCGTACATGGAGTACTGCTGCCATTTATGGTCAAGCGCCCCTGCCGTTCTCCTCAGTGTTCTTGACAGGCTCCAAAGGAGAGTTTGTAATGTGATAGGTACTGATCTGGCGGCTCGACTGCAGCCACTTTCCCACCGTCGAAATGTGGCCTCCTTTTGTCTTTTCTATAAATACTTTCATGGCTTCTGCTCAGACAAGCTTAAGTCACTGGTGCCTCCTCAACAGGTGTTTACTCGTGCAACCAGACTGGCAACTGGTTCCCACCCATTCACAGTCAGGTTAGCCAAATGCAGACGACAATTCTACTACTCCAGCTTCTTCTCTCGCGCTTCCCGCCTGTGGAAATCGCTCCCGTATTCTTGCTTTCCTGACGGCTACAACCTCCAGGAATTTAAATGCAAAGTCAATACTCATCTACTAACCACTGAACTCTAGCTCTCTCCCCACCCCCGTATAACCTTCCCTTTCTCTCCACCTATGCATATGTCATCGCACCTTCTTTCTCAGCTTTCTATTGTTCCTTTCTAACTAGTTTGTACTCCTCACTCTTTTCTAATTAATCTTTTTACAGTTATGTAGCCCCCTGCACATCAGTGGCATTTCCGCCTTGCTCGGGGTGAAATGATTAAAAAAAAATAGTTTTAAAGCTTTCATTACACCCTAGCAACGCCGGGCTATACTGCTAGTATTCGTATATATCTATGTACGATATATTATTATCAGATTTTATGTGAAAAATAGTGGGTCGCACTAAACACGGGTAACTTTTTCGTAGGTTTTAGAATTCATGCATTTTCGGTGATCGTAACCTGGAAGGCTTACATTCATGCAGTACATTTTCTTAGCGTTAACGGTGGAGTTATGGTTTCTTTTTGTTGCTACAGGAAATATAGAAAGGCATTCACCATTTGTGCCGCTTAAAATCTATAGATACCGAATGTAAATAAAGATTTAACACTGTTATTTTTTTTTAATTCACCTATTTGAGATCATCTTCAATCGAACTTGTTTGCATCGCTGAGATATTGCATTTCAACAGCACCTCTTTTGCCCGACACGTATCTATATCATATATGTTAAGGATGTGCATTGTGCTGCAGTGGATATCGGCTCGGAACAACAAATCAGGGATCAGAGTTCGAATTCCAGTTCAATTCCTTGCATTCACTTACGCATAAATACGCCTGGAAAACGTATTGTTGTGGATTCCTGTTGAGAAACCACACCAAGTCATATATAATAAAAACAGATATGGAGATAAAAAAATGTATGTTATCCTGAAACAAGAATATTCAAAATGGAACACGGGTTAGTCAATCAGGAATACTATGAATACTCTTAGTAGCAATCGATATATACAATCTTGTAGTGAAGAAGTAAGTCCGAGTAATGAGTCTTTATTCTTACTGACCAACTAGCGGCGATACAACTACTCAACTCCACTCCTGCTACACACTCTGCCATTCTATGTATAGGCAGGATTATTTGTACACATCAGGCGATACAATTCTTATGTGCAAATAGAGGTGCACCCCATCAGGTATTAATCCGTCTCTTCCCTCCAGTTATGGGTTAAATAACAAGACAGATTGGGTTCTATAGCCTTGCCTGGTAACAAGTCTACCACAGAAAGCAATGGCAACCTACTGCGGGATAATCTTCTGCCTAGTCACTCATGTGTCTTTCGAGACATGATCGCTCAAAGTGTGCATGACGTATGGTACTTAACTGACTGATCATATATGTTCCAGTCGTGTTACTGTAACAGCAGGGAGATGGTTAATGTTTATTCATTCGGCCTTGTGTCATTCATAACCGAGCTCCCTACAGCTGAGAAGTTTTATCCAGTGTTGTCAGAATTAACAGATGGTTTTCATCAGGTTGGAATGGCAACAGAGGGTTGGAGATTGGAATATGTGGATGAGTGGAAGAGTGGAATAATAAAATATTCATTTTATATTTTAAAATAGAAATTTATTAAAAGAATAGAATAAAAAGAATTCATAGAAATTAATGTTCATTGAGAAAGTTAAGGGTATGAAGACTTGTAGAAAATCTTCGTAGCAGTAATTGGTTGGAAAGTGTTCATGCGTACTTACGTATTTTCAGATTTGAATTTTTAGAAAACATACTACCATAAATTTCACAGTGGAAAGCTTTCTCTCCAGTGTGTGTTAACATGTGTTAGCTTTCTCTCCGGTGTGTGTTAACATGTGTTAGCTTTCCCTCCAGTGTGTGTTAACATGTGTTAGCTTTCTCTCCAGTGTGTGTTAACATGTGTTAGCTTTCACTCCAGTGTGTGATAACATGTGTTAACTTTCTGTCCAGTGTTTGTTAAGATGTGATAGCTTTCTGTCCAGTGTGTGTTAACATGTGTTAGCTTTCTCTCCAGTGTGTGTTAACATGTGTTAGCTTTCTCTCCAGTGTGTGTTAACATGTGATAGCTTTCTCTCCACTGTGAAAGTTGTGGTAGTATGTTTTCCCAAAATTCAAATCTGAAAAAAACACATGTTAACACACACTAGAGAGAAATCTTTCCACTGTGAAATTTGTGGTAGTATTTATGTATGTATAAGCAAGCGCTTGTTTGGTAGGAAAGTTTGTCGATGGAGAAAAAGAAAGAGGACAATATGCGACTCGACCTATGTCTGAGTCGTGGTTGAAGTTTCTCCCGTTACATTTTAGTTGTTACATCTCACTGCTCCCATCTGACTGACTGACTGACTGACTGACTGACGCAAATCAAAACCATTTACATAGTCTTTTAAAATTACACACTAGATCGTGAATTCTTCTGGATCTTGCAAACCGCTTGCACTGGTCAGAATATAAATTTAACATCTACTTGCGAGTTCCGGTTTCGACTTTTTCTTTAAACGCATAGTCAATTGATTTTCTATTTGAAAAAAAAAGAAAACAGAATTTCACACATCATTGTGGATTTTTGTAAAAGTGAAGATAAAGGTTGATTTTAATTCTTAATTTCCTATCCGCTACTTTCGTTATTCTGCCTTGCTCTGTTAATTATCTCTGCCTTAAGCGGGGGTATTTTTTTCAGGCGCGTTTGTCTCTTTACAGCATTTACATTGTTCGAAATATTGTCCTCATCTTCGTTGCCATTTGTACGACGTTCTGCTAGGAATTTTGAACCGAACTCTTTATTACAATCACTACTACACTATATGAACTCCATTCTTTGCGTAGTGGTGCCTCTTTTGGTAGTCATGAGTTATTTCTCTCTAACCCTGTAAGTTACTTGTTCACCAGTGCTGTATCCTGGTATTGAACTTACAACTCAAAGGAACTAACCACTGGGCCAACTGAATTTTGGGGAACTTATAACCTTTTTTAACAGAGTTCATATTACAATTTTTGCTGTTAATGGTTATCTCAAGTATTTTGTTGTTGTTGTTGTTGTTGTTAAAGTTTTTCTCTAATGTTTCTATGATTGGTTGTCAGTGTGACCTTGTCATTGTGACCTTGAACAAGATTTCTGAAGATGGATGGATTCGGTTGAAACTTTCAGGAACAATTGACTTCTTGACTGGTACGAACCGATTAAATTTTGGGTTCGATCAGCTACGGGATGAAGTTTTCTGTTTTTGTTTTTCATTGTTTTAATAATATTCTTTCTACCTTTCATTTTAATAGTGCATTTAAGTTTCAGAGCAGTCAAGTTCATTTTCTATATTCTCACTCTTGAGAGCGATCAACTCTATTGCAGTTATTCTTATTTTAATAATCATCTCTTGCTAATTTCTGAGATAATGTCGGTATTGACATGGCAGAGATATGCGATCTTTATGTGCTCTCGTTCATATTTATTTTTCTTATATTTTTTACATTTACTGGTATTATCTTATTTTATAACTCTCAGTTACATATTCTTAATATTTTGAACAGATTAATCACAATATACGGTAAATAGTGATTGCGCCGGGTGAAATACCAAAATAATTTTACTTTACGTAACTTTATTTTTGATACGCAGTAATATTATCGATAAGAAACAACAAACGTGAGGAGAATTTCTCATTGTTTATATATAAATTATACACAAAATATTAGGGCAGATGCAAGGAAATTGCATCAATCAGGCTTTTCACATAAACGTTCAGGGGTCGGCCTATACATGAAGTAGGCTTATACACAAGTCAATACAGTATATTTTTTCGTCATTACGATTTTTTTTAATCATATCACCCCGAGCAAGGCGGTAACACCACTGATGTGCAGGGGGCTACGTAAGAGTAAAAAGATTAGAAAAAAGAAAGCCGGAAACCACATCCTGAACAGGGAACAAGGGATGAGCCACTACACCTGTACAATAAACGTGGGTGAAGTGTGAACCGGGCGATAGTTTAGTCTATCTACTCCAATACATTCTTTTTGGTAAAAACGTTTCCGTTTTTGCGTCGCTACTCTTGTCCACTTATGGGGTCTGGCACCTAGATGTAGATAATCACAAATACATGTGTAGGCCTTTGAAAAGTGAATTTTTCCTTTAGAGAAAATATTCATCCTATAATTAATCTGAAGTCTATATAACCAATTATGATATTGTGATTAACACACATTGTTTTGTGCGGCTAATTTTTAATTTATTCGTTTAGATATAAAAAAAAAAAAAAGAACCTCAAATTTAGATATATAAAGTAATAGAAAAGAAAAAAAAAGAACCGTTTCTGTTTCTAAAGCAAAAGACGTTTGCATGTATTATCTTCGATGGTGGAATTTTCAATAGAAGACAATACCTACACCGAAAGGTGAAACAAAAAGAAAGAACGTTGTACTTATAACTGTTTATGAGCCTCGTTACGTATAAAAGAGTGTGAATAAACATGAGAGAACGAAACAAAACGTATAATTTAAAAAAAACGTATGATTCTCATGAGTCATTCATAAAGTCAAACGGATGGTATGCATCCTGCCGACTACTGTTTGCTTATTATTGAAATAAACTACAGGATACGATTGATATATTGTCGTCTAAATCATGCAAAAATGAAAATATCTCACTTTAACAGATAGATTTAACAGAATTACGCAAAACAATCTTGAAAGACGAAAGCGTTAATATGTACAATAAAAACGCCATTATCTTCAACGAAGGCCTCCAGACAAGTTTATAATCTCCTATATCTCTTTGGTACCTTGTGGTGCAGTGGATATCGCCTCGGAATGACAAATCGAGTTCGAATTCCGTTAAATTCCTTGCATTCACTTACGCACAAATACCCTTGGAAAAGGTATTAATCCGTCACTTTCCTCTAGTTATGGTTTAAATAACAGAACAGTTTGGGTTCTATAGTCTTGGCTAGCAACCAGTTTACCACAGAAAGCAATGGCAACCTACTGCGGGATAATCTTCTGCCCAGTCAGTCATGTGTTTTTCGAGACATGATCTCCCAAAGATTGTATCCCGTATGGCATTTAACTGACTGATATCTCTTTTGAACGGTTTCCTTATTGATGTTGGTAAATGCTGTCATAATACTTAACTTCAGTTCCTCATTGTCCTTTTGTTAGTGTCTCGCTCAAACGCTTCACATAATAATCAAGAGGTTTGCAATCTTGGGGGTTAGATGGGGTGAAATGGTCGCAGAAATTGTCTCACTGCCATAACTCGATTCATCTATTTGGGTTACATTGTACCGAGTCCTGTTGCCAGACATAGTGTCGTCCAAGAACCACCCTCTTCATTGTGGGGGCCAATTCAAATTCCGAAGTCTTAATTCCTCTCCCTTTTTAGTTAAATAATTCTTACAAATGTTTCGCTTTTGACCCTGTATTTGAATTTCAGTGAGGTTTTTAGGAAAATCACCCCTGTCCTAATACTTTTGCACACTACCGGTAGTGTGCAAAAGTGTTAGGACAGGAGTGATTTTAAACTCCATTTTGATACGTCATAAAACACACACACACGCACACACACACACACAAACACATGTATATATATATATATATATATATATATATATATATATATATCTTCATTTTATTATATATATATATATATATTCATTTCATTTTATATATATATATATATATATATATATATATATTATATAGATATATATTCTCATTTTCTTATATACATATATATATATATATATATATATATATATATATATATATATATATATAACATAGAATACTTGGTATATCAGACAGGTCAATTGCAATAGAAACGAAGCAACTTGTTTTAACCCTCCGTGTTTGAGTCTGAGATTCTGTTGGAAGATGAATGGTGACATAGCGTCTCCAGCACTAGTGGTTACTCCAAACATCATAATGTTGACTGGATTTATCATCCAACAATTTCCGAATTTTCTGCATTGCCCTCAGATCTACACCCAAATCCACGTAAAGGTTCATATCGAAGCTTCCGGTGCGAATGCCAGGCAGTACAGTATACTATTTTCAAACGGAAACCCTACTATACTGTGCAGTGGACAAAACAGAAACGAACAACGTGCAGGCGCGAAATTAAAAATGTAAAAATGGCGACAATTTACCCATTGTACCCTGTATAGTAGATTTATAGATGCTGTATTTGTTGTATAATTTTTTGATATGCATTTCTTTTCTTTGCAGGTAAGTAAGCTTGATGCTCTCGAAGGCTTCAAATACCAACAGCTGATTTGTTCTACCTCAGACTGGTAATTACGGAATCTTCATTTTATTACTACAAAAAGAACACAAATATATATATATATATATATATATATATATATATATATATATATATATATATATATATTGTTTTTCTTTAATCCGAAGTGGAAGAGTAGGAAGGTAAATTCCAAGAACCTGATCCTAATTAATATTAAGAAATGTTTAACATTAAAAAGTGATGCAGGCAGAGAGCTCAATGTATTAAGAATACAGAGCCAATATAAATTAGAGAAAATTTTCAAAATTCAAAGGTGTCGGATGTACATTTCGACATAGGATCTCTAATAGAGACTCTACATCACGACAGCTACGTCGAAATGTACATCCGACACCTTCGAATTTTGAAAATTTTCTCTAATTTATATATATATATATATATATATATTAGTTTCTCCCAAAAGTTCGTAAACTCTTGCAAAAAATTAACATTTTACTCACCAATTAATCTAAGGTTACCAGAAAACAATTGCAAAAAATTGAAATTTTACTCACAAAAACAACAAAAATTATTGCTCAAAATAAAGACCATGATTTTCCAAAACTTTCTGCCATCGATCTGCAAGCTTTCGGATCTGGTCAAAGTACCATTAAGCCGGTTTCGAATCAAATAATTCTTGGCATGCTTCCTCGACTTCATCACACATGTCGAATTGGCAGCCATTCAGAAAGTGTTGCAGAAAGTGTTACCGGAAAAGGCCGTAATCTGATGGAGCACAGTCAGGACTATAATCTGGATGTGGCAGAAATTCAACGCCGTCCAGCTCTTCAAACTTGTCTTTGGTCTTCCTGGCGGCGTGTGGCTTGGCATTGTCCTGCTGCATCAAATCGCGCTTTCATTTGATCAGAGCCGGTTACTTTTGTATCAACTTTTCGTAGACCCGCTCAAGTTGCTGACAGTAAAGTTCGGCACTGATGGCACGACGTGTCGGAACCAACTAAAAATTCACCAAACGCACAATATGACCGGACCAGATAGACCCATTTCGCAAGTGTTTCCGAACTTTTGGGACGACCTAATATATCTTCATTTTATTTTATATATATATATATATATATATATATATATAATGTAGAACACTTGGTATATAAGTCAGGTAAACAAACTCAAAAGAACTTAATGTGAAATTTATTTATTTAATTCAACAGAGTAATATAATTTAGAAAAAGATTTAGATGTTCTACAAGTTCATGTTTAATACGTATTTCGCAAGCAAACCTCGCTGCTCGTCAGACCCAAATAATAAAACATTTAATATTCAAAATAATCCAGAAAATAATTACACACAAACGCTCAAGTGCCCATATCGGGAATAGACATTGGTAAAGGATATCTACAAAAACAATTCCTCGAACATTAAACAAAAATAACCAAAGAGAGAAAGAAAAAGAAAAATATATAAAAATTGATAAAGGAAAAGAAGAGAAAAAAAGAAAGGGACGGAGAACGAACATATATATATATATATATATATATATATATATATATATATATATATATATATATTTAGTGTATCGAGGCAGTACATAATTTTCTAAACATATACTGTTAAATATAAGAGACAATTAATGTCTATCATGTTTAATCATGAGCCGTTCTAAACGTCGTGTTTTGTCTTTAATTTCAGTTGAAAATAAAGACAAAAATTTTCCAACATTTGGATAATTTGTTAATAATTTGGTTCTAAGCTTTCATGGGCCATCTTCAGAGAGTACATTAAGACGGTAATAGAGTAACATCCACCATCCCGACGATTTTATTTTGTGTTGACATAAAACTCTGCTAGGCAACGGCAATAGTTACCAAGAATAACAAACGCAGTTCTCAAATTTGCAATGACGTCACACCGCGTGATAGCGCGAAATGACAACAGAACCATGTATTCAAATGCAATGTAACGTGTCATGTCCGTATTTAAAGGTGATTTTATTAAGTGTTGGTTGTTTAGATTTGATGTACATGGCCTCCAATATGTGAAGGTTTTATATAATATATATATATATATATATATATATATATATATATATAACATAGTAATGATCCACGTATACTGTCTTAATATGTATAGGAAAAATTATTAAAAAGTTGTGAGTTTAAAAATGTGTTCTTTTGACAGTATTTGTTTATTTCTGTTATTATATTTTATATTTCAGACCGTCCTCACTCTTTCATCAGAAACAAATGATTTTAAAATTCAAATTAGAAAATCTTTGGTTTTCTAATTTGAATTTTAAAATCATTTGTTTCTGATGAAGGACCGAGGACGGTCTGAAATATAAAATATAATAACAGAAATAAACAAATACTGTCAAAAGAATACATTTTTAAACTCACGACTTTGTAATACTTTTTCCTATATATATATAACCATATCGCCCCATGCAAGGCAGTTTACTGCCATTGGTGCCCAGGGGGTTTACATAGGAGGAAAGTTATGAGAGTGACAGGCTGTAAGGAGTGTCAGGAAGTGGGTAAGAGAAGGATGAGAGTACTGATGAGAATACTGATGGAGTGGACGGAGAAAGGAGCATGAGAGAGAGGATGTACGTTAGTGAGATAGCAGATGACTGTTGACTTTACATTTAAACTAATGGAGATCGTAGATGTCAGAGAAGCAAGGAAACGGAAGTGAATTCCACAGGCGCAAAGTGCGAGAGAAGAAGCTGTTGGAGTAGAATTTGCGTTTACATTTTATTGGTTTCACAGTAAGGTGCGGGACCTATTTGCTAATCTTGTGGCGAGAGTAAATTCATACAAGTGGGCAGCAGAGAACTAAATTCATCGGATATATATATATATATATATATATATATATATATATACACACGCATATATATATATATATATACACACGCATATATATATATATACACACACACGCATATATATATATATATATATATGCGTGTGTGTGTATATATATATATATACACACGCATATATATATATATATATATATATATATATATATATATATATTGTTACGAGGATGCATTTATATATAAAAAGAAACATTAATAACGTCCACGAATGTTATAGTAAAGGATTCTACTGAATCCAACTAGTTAGTATAAAAATGTTTTAATTCATGAAGTAGTTGTAAAAAGGATTTGTTGACATTATCAACTCCGTCGTGATTCGGGATATTATATCCAGTCGAAAGAATCTCTACGAGAATTTGCCGACCAACAAAAACCAAAACGAGAACCTCATAGAAGAAATCCGGTAAATAGAATTTTGACTTTCATTGACCAAACTAAAAATTCTTTTTTATGTACGCATTAGAGGATTTCCAAAAATAATACTCACTAGCCTAACTGGGTAAAGACACTTGACACCTTCCTTCCCCTTTGTAACACTTACCCGTATCTATGCCAGTAATAAACTCCATGTTTCTTGTTTTGAATGTTAAAATTGTATATCTGTAAATATGTTGTTTTTTGCTTTTTGTAAATTAAATATTTTTCTGTGATTTAGCTCTGTGTTTTGGTAAATCATTCCCTTCTCTTTTGTTACAACTTATAAAACGTAACAATGTATATATATATATATATATATATATATATATATATATATATACGAGGTCTGATCTTAGATGATCGGGTCTATTAAAAAAAAACTACAACATATCAACTCGGATCCCCTTAATGAAGCCACACGATTAATCTAGTATCTTTTTTCTTTGATCAAAGAAATCCTGTACAGCTTTTGGGTGTATAGCGATCAGTAGCTTCGTTGTATATCCTTGGATTTCCTCGATGTCTTGAAATCTTGTTCCCTTCAAGTAAGATGCAATTTTTAAATGGGAAAATGTAGGGAAGCTGGAGAATGATGTGCTCTGACAAATACCTACTGTAGAAGCCATAGCCACTGATGTAATCTCTGTAGTGTAGTATGACGGCCACACTCTACCCACTTTCCTTCCTTTTCAAACGGCAGAAGAACTTTATGATTTATTGTATATGCGCGACTGAATTTAATGTTACACTATACCAAACACTTTCACCCTGCATACTTTAGCTCTGAAGAGAGTGACAAGAAAGGACTACAAATAAACTGCGAGAAAACCGAATGCATGTTCATCAGCAAAAAGAGCTCAAAATGCCAAATATATGCAAGGGATACTACAATCAAGCAGTTACAAAAATTTAAATACCTGGGAAGTGTTCTAACAGAAGACAGAAGGTGCGACACAAAAATCCGAAGGCAGATTGGCATGACGAAGGACGAGTTCCAGAAGCTGAGTAGAGTATTAACAGACGAAAAACTTTCACTAGAAACAAAGAAAATGCTAGATTGCTATGTGATCTCAGTTCTTCAATACAGTAGTGAATGCTGGACAACATCATCGAAGATGAAGGAAAAACTTGAGGCGACTGAAATGTAGCTTTCCAGTAGGATGATGCGGATATCATGGATCGAGCATGTGAGCAATGATGAGTTTTTGGAGAGGATGAAGACGAAAAAGAAAATCGACAACTGAAGTTCCTGGGACATGCAATGAGGAAGGAGGGCTTGGAGAACCTGAAACTAACTGACCAGATATAGAGAAGAAGAGAAAGGGGAAAGCAGCGTTCTAAGCTTTCAGCTTACAGGAGCCATATTCAGTGAGGTTGCCGGGACTTTAGCATAAAGGCATCCACCATCAAAAAGGTTTTTATCTTGTGTTGACATAAAACATTACTCATCAGCAATTAGAACCAGTATAGTAATAAAAAATATCCAAATGTTGGACAATTCTTGTCTTTATTTTCACCTGAAATTAAAGCCAAAATACGATGTAAAGATCGGTTCATGATTAAACATAATAGACATTTATTGTTACAAAACTATCTCTGCCTCGAGACAATAGATTCAGACGGAAAATTTTTTTCCGTCTGAATCTATCTTGCACATATATAAATCTACCATCCGCCCGTGCATTGAATACTGCTGCCATATTTGGTCGGGTGCTCCTGCTATCCTCCTCGGGCTTCTCGACAAGGTACAGCGGAGGGTCTGTAATGTGATCGATACCAACTTGGCAGACCGCCTGCAGTCTCTCTCTCACCGGCGCGACGTGACTTCCCTGTGTCTCTTCTATAAATACTTTCACGGCTTCTGCTCCAATGAACTTAGATCACTGCTGCCCCTTAGATACGAATTTGAACGAGAAACTAGATTAGCAACTAGATCCCACGCTTTTACAGTGAAACCGATAAAATGCAACCGCAACTTCTACTCCAACAGTTTCTTTTCTCGCACTTCCCGACTGTGGAATTCCCTTCCACATGATTGCTTCCTCGACGGCTACAATCTCCAGGAGTTTAAATGTAAGGTCAGTAGACACCTCCTAACACACTAACTCGCTCCCATTCTTTCAAACACTCTTCCCATCTGCCCATCCTTCATCCTCGGTATCCTTACACATCTATCACCTTCCTTCTGATATTTCCTATATCTAACCACTCCTCCTCTTTACCTTCCCCTACGTAGCCCCATGCACAATAGTGGCAATGGAATGCCTTGCTTGGGGTGAAATGATTAAAAAAAAATATATATATATATAGTCATCCGCAGACAGATCTGTTTGGCTGTATCACAGGTCATCAGTACGGTTAGACATCCGATTGCTTTTAACCCAGGATTGAAACCCGACCGAATTGGGGTCAGTCGATGTTTCTACCTCTGAGAAATGGGCGCTCGGTAGAAGGAGGCAGACATTTAGCATATGATATATCATACGCCAGTAGTTAGAGTGCTCTAATTCATTACTGAATGAGTGATGCGTAGATGCGAGATTAGCTACTATTTTTTCAAAGTCTACCAATCTTCCAGAGTGCTCAATCGGGGTGTGAAAGCGTATATATATATATATATGTATATATATATATATATATATATATGTTGCTGTGCGAAAGTATTAGGACAAGAACTATTTCATCTTTTATGAGGCATATTGACAGAAAATAAACAATTTAATTAAAGTAATTTATTTAATTTACTCAACAAATGCTTTAACAAGA
Source organism: Ascarosepion bandense (assembly GCA_037127315.1). Lineage (NCBI taxonomy): Eukaryota > Metazoa > Mollusca > Cephalopoda > Sepiida > Sepiidae > Ascarosepion > Ascarosepion bandense. Next base: position 1,388,492 of record JBBBDQ010000119.1, on the reverse strand, counting down.
AAAATACCTGTCACAAAATTAATTTAATATTTAGTATAATAGCCTTTTGCTTTGATCACAGCCTTCATTCTGTTAGATATTGACATCACAAGCTTCTTCAATGTATCTAATGGTATCTTCTATCAGGTAGCTTGTATTTGTTCCCAAATTGTGTCTTGCGAAGTAACATTAGGTTTATCAATTTTTTATCTAAAATATCCCATAGATGTTCAATAAGATTGACATCAGGGGTTTGTTGATGACAATTCAAATTCCGAAGTATTCATTTCTCTTCCTTTTTAGTTAAATAATTCTTACAAAGGTTTGGCTTTTCACTCTGTATTTGAATTTCAGTGAGGTTTTTAGGAAAATCACCCCTGTCCTAATACTTTTGAACACTAGCGTGCAAAAGTGTTAGGTCAGTGATGATTTTAAAGTTTATTTTGATGCCTCATAAAAGATAAAATAGTTTTTGTCCTGATACTTTTGCACATTACTGTATATGATATGATATTAATATAGCTTTAAGTATGTTATATGTATGGTTATGTTCCTCATAAAAGATAGTGATAGAATGCATCTAAACTTATTTATAAATGGAACTTTGTCTCTGTGTGTGTGTATGTGTGTGTCTGTGTGTGTGCGTGTTTGTGTCCGTTACATATAGACTCCGAAACGGCTGAACCGATTTTCTTGAAAATTTAGACAGTTGTACTATAAAAGTATGCGAGTGTTGTTAGCTAGGTTTTGTATCGAGCTACACCCAATAAATATCGAAAATCGATAATCGAAAAAATCGGGTTATAGAAGGAGTGGTCCGATTTTAATCAAATTTGATACACTCACAGACAAAGACGTAAGAAACGATATTCAGAAGTTTCAAGGTTGCAGTTCTTACAATAGTGCAGAAAATCGATAATATATATATATAAAAGTTAAGATGTTTGTGTGTGTGTGTGTGTGTGTGTGTCTGTTTATCTGCCTGTGTGTCTGTATTTTTTCAGCCCTTTTATTTTAGTTTTTGCTTCGGGTTTGGCTCTAAGTAGGTATAATTGTAGTCCTTAGTCTCAGCCATGATACAATTTACTCAGAAGACTTATTTAGTTTTCAAAATTCAGTTTACGACGAAAAAAAATTTGAGATCGATACCAGGAAATCAAAATTTGACTTACATCCATTCATTTTTCTTTCAGTCTACAGTTTCGCTTTAACTGGAAACAACTATTGCTTTTTAGTTTTTCGTGCCAACGTCCAAAGAGTCTGAGCCCCAGGACCATGGATTAGTTTTAAAGCTTTCATTACACCCGGGCAACGCCGGGCTATACTGTCAGTAGAAATATAAATATAAAAGTGGACATGGAGGTCAAGAAGATCTGAAGATTGAGTTCGAGCCTAAAACAGACTGTCACTCCTTTATCCGAAGTCAATTTTGAATAACGAATGAGGTCTTCCAAAAGCTAAACAAAGTATGAAGAAGCAGGAAAATCATTTTTAAACCGATAAAAGAGTGCTGAGTTGCTATTTAATATTAATGTGGATGCATGCCAATGAATGCTGCTAATTTTCTTCACCAATGATGAGAATATGTAAACCAGTAGAGATGTGGACCTACATAAAAATGCCAAGACAACCATAAAGAAAAATCTTTTTTTTTAATCGTCCCCCGACTCAAGCAAGATGGTACTCTCACTCATGCGTAGGGGGCTAAATAAGAGTAAATGTTTAGACAGGACGAAAGTGAAGATGTTGGTTGTTTTGTTTTTATGGTAAATCAACCTCGGTGGGTCATTTATTGCCAACTAAATTTTATTTATTTATTGTTGGTAATACCTTTTTCTTTGTTTGTTGTTTTTTATATAAGTTTTATGTCTAGTAATATTTTTTCTTTTCTAGTATCAAGATTTATTGGGATTTGTTTTTTTAAGGGCAGGGTCCCCAAGTCCTACCCTTGTTATTTAACCCATAACTGGAGGGAAGGGACGGATTAATACCTTTCCCAAGAGTGCCAGTGCTTAAGTGAATGCAGGGTATTCAACTGGAATTTGAACTCGGCTCACCGATTTCTCTTTCCGGGCCGATATCCACTGCACCACAACGCACATCCGTCACTATACGCTTACAGCACCTGGTATTCCCAAGCGGTCACCAATCTAAATACTGTCCAGGCTCAACGTTGCTTAACTTCGGTGATCGAGCGAGAACCGGTGTATTCAACGTGATAGGCCGTAAACTCGATAGTGAAGAGAAAGACGAACCAGTTACAGGAGGTGTCAGAGAAATGGGAAAGAGAAAAATGTGGGCACAGGTGTAAAGACAGTTGCGAAGGTAAAGAGAAATGAAAAGAACGGGATATACAGGGTGATATAGAAAGGACTGGCGTCAAGTGGATAAGAGATGGGTATTGACATTGCATTTAAATTCGTGGAGGTTGTAGCCGTCAGGAAAACAAGTGTATGGAAGGGAGTTCCACAGGCGGGAAGTGCGAGAAATGAAGCTGATGGAGTAGAATTGTCGGTTGCATTTGGTAGATCTAACCGTAAATGGGTGGTACCTTGTTGTCAGTCTTGTTGCACGAGTAAATTCACGTAGCAGGGGCACCAGTGACCTAAGTTCGTCGGAGCAGAAGCCATGGAAAAAGAAAAAACTTATTATTAGTTAGGGACTGCTGAAATATCTGCTATATGAAATACGGCATGTGGGCTTGGAGAATTTGACATATTACTAGTTTCAAGAGAGATAGATGGAAACCTCAAAACCTACCTATGAACGTTAATAAATGAATAGCGGAGTAGGACCTAGTCAGTTAAGTGCCATACGTATCATATGTGATACACGCTTGGGCGATCATGTCTCGAAAGAGACATGACTGACCGGACAGAAAATTATCCCGCATTAGGTCGCCATTGCTTCCTGCGGTAGACTGGTTGCCAACCAAGGCTATAGAACCCAGTTTGTCTTGTTATGTAACCCATAACTGGAGGAAAGAGAGGTATTTGTGCGTAAGTGAATGCAAGGAATTCGACTGGAATTCGAACTCGGGTCTCCGAGTTGTCGTTCCGAGTCGATATCCATTGCACCACAACGCACATTTGACATTCCTTATACTTACAATGGATAAGAAACTGTAGAGAGACATTTTATTAGGTACTGGAGGTAAATGGTAGAACGCAGAAGATTTCTAAAGAGAGTGAAATCGGTCTCACTCATTCACCGATAGAAAATATTCTGCAAACACAGTAATGGCGAGGGAATGGAAGAGATTACTTCAGAAATTAGGATTTTCTCTTCCTCTTTTAATGATGTATTTGGAGCAACACTCTCCAAGGGAAGAAACATCGAGCAACAGGACGAGCCGTTCACTTGTTAAAATCATTGGAACGCCACTTGCATTAAATGCATGTATCTCTCTGTCTTTCTTTATCATTGATTTTTAAAGAGGTGACCCTGCATTTTACCGCCATCTCCATTGTCTCGCCTCATCTCGTCTAGTCTCCTGTGCGTGACGAGAATTGTTTAAGCGAACATAACGCTGACCGAATTCTTCGCATGATTCACATTCCTTGAATTTTTGCAACGACTTCTTTTTTCGTTCGCCACTTTAGGCGGCGTTTTCGTCTGTTTTTATCTTCACTTGTTCAACGCCGTACTTCGTCTCATTCCCGACATTCACTTCTGACATTTCTATTCGTCCGTCGCCATCTTTTTTCTTGACTGAACAACCTGCTCCAATCGAATTATGAATGCTAGCGATTTCAGAAAGATCCCTAGCTTTTTATTTTATATTAAATTATTAAGGGCTTATTTGAAAAGTTCTTTTCAGATTTTTTAAAAAATCGTTTCACCCAAAGCAACACAGTACTGCCGCTGGTGCTCAGTGGTGGGGGAAGGGGCTACATAAGAGGAGAATGAATGATTACATAAGAGAAGGGTGAAGGGAAAGAGGGACAGGTTACAGGGGTTGTCGGAGAATGAATAAGAGAAGGATGGGAATACTGGTGTGAAGAGAGTTACGTGAGAGTAGAGCGAAAAGGGAGAATAAGATAGAGAGAGTGTCTGGGAAAGAATGTGAATCAAGGAGATAAGAGATGGCGGTTGGCGTTGCATTTAAACTCTTGGAGATTGTAGCTATCAGGGAAACAAATATGAAGAAGAGAGCTCCACAGGCGGGAAGTAGGGGAAAAAGAAGCTGTTAGAGTAGAAGTGGCGGTTGCATTTGATTGTTTTGAGTGTGAAAGGGTGGGACCTTTTTGCCAGTTTCGTCGCTCGAGTAAACTCGTGTAGAGATCCCACCAAGATGATATGCCGTGAATTAATGGGTTAAAACAATATTCAACGATAAACATTGTTATGATGAAAAACACCTATTCTTCAGGTAATGGACCTTCCCTCCAATATTAATAAGAGTTAACAGGAAGTTAACTCGAGAAGTTCTTGGGAAGTTCATAGAAGGTCTTAGAAGTTCTAGAGAGTTCTTTAGAGTTCTATTGGAGTTCAGTAGAACTACTAGGCAGTTGATATTAGTCGGCAGTTAGCCGAATACTAAGGAGTCAGCTTTCAGTGGAAGATTACCAAGTTCCTAACATTTGTTGTGCGTTAAGTCGATTAGCAACCTACATAGCACGCTTATAACCTTCAGTGCGAAAACTACTACACAACAAACATATAAATGTGTAAGACAAATTTTGATGGGAAAAATGTTTAGCTCCACACAGTTAATTAGATTTCCGAGCAGCAGACTCGGTAATGATTCAATATAATCTTTTCACTTATAACAAATTCACAAATAAAACGCCAGAAATTTAAATAGCATTGTATAAAGCAAGACCATTAATAAGGAATGTAACTGCATGGACAAAAATAAATGCCCACTTCAGGACATTGTAATACAAAAGAAGCAATTTACAAAGCAAAAATACATGACTTAAATGGTCAAAATAAAATATATTTGGGATCAATCAAGATACCAGATGGTTCAATGACAGATCTGTATTGTAACCTAGAAAATATAAAAAATAGTACAAAATTGGCTAGTCACGTGTGGAAATTGAAATTAAAATATGGAAAACCCAAGGAGCCTTACAACGGTGGCCAAAATATGTAGACTATGCCCGGAAGAAAAGTTAACTATTATGTTATTCCCAAACAAAAATGAATTACTGAACGAAAAGACAGAAATTATGACTACGTGTAACTATGCCATAAAATACCTATTAGGGTCATACAACCATAGATAAAAACGTTACAACGTCTTCTAATTTTGAAAATTGCGCGTTGAAAAAATCCCCGTTACGTGAGTGTTCTTAAAAAAACAAAAAGCGGTAAAATCTGTTGTTGCAAATTGCCTGAAAACATCACATGGTAGAAATCTAGGCGCGTAATAACTGGTTTACAAATAAAAAATATTCAAAAGTTCTACAATATAATTGTATTGAAGACTTTTTAATACAACTGTGCACTGGTCTAATTTAATTATGACCAACAACTAAATAATTATATATATATATATATATATATATATATATATATATATAGTGTGTGTGTGTGTGTGTGTGTGTGTGTGTGTGTGTGTGTGTGTGTGTGTGTGTGCATTTAGGCAGTATTTTTTCATTGATGCATGTTTCATTAAATAATATAGACAAGTTTTGTCGATTTATTTTATGTAATTTTTTTTCATATCGTCTTAATATTTTTTTCATAATCTTAATAGCATTATCGCTGAAAGAGAAAAGAAAATCACAATATTGATAGATGTTTTTATTTAATCGTTTCTGAGGCTTTCGGCTTGCATCAGCCATAATCAAAGATGACAATTGTGTTGGTTGTAATGAGCAGTTCGCGGACGACGATAGTAGTAGTCGTCTATTTGGTGCAGCAGGAAGCGAAAATCGTACTACAGCTTGTGGCGTCTCAAATGACCACGCGAGATTGGGGGCAAGAAGTATTAAGTATGGAAAGCCATTGGGATAACCAATCGCTTCTGTTGTCTATTATAGGCATTTCAGAATGTTTGTGGAGATTTCGTAGTTAATTCTGTTTAGGTTAAGTTTCAACTGCTTTATGTATATCGCTTCGAGTATTTTTAGTTTTTGTTTATTGTTTTCGTGTTTAAGTATGGTTGTGTTTTCGACGAGGTTTCGCGGAATTGTGTATGTGGCCTGGTATGTTGTTTTAGATGTCTAAAGATGTTAGAATTGTCGTTTAAATGCAGTGTCAAACGTCGTGAGAGCGAGTATATATATACGCAAGACAATTCCTAATTAATATACTTGTTTTATACGATGCTATTTCAATTTCTGGCGTTTTATTTGTTTTTGAAATTTTCTAAATTAGTAGTACAGCTGTAACTCAGTTTGATTGTATTCCTATTTAAAATTTTGTTTAGTTCTGAACTTTTAAAATCAAAATGTTAGCTGATATATATAAAAAAATATTACTGATAATCTGTTGTTAACTGAGACAAATAAAGGCTTGTTAATTCTAAGACATTCGACATGAAACTGCTCTCTTTTAAACATATTAGAAAACCATTTTTTGCCTTCGATAAGCATGTTAATCTCCAGGAGTGTGTTTCAATAGTAATGTCTTCAACTGACAAAAAGTGAAAAGATTATATTGAATCATTACCGAGTCTGCTGCTCGGAAATCTAATTAACTGTGTGGAGCTAGACAAAAGCTGTCATAGAAACATTAATAATAAGTCGAAAATTCCACAGAGTAAGAATGGTGTTAAAGCATAAAACAGATTTAGGCAAGTGATACTTGCATTCAGACTTGAAGACAAGTAATTACAAAAATATGCTTGATCAGACCGAGAAGTTTTTATTTTATTTATTTGTCAGTTAAAAAGAAATCTCAGCATGCATCTGTAGGATTTGTTTTGGAAGAGAGATGATTTTGCAGTCTTTCCCATTAAGACTGTAATCATCAAAGACATTTTTAAAAAAATCATCAAGAATAAAAACCGAATATTTCACGGCTTCTTCTCCGATGAAAACTCACAGGTGCCTCCTTTATATAAATTTACTCGAGCCACAAGATTAGCAACTGGGTCCCACCTTTTTACTGTGAAACCAATAAAATGTAAATGCAAATTCTACTCAAACAGCTTCTTTTCTCGCACTTCACGCCTGTGGAATTCCCTTCCATTTACTTGCTTTCCTGATAGTTATAATCTCCAAGAATTTAAATGTAAAATCAATAGTCATCTCCTATCTTACTAACCTGCATCCTTTCTCTCATGCTCCTTTCTCCGTCCACTCCACTCTCATCAGTTTTCTCATCCTTCTCTTACCCACTTCCTGACACTCTCTATAACCTGTCACTCTTTCTCATAACTTTCCTCCTATGTAAACCCTTTCAAAACAGTGGCAGTAAAATGCCTTGCTTGGGGCGATATGATTATAAAAATATCCTATGATTCTTATTTTTTCTTTATTTCTTTCTTTCTTTCTTTCTTTCTTTTTTCTTTATCCTCTCTCTCATGCTCCTTTCTCCGTCCACTCTACACTCATCAGTACTCTCATCCTTCTCTTACCCACTTTCTGACACCCCTATAATCTGTCACTCTTTCTCATAACTTTCTTCCTCTATAAAAACTGCAAAACAGTGGCAGTAAAAAGCCTTGCTTGGGTCGATATGATTATAAAAATATATATATATATATTATTCCAACCACAAAATAGTAAACATAAATGACAATTTGAGTCATCTATCGATTTCTGACATGGTTTATTATTAATATGTTATTATCATGATAAGGAGAAAAACAATTCGATCAAACAACTGGAGTGCGATCGTGATCGATTTGATGACTGATACGTGCTTATTTGGATACCCAAATCACTAGCGAATCGATTGGGAATGTAACTTTATACTTGGCGAGATGCAATACTAGACATTAGTTCTTTAAATTCTATCTTTGGTAAAGACAGAAACTCTGCCAAGAAGAATGGTTGCTGGGTCGTAAAGGCCAAACAACCTGGCTCCATTTCGGCGGGCTAGACTTTTCATACTTTAATCTTTATCAACACCAATAAAAGGTGTAGATATTGAAGATTACGCTCTCAGATATCAAAACGAGCAAATTCTGAAAGATCCGTTTCACTGTCGTAAAAGTCCCAAATCAATACTGGATGTTACTTCTTCTTCTTCTGTGTGTCCTGTCCTTTCAGAACGTAGGCGATCATAGGTTTCCACGTCTCCCTATCGCTGCTGGATCTTATAACACCTTCTCCTGTTACGCCATGCAACCCTCGTTCCATCATCCACCTGATTAGGTCCTTCAAACATCTTATCTGCTGCTTTTTCCCTCTATCTGGCCGGTTAGTATCAGGTCCTCCAAGCCCTCTTTCTTCATTGCATGTCCCAGGAACTTCAGCTGTCTTTTCTTGATGCTCAGTATTAATTTCCTTTTCGTTTCCATGATTTCCAAAATCTCATCATTGCTCACATGCTCGGTCCATGATATCCACAGCATCCTTCTGTAGAACCATATTTCAGTGTTACTTCAAGTTTCTTTCTTCATTTTTGGTGAGATTGTCCAGCATTCACTGCCATATTGAAGAACTGACATCACATAACAATCTAGTATTCTCTTCATTGCTTCTAGCGAAATTGTTTGCAATTACATAAAGAAAATCCTTTACTCTGGTTCCCAAAACATGTACGTTTCGACAAGGAGTGTGTTTCGTCATTCAGTTTAGGTGCCATACCTGATACACACTTGGGCGATCATGTCTCGAAAGAGACATGACTGACTGGGCAGAAGATTATCCCGCAGTAGGCTGCCATTGCTTTCTGCGGTAGACTGGTTGCCGACCAAGGCTATAGAACCCAATCTGTCCTGCTATTTAACCCATAACTGGAAGGAAGAGACGGATTAATACCTTTCCCAAGGGTATTTGTGCGTAAGTGAATACAATGGATTCAGCTCTAATTCGAACTCTAGCCGATATCCACTATACCACAACGCACATCCTCTGTGTTTCGTATGTTTCTCAGTTTGGTGCGGCAAAAGGGTAGGAGGGTGGATTCACTGTGAGTATTGAATTCATCACGCAACTTACTAATCTGCGAGGGTTTTTTGCTTTGCGGCAGGCACTCACCGCGATGAGGAACTGTCAGTATCTACAGTCGAAGAATTGTCTTCAGATTTACTGTTGTGGAGGTATTTTCGCAGTAGAGGCTAGTATCTGTGCTAAAGTCGGTTCTAAGAGTTCGACGCAAAAAACGTTAGGAACTTGATATAACATGTATTACTCAGTGTAACCCAGCCAGGTCACTGACTACTTTCGTATTCGACTAACTGTCGACTACTTTCGTCCAACATTGACTGATCCTTGTTCCTCTTAATACTACCACTTAAATTAGGTGGGAGAGGCTATTCACTATAGAATAGGTGTGTTTCACCATAACATTTACATAATTCACAGTCAGACAAAAGTTTAACCATAAGATCGGGTAGTACAAACTCACATTCAGTAAAACAAGACGAGATGGACAGCAGAAAATTTTACTAGCAATGCTCACTATCGAGTGGGCGTAGTCTCTGCGAAACTCAACGAAGTTACTGATATGTTGTATTTCTTAATATTAATCCCTCTAGATTCTCACCAATAATAATAATAATAATAATAATATACTATATATAATAGAACTAATATAGTATTACTTCTCTTGATGTAAGGAACACTTTGAAAGACTTTCAGCACAATTCTTTAAAAGGATATTGGCAAAACACTATCATTTACTACAACCAAGCTCTCCCATAGACTGACATGTCATCTTTCTGATCAGAGTACTATTAAACAACATTTCTCTGAAAAACATAAACATGTAGGTAATATCAGACAGATTTTGGTCAACAATACGGTGATCCTTACTCATACACACAGTAAGAGGAACCTGCAGATATTGGAGGCCATGTACATCAAATCTAAACAACCAACACTCAATAAAATCAACTTTAAATCCGGAAATAACATATTACATTGCATTTGACTACATGGTTTTGTTGTCATTTCGCGCTATCCCGCGGTGTGACGTCATAAAACCGCATCGCAAATTTAAGAACTGCGTTTATTATTTTTGGTAACTATTGCCGTTGCCAAGCGGAGGTTTACGTCAACACAAAATAAAATCGTCGGTGATGGTGGATTTTATAATATTTCAGTTTAAACTACCTCTCTGAAGATGGCTCATGTGAGCCGAAAGCTTAGAAGAAAACCAATAAATAATTATCCAAATGTTGGAGAATTTTTGTTTTTATTTTCAACTGAAATTAAAGCAAAAATACGACGTTTAGAACGGCTCATGTTTAAACATATTAGACATTCATTGTCTCTTATGTTTAACAGCATATGTTTAGAATATATAAATATATATATATATATATATATATATATGTGTGTGTGTGTGTGTGTGTGTGTGTGTGTGTATATATATATATATATATTTTCTAAACATATAATAAACATAATATACTTATAATACCAATATCGACAAAACTAATTCTGTCATAATTATCAATAATTAAACTACAACTAAGAACCCACCGGGAACTAACCCGGGAACTAACCCAGAGGGAAAAGAAGGGGAAGAGAAAAAAGAAACAAACGAAATACTTCAACAAAAAGTCAAGCATTCGTGAGAAAGAAAAAAAACCAAGACGAAAACCTTAACAATAAAGAGCTCAATACGAAAGCAGAGTACAAGAAGTACCCAACGCGAAAGTAGAGCAAACAAGAACGAAAATCTAAGGGTGAGCCAACAACCTACCATACTATATATATATATATATATATATATATATATATATATATATATCCAGATGAAGAGAACCAACAGTTTTACAATTCCAAGTTCTCCGGCATTTACTTCTTTTTTTATTATGAAAGAGCTCAATACAACAAATATTGTAGAGCATAATATAATTAAATTTTGTTTTTTTATTTAAAATTTATGTAGTTTACATTACGACACGGAAACTTCTATGTTCCGAGATTTTTACCTCGTCATTAGGCAATGTTAGATGATTGTTGTAAAAATGAATGATCTAACATTACCTGATGACGAGGTGAAAACCTAGAAATTTCCGAGTCGCACTGTGAAATTTATTACTTTTAATTAAAAAAAATTTAATTGCATTTATATATATATATTAATTCTGTGACTTCCGTTAGTCCGTCTGTCCGTCATACGTGAAATAGTCATACACTGACTGATCGGAACCAAATTTTTAGAAAAAATGCAGATAGTGGGTACAAGGTACACTATTAATTTTGTTTAATATAACTTTACGAAAGCTGTCTGAACTGGTTGAAATCAGTGTATTTTGGGCGAAAATAACCAGATTTTGACTATTTTTAGGTGTTTTCGTAATTTTGCAAACAACAAATGTGTTTTTTTTTAGCAAGCATCTAGTTTTCAGTTTGCTCTGCGTTTGCGAGAACTATAAACAAATCACATGGCCAAACGTTTTAAAAAGTTGGACATTGGCTATTTACGCATGGCCAGTAGCATGTTGCATGCTCAGGAGTAAGAAATCTCAAGAATTTAATCCTCATCGTTATAAAAGGAAAAGAACTCGGCTAAAAATGTTAGCGATAACTTCTACAATACTAAATATTGTGAGGATTTCAACACATATCAGCATGTTGCAAAACTACGGTTTCTAATATATATATATATATATATATATATATATATATATATATATATACTAGCAGTATAGCCCGGCGTTCCTCAGGTGTAATGAAAGCTTTAAAACTATTCCATGGTCCTGGAGCTCAGACTCTTTGGATGTTGGCACGAAAGACTAAAAAGCAATAGTTGTCTCCAGTTAAAGAAAAACTGTAAACTGAAAGAAAAATGAATGGATGTAAGTCAAATTTTGATATCCGGTATCGATGTCAAATAAGTTTTCCGTTGCAAATTGAATTTTATAGGCTAACTAAGTCCTCAGAGTAAATGGTATCATGGCTGAAACTAAGAACTACAATTATACCTAATTAGAGCCAAACCCGAAGCAAAAACCAAAATAAAAGGGCTGAAAAAAGATAAAAAAGGGAAGGAGATCGAACGAGTATAAAGAGAAATTAGATTTAACGTCTTAGATCGACACCAGCGTCAATTGCAATTCATCTGCTTTCTTAGAAAAACATGATACGAAATTTAACATTAAAATTTAGTTTTGAATATAATGGGATAGATTTAAGGTAAAAAATAAATTGTAAATCATACCTTTTAATCCAAATTAAAATATAACCATTAGCAGTATTATATCATAAGTATAGTTAAAATAATTAAAACTTATAAAAGAAAATTAAAAATAGAATATAGAAAATTGATAAACGGAAAGAAGTGCAAGAAAAAGAAAAAGAAAAGAAAAGAAAGGGAAGGAGAACGAACAGTATATATAGAAAGGTAATTTAAGTTAACGTCTGAGATCGACACCAGCGTCTATTGCAATCCATCTGCTTTCTTAGAAAAACCTGACATGGAAATTTGACATTAAAATTTAGTTATAAATACAATGGGATAATATATTTTCTAAATGATATTACTCTGTTAAATTAAATAAATACATTTTTATTGGGTTCTTTTGAGTTCGTCTCTATCGGAATTTACCTTATTTATATGCCCAGTATTCTAGGTTATATATATATATATATATATATATATATATATATAAAATACAAAATATATATATATATATATATATATATATATATATATAAATGGCTGGTCGGTCGTATAGGGGTGTACTTCTCTCCATAGCGCGGCGAGCCAATGCTTGTAGCAAACGCCTTCTCAGACACATTTGTGTATGTTCAAGATTCACACAGCTCACCTCTTATATATATGGCAACTATGCTGAGCAGGGGTTAATTATATTTTCTGGAAAAGAGCTCAATATCGGTCGTGATCTACTGATATACAAATAAATACACAACGGTCTTTATTATCATTTTTTAAAAATCGTTTCACCCCAAGCAAGGCGCTACCGCCGCTGATGCGCAGCGGTCTACATAAGAGAGTGAAAGCTTAGGCAGGAGGAGAGTGAAGAGAAAGACGGACCAGCTACAGGGGGTGTCCGAAAAAGGGCAACAGAAGGATGTGAACACAGAAGTGAAGACAGTTGCGAAGGTAGAGAGAAAAGAAAAGAACAAGATACACGGGGTCAGGTAGAAAGGACTGGAGTCAAGTGGATAAAAGATGGAAATTGACATTGCATTTAAAACTTTGGAGGTTGTAGCCGTCAGTCAAGTAAGTATACAGAAGTATAGAGAGAATATATATATATATATATATATATATATATATATAGTATGTATACGGAAGTGTGTTCAACAGACGAACAGCGCGAGAAAGTAGAGAGAATATACATATATATATATAAATCACCTCAGCAACAGAAAAAGCCTTTCTGTTGCTGAGGTGATGTGTTATCCCCCGTGGGGATTTTCATATCGAAATGGTCATTCACCATCATTGAATTAATCCTTTTTTAATTTATATTTGCTCTGTAATATTTTATTACATGGAGCTCTATTCCTGTATCATTTTTTAATATTAAAATAAATTTTTTTAATATTAATTAGGATCGGGTTTTTGGAATTTACCTTCCTGCTTTTTTCGCTTGGATTAAAGTATCTGAATTAAAATATATATATATATATATATATATATATATATATATATATATATATATATTGTAAGTAAGTTGTTGAACTCGTAGTTTTATTTACCTTTTTGTTCATGCATTTATTTTTATAAAGAGTGCTCGATACAAATATATATCCTTTCTATTTTCTCGCACTATCAAAAGTACATTATATATATATATATATTGTAATTTTGATAGTTAGAATGGTTTACAAATGTATTATATCACTACACAAAAAAATTTTCAGAACAAATCTGTTCTTTTTTTTTTTTAATCATTTCACCCAGAGCAAGGCGGTAACGCCACTGATGTGCAGGGGGCTACATAGGAGTGTTAAAGATTGGAAAAGAGAAAACCGGAAACCGCATCCTAAACAGGAAACAAGGGATGAGCCCCTTCACCAGTTCAATAGACGTGGGTGGAGTGTGATCTGGGCGATAGTTTAGTCTATCTACTGCAATTTTAAAAAAAAGAGTGAGAAGTTGAAATTTTAAAAAAATGAAAACGTAAAAAAAAAAGAAGCCTTCGAAACTACACTAATTTACAGAACCTTCTCTAGCAAGTTTAAAAAGACGAAATAAATAACCCTTTGGCTGTCCAGAAAATGGCTGCTGAATGAAAAGAGACAAGAACGCTGCTGAAAGGCAAATTTACCGTAGTAGTTAGAGGCAAAATACAGTTTCAAGTGATATTTTAAAACAAATAATAAAAATGATTTATTTAGAAAATATAAGATGAATTCGTGGTTATTTAGAGAACTTTCATGCTCTGAAACAGGAAAATATTTGTGTAGTTATATAATGCTTTTATAATCCATTCTGATGAACAAAAGTGCAATATTAATCTCTATTTTGTATTGAGCACTCTTTATAAAAGTAAATGCATGAACAGTGGGGTTTAATGATTAAAGATTATCTATTCTTTCACTTCTTTATAATATATATAATGATAATAATAATGGCTTCTCACGTTGGATTCGACGAATGAGGATCTGATAGCTTAACTGTTTTAGTTATAAAAAAAAGTGGCGGACCTGAAGCAGACTACCACCACGTTTAATTTCGTTGTTTTCATTTTTTTTTAACTTTTTTCAGCGCAGTTCTATCGATTGTTACTTAAACTTTCCGATTATCAAAAACAAATTTTGAAAAATTACAATATTTAAACAAATTTATGGGGGTCAGTTTCTCATACAACGTTAAAGTAAATCTATAAAGTTGTATGGGAAACTGGTCTCCTCCCACTAAAATTGTTTAGATATTGAAATTTTAGCAATTTTTTTTTTGTCATTAGTAAAGTTTAAGGGGTAAAAGATAACATTACACTGCTGACGGCTACAACCTCCAGAAATTTAAATGCAAAGTCAATACTCATCTACTAACCACTGGACTCTAGCTCTCTCCCCTCCCCTGTATAACCTTCCCTTTCTCTCCACCTATGTATCTGTCATCGCACCTGCTTTCTCAGCTTTCTGTTGTTCCTTTCTAACTAGTTTGTACTCCTCACTCTCTTCTAATTAATCTTTTTACATTTACGTAACCCCCTGCACATCAGTGACGTTTCCGCCTTGCTCGGGGTGAAATGATTAAAAAAAAAAAGTCAAAAAAATTTGATAATGACCAAATTTATAGGTGGCGGTAATGTCGTACCGGTAACTGGTTTCAAAATGGAGGCTCGATTTACTATAACATTGCATGAGAAACTGATCCCACCCCGAAAATGTTTAAATATTATAATTTTTCAAAATTTGTTTTCTCACTCGTAAAGCTAAGGGGGTAATCGATCTTACTGCACTGGAAAAAGTAAAAGAAAAAAAAAAGAAAAAACACCGAAAACAGACGTAGTGGTAGTTTGCTTTAGGTCGGCCAAAAAGTTAAATCGCCAGAAGAGTCACAGTCTTTCAAAAGTGATATGAATAAAGTGGTGAAGGCTTGTGCAGAACCATCCACACTTTTTGAAACCACTGATACACTCAGTCGGTGCATATAAATGCTACACATGAAGCAGATAATAGACCTCATACTACGCTCATATCACTGTCTCTCGTCCGATAATCGAAGTTAAGCAACATTGAGCCTGGTCAATACTTACATGGGTGACCGCTTGGGAATAGCAGGTGCTCTAAGCGTTTCTTGATGGATGTGCGTTGTGGTGCAGTGGATAACTGCTCGGAACGAGAAATCTGGGATTCAAGTTCGAATTTCAGTTACGCGCTAATACCCTTGTGAAAAGTATTAATACGTCTCTTTCTTCCAGCTATGGGTTAAATAACAAGACAGATTGGCTTCTATAGCCTTGGCTGGTAACCAGTCTACCTGTTGCGGGATAATTAAAAAAACGCCTGATAATATATATATATATATATATATATATATATATATATATATATATATATATATATATATATTCTTCACAACTCGACGAAATAATTATTGAAAAATGTAAAATAATAAAACTCTGCTTCATCTTTCTATGCACGGATGATTTGCTAATGTTAATTGACCCGTAGTGAGTGACCTCCTCCAGAACGCGACCAGCGACTAACATCAAAAATCACTGATCAACCGACCGCTTTAAAAAAAATCCATTTTGGTCGTACACTGCGAACTTCTAAATCATCTACTCTATTTCTATCTGGGTATATATATCTCTATCTCTCTGTCTCCACCCACGAACGCTGTCATTTTTTGTATGTTTTGTTACATTAAGTCACATTTCCTACATTTTTCTTTTTTTATTGTATCATATATATATATATATATATATATATATATATATATATATATATATATATATATATATATATATGTCTGCGGATGACTATATATATATATAGTTAAAATTTCCCTTCGCGTCGATGGCTTAGGGAGTAGCGACTCTGAATGACACCAAATCGGTCGAGTTTCGATCCCGGCCAGAAGCAAGTGGATGCGTTAACCACACTGATGAGCGAAACAGGCTTGTATGTGGATGACTAATATATATATATATATATATATATATATATATATATATATATATATACTGGAACCTGCCGTATGCGATCCTCTTCGTCACCAAATGTTAACGACCGTTTTTCTATGCACGGACGAGTTGCTAATGTTAACTGACCCTTAGTCCATTGGCTAAAATGTGCTAAAGGGAAAATTGCTGAACTTAAACTCAAAAAGTGTGTATCGAACTGGCTTCCCTGTAGATATGTGTCCCTAGAAAGTTTGAATGGCGTAGCTTAAAAAATGTAGACGTGCATAGAGAACAGTCACACACAGAGTCACTTTATATATATATATATATATATATATATATATATATATATATATACTAGCAGCACAGCCCGGCGTTGCTCGGGTGTAATGAACGCTTTAAAACTAAGCCATGGTCCTGGAAATCAGACTCTTTGGACGTTGGCACGAAAGACTAAAAAGCAATAGTTGTTTCCAGTTAAAGCGAAACCGTAGACTGAAAGAAAAATGCATTTGTAAGTCAATTTTGCTTTCCTGGTATCGATATCAAATAAGTTTTTTTCGTCGTAAACTGAGTTTTGAAGGCTAAATAAGTTCTCTGAGTAAATGATATCATGGCTGGGACTAAGAACTACAATTATACCTATTTAGAGCAAAAACCAAAATAAAAGGGCTGAAAAAATACAGACATACAGGTAGATAATCAGACACACAAACATCTTGCCTTTTATATATATATATATATATATATATATATATATATATATATATATATAAATTATCAATTTTCTGCACTATTATAAGAACTGCAACCTTGAAACTTCTGAATATCGTTTCTTGTGTCTTTGTCTATGAGTGTATCAAATTTGATTAAAATCGGACCACTCCTTCTATAACTCGATTTTTTCGATTATCGATTTTCGATATTTATCGGGGGTACCTCGACACAAAACCTAGCTAAGAACACTCGCAGATGCTTATAGTACAACTGTGTAAATTTTCAAGAAAATCAGTTCAGCCGTTTCGGAGTCTATAGGCAACGGACACACACACACTCACACAAACACATACACAGACACACACACACACAAAGTTCCATTGATAAATAAGTTTAGATAGATTAAACATAACAATATGCTTTACAAGATACACTGACGAGTTTCTTTCCCTGGTGTCTCGACTGCATTTATTTACTCGGGCCTCTATATTGGCATTAAGTTCCCTCATTTTACCGTCGAAATAGTTAAATATAACCGTCTCTTCTACTCCAACAGCTTCTTTTCTCGCACTTCTAGCCTTTGAAACTTCCTTCAGTTTATTTGATTCCCTGATAGCTACACTCTCCAAAAGTTTAAATGAAACATCAATTGATATTTTATGTCTTCTTGATTCCCATTTTTTTCGGATCCGATCGACATCCCTTTTACTTTTTTAAATCTTTTCCCCTACTTTTCTCTCAATGTAACCCCCCTGCGAACTAATAAACAATTAAAGCCGTCAAAGTCATCCTGGTATTAGTTCGAAACCATTGTAGGATGGAGAATCCGGCACCTGACCACATCAAATAACCAAGGGACTAATAAATATCTTTACAACAAATAAGAAGAAAGAAAATCAATGAGATGATACATTCATTGATGTTAGTTCTAGTCTCGTTGTCGAACAATTAGTCGCAATTGATTGGCCTGATAGCGAAGGCATTTGTCAAATGATTTGTCGTTCGGTCTGGATTTCAATATACTGGGCGAGGAAGCCAAGTGAAAAGCCTTGGACGGGGAACTGAACAAAAGGCTTTAAATAAAAGATGCATAAATTATATCGGCAAACGTCTAATCAGTGGAGGGGTGATTGATTTGTTGGCTGTTTTCTACGGTTTATGAAACTTTTATTGGTTATTTAAAACCATAACATATTTTTTAGATTGTATGATTCTTTTTAGATAATAAGGATTTAGTAACGCAGTTCTTACTAATTAAGCCATAGCTAATGGGGATAAAATTATTCGTACCTTTTCCAAGTTTGTTAACGACAGCTTTTTAGTTCAACAATTCTAGCCAATATTCCTTTTAATAAAGTTGCCATAATGAGATTATATAACTATGGTTGATGGTGAAACATTTCTGCTAGCTTGGTAGCATTCTTAACAAGAAAGAAAATTTGGATGACGAAGCCCAACACAGATTGAACTGTGCATGTGCAGCTTTTAGAATACTCACAAGTAGAATTTCTGACAACTGTAACTTGACAATTAAAACCAAAATAATGGCTTATAATGCAGAGATAATTCTTAAAATTCTGGTCGGCTGTGAGAGCTGGGTTACTTACCGACGACACCTAACGCACTTGAAAAATTTCATATGAGAAGCTTTAAACGGATCTTGAAAATCAGTTGGGAAGAGAGACGAACATCGTTATTCGAAGTTACTGGATCTAAAAGAAAATGAGGCTCTTATTATCAAAAGTTAACTAATTGCACTGGACATTGCATGCGAATGCCTGATGTAAAAATTCCAAAGAAAATCTTCTTTGGAGAATTACAGACAGGTCGGCGTAATAGAGGTGGCCAACGGAATCTCTACAATAGTACATTGAAGCACTATCTGAAACAAGGGGGCATTGACCAGAACTCGCTTAAAGCTCGAATTCAGAACCGGTCCACTTGGCGAATAGGAGCCACCAGGCTGTTGAGATATTTGAAAATAAGCGAACTGAAGCGGTGGCAACCAAACAATTGAGAAGGAAGGCGTAGGAAAATAACCCCACACGGAATCGCCTCCCTAATACCATCGCTTATCAAATGTGCCAACGGACATGCGGATCAAGAATCCGACTTGTGAGACTAATTCAGACTCATGAAATCACTAATAGTTTCCACACTGCTATACTAAACAGTGGCTGCCGATAATGAGATTGTATAATTAACAAAATTGATGTAAAGTACTAATTAGCTCATAACGGGGAGAAAGGAGTGGATTGATAACTGTCCCTGAGGTATTTGCACGTAAGTGAATGTAATAGAAACTGAACAGGAAATTGAAATAATTAACAATCCCCAGCCATTATCCTGTACACAACCCACATACGCAACATTACAGCACCTGATATTCCCAAGCGGTCACCCATCTACGTAATGACCAATCTCGACGTTGCTTACCTTTGGTAATAGTACGGGAACCGGCGTGGAGACTGATCGTCATTCGTGGTCGAAAGGTCTAAGACGCGCCAGATCACATGGTGGCTTCCCCTATGTAGATAGGGGTCTCAGGTTGGAATCCTGCCGAATGACACACATTTCGTAACAAAAATTTATCGTAAATAAACAGGCTGGTAGAAATAAATATATAATACTGTTTGATTATAAACAGAATATCTACTTAAATACGAGTATCGATCAAAAATAATGTTCAAACAAATCATTTCGAATTGTCAGTTGTTTATAACCAGCTTCGTTAATCTTCGAGAATTTCCGTAACATGATGATTATCGTAAATAATCAGGCCGGGAGAAATAAATATATAATACTGTTTGATTATAAACAGAATATCTACTTAAATACGAGTATCGATCAAAAATAATGTTCCAACAAATCATTTCGAATTGTCAGTTGTTTATAACCAGCTTCGTTAATCTTCGTGAATTTCCGTAACATGATGATTATCGTAAATAATCAGGCCGGTAGAAATAAATATATAATACTGTTTGATTATAAATACTTACCACGAGTATCGATCAAAAATAAAGTTCAAACAAATCATTTCATATATATCCATGTAAAATAACATGAACATCTACATACATTCCATGCACCCAAGTATAGAGAGTAGCGGCCATAATATGAGGAACGGAAACAACAAAGACATAAATATGTGTATTACTTAAAAAGTAATGCATGATTAGCAATGAAATTCTTACAGAAGAAAGATAAGGGTGTAATGCATAAATATTATACAAAGTTACAAAAGTTCACATAATATTTTTGTTTAAATAAAGATTAAATGGAAGAAAAGAAATAAGCTACTAGACAAAACTTAAGGGACGATGTTAATAATTTGCATAAACTTTTAATTTACATTGTTAAAAAACTCGACGGACCTTTTCAACAATAAGTAAAAGTTCATTTATCATTGGAACTTTATTTTTTAAGTAATATGGCAAATTCTACACGCAAAACGCTCTCTTTTGAAGAAAAAAAAAACTCATCATCGCTAACTATCAAGAAAATAGCAAGAGAAGACCAAATAATGTTTATCTGAAATTTATAAAATAACTATAACATCAAACTAGCTATTTTGTTTCAACACTCCGTGGGTTTTATTCAGCACCTCCACTTGACAAACACAAGAACTACTGAAACACAATAGCTACTTTGTAGTGATGTTATAACATACTTAAGTTACCTACCGAGCGCCCATAGCTCACTGGTAGAATCGCTGACTGACGCCAGTTCGGTCGGGTTTCAAAAAGTAATCGGATGTCTACCCGTACTGATGATCTGTGATACAGCGAAACAGATCTTTTCAGCGGATGACTATATATATATACGTGTATTTAGGCAGCATCCTTTCTTTAAACACACGTTGTATTAAATGTTAAAAGACAGCATAGTCTTGCTGATTTTCTTTGTATTTTCTCATATTTTCTAATGATTTTTTTTTCGAAATTATATTTATATACATATTGTCCATAAGTTAACCGAGAACTTTCGAACGTCATCGTTCATCATCAGGGTCAATTTTTTTTACAATCTCATGATCACTTTTCTTGAATTTTTAAAAATTTCTTCACGTTTATTTAGTTCTTCAAAATGTAGCAACACGATTCCGCTGCAAATTAAAAGATTGTAAAAAAAATGATGGTTAAAATATTGTAACAAAATTTGACCCTGATGATGAACAGTGACGTTCGAAACTACTCCGTTAACTTATGGACAATATGTACATAAATATAATTTTAAAATGAAAAGCCTCATTAGAAAATATGGGAAAATACAAAAGAAAATCAGAATATATATGTGTGTGTGTGTGTGTGTGTGTGTGTGTGTGTGTGTGTGTGTGTGTGTGTGTGTGCGTGCGTGTGTGTGGCTGGCCACTCGTATCTCAGGATGCCTGTCGACTAGTGCGATTAACTAATCCCCGTTGCAGACAGCTGCTCAGGCACATTTGTGTTTGTGCGACATTTACAGAGCCCACCTACAGTTAATACTGCAACTATGCTGAGCGGAATTTAGTTATCTTGCATGACCGACAGTCTGAACAAAGCTCAAACCCTCGGCCACGATGACATTTGGCATCGTGCTAACTCAACCATCGACGGCTGTCAAAGGGCCCAGTCTACTCAATTTCACCAATAAACGTTGGATCAACCCGTGGACTGGTTTTCAGGCAAGCTGCCATCGCCTCCTTCACACCGATTAGATCAAGATGTCACCCTGCTGAAAAATCGATTATGGTAAGATTCGAACTCGGGCTTCAAGGTCATAATGCTAGCGTTCCAACTACGAGGACGCTTGAGTGTGTGCGTGCTTGTGCGTGAGCGTGCGTGTGTGTCTTTGTGTAAAATTATTTATTTCGCACCAGTTATGTGCAAAGAAACGTTGACAATCCAGTATGGCGTTAGATAAAGTTATAACTGCTATGCTTATTAAATTGTAGTTGTAGGGATGGTCAGCCATGTCTGGTACAAGGCCAATTCACAAACACAGCCGACACTCCCCGTAACTTAGGATTATTAGAATTATCAGAAGGTTATCAGAAACTGGATTCGTAGAAGAATAAAACATACCTTTTGTATGTTTAAATAGAAATTTATTAATAGAATAACATGAATTGGTAGAAGTTAAACGTTCAATGAGAAAATGTAGTACGTAGGTAGGAATGTATTCGTAGACGTATGTATGCTTGTATGTATGAGCGTTATTGTTGGGTAGGAATGTCTTTGAAGTAATCGCTCAGTCTGAAATTGTTCCGTTTATCAAGTATAAGAAGAGGCAGACGGGTGAATGGTGAAAAGGAAAGAGTCGCGGGAGAAAGATAGAGATATTAACTATAGCTTGACTTTTGTCAAGGAACGTGTTAATATGCTCGTCTTTTTCTTTCTGGTGACAAGGTGAGCCTGCTCGTCTTTTATTTATTTGTTTTTCTTTTTTTTGTGGAGCTTGAAAATTTCATTTGGGAATTGACTCCCGGATGTGATTCCGGCCTTTTCATTGGCCGACAAACAAACTTCGCATCGGCTCGCGAAAAGTTTCGTAAAAGAATTTGTTTCTGAGAATTGGAGATTGTTTGAATTTTGATTTTAGATGTTTCCTAGTTTTCTATTGGCCGAAAAACATTTCGCATCAAGGTGTGAAATTTCACGTGTTTTTTTTTCTAGATTCGCTTTTGCGTGTGTGCTAAGCAAAGTTTGTATATTTGAATCTTTTTAATTTCTAACAAAATCAACGAGTCAGTGCTTAGCATTTGAATTTTAAATCTAGATCTTGTTTTGTTCACTACAAAATCACTACATATAAAGAAATGATTACGTTTAGGGAGTAAAGATCTTCTTCTCATAGACCTTACGCAAGCACATTTATGCCTACGACTGAGTAGTGAGCTCGATCTTAACTAGGTATTCCATACTTTTGGCCTTGTACCACATCTAAGCCATGTTTAGTCAATCACTATGTATCATTTTACGTCTAGATAGTCAAGATTTCTTTTTCAAGCACTCATATTCGTACGCCCATGAACGGAATGTGTCTTTCAAACACTCACACATATATATACATATAGTATTGAAGAATATTGAAAGCATACAAAAAATAGTATCATTAAAAGTGAATAGGCTGAGAAACCATGACAAAAAGAGGATGGAAAAATTCTTTTTTTCTTCCAAGTGTACATGAATAGGCGCTTTTGATCGAGATCTCATAACGACGAGATTTTGCTCAGAGACAATTCAAAGCGACAACTCTTTTGAGTCTTATCTAAAAGAAAAACAAAGTTGAAGTAATTTTATTTTCACTGCATATACGGTTTATTTTCGTCCAAGTAGGTAAAATTCGTTTTGTAACAAGACTGAGATGCTTTTAAGGAGTATAAATATACAGGCTTTAGGCAGTGACTAGCTTTCTATTTTTCCCTCATTTCTTTTCTTCTTTGTCTGCTCTAAAAATCGTCAGAGATGTTCAGAAAGGAACGACAAAGAAGGCGAAACAGGACAAGACATTGAGAACGTAAGAGAAAGAAAGAAAGAAAGAAAGAAAGAAGAGTCCGAAGAATTAATTCAAAATGAAATAAAGAAAGAGAGATGGAATAGTTCATTCATAAAGAAAGAAGACGAAAATGTAATACATTATGACAGACAGAAAGAAAGAAAGAAAGAAAGAAAGAGCAGTCGAATAATTCATTTATAAAGAAAGAAGTCGAGAATGTAATACATTATGACAGAAAGAAAGAAAGAAAAAAAGAAAGAAAGAAAGAAAAAGTGTCCGAAGAATTAATTCAAAATGAAATAAATCTATTGCGTAAAAGAAAGAAGGAAAGAAAGAAAGAAAGAAAGAGAGGTCGAATAATTCATTTCTAAAGAAAGAAGTCGAGAATGTAATACATTATGACAGACGGAAAGAAAGAAAGATAGAAAGAAAATTCCGAAGAATTAATTTAAAATGAAATAAATCTTGTACGTAAAAAAAAAGGAAAGAAAGAAAGAGAGGTCGAATAATTCATTTAGCAAGAAAGAAGTCGAGAATGTAAAACATTATGACAGACAGACAGAAAGAAAGAAAGAAAGAAAGAAAGATAGAAAGAAAGAAAGAAAGAAAAATTGGCATAATTAGTTTAAAAAAAGAAAGGTACCTCCAAGTAAGTTGAGAAAGAAAACATAAGGAGAACTTTGACAATTAATTTAAAAGAAAAAGATATCAAGAACATAAAAGAAATAGAGGTAGAAAGAAAGAAAAATTAGGATAATAATTTAAAAGAAAGTTAAATCGAATAATTAGGTCAGAAAGAAAGAAAAAAAAGAAAGAAAGAAAGAAAGAAAGAAAGAGCGAAAAATGGACCCAAAGAAATAAAGGATGAAAAATAAAGATAAAAGAACGAAAATGTGGAAAAGAGAAACGTGTAAAAATAAATAAGATGAGAAAATGAAGAATTTTTTAAAGAGAAACGTCAAAGAGAGGAAAAAAAGTGATAAAAAAGAAAGAGACGTCAAGAAAGAAAGAAAGAATGAATGAATACATGAATGTAGTAGTAAACTAAAGACGAAAAACTTATTTAATGAAAGAAAGCTAATGGTAAATTATATGGAAGAGACTTAAACGAAATATGAATCAGCGGACAAAGAAAAATCAATAATAGGGAAGGGAAAGTAGAAAAACGAATAAGTAATATTAGGGATCAAACAGAAGAGAAAAAACGAATAATAAAGAAAAAATATGAAAAAAAAAATTGAAAGACTCGTGATAAGAAAGAAAGAAAGAAAGAAAGAAAGAAAGAAAGAGTAAATCTAACAGAGAGCAAAAGATAGAAAGAACAACAGAAGACTTATAGAATTCAATAGAGTAGGATCCGATGAAAAGATACTGGTCTAATAAAAAAAAAGCCCTTAAGCAGAGGTTCTGTTTGGATATTTAGTAAAATTTCACGTTAGGTAGAAAGATTTTTAGCAGGCGCAAATGTATATTCATCGGCTACGCAGCTTAAACGCTTCCTCTTATTAAGAAGCCATTTTACTGTAAATTAATTACTTGCTTCCAATAAACGAACACGACTTCTCTTACAGTATTCACATTCTTCGGGATAGCCCGACAACAGCCCGAATAATCTCAGTCAGTCAGTTAAGTGCCATACGTGATACACGCTTGAGCGATCATATCTCGAAAGAGACACGACTGACTGGGCAGAAGATTATCCTACAGTAGGTTGCCATTACTTACTGCAGTAGACTGGTTACCAATCAAGGCTATAGAACCTAATCTGTCCTATAATTTAACCCATAACAGGAGAGAAGAGACGGAATAATACCTTTCCCAAGGGTATTTGCGAGTAAGTCAATGCGAGGAATTCAACTGGAATTCGAACTCGGCTGCCCGCTTTCACGTTCTGAGCCGTTGTACAAATGGCAACAAAGATGCGGGCAATAGTCCGAATAATGTAAATCCTGTAAATACTACCTCATCTCAGAAATATAGACAAATTGAATGACCTATTATTAAACGTCGTACAAATGGCAACAAAGATGTGGGCAATAGTCCGAATAATGTAAATACTGTAAATACTATCTCATCTTAGAAATATAGACAAAAAGAATGATCTATTATTAAACATCGTACAAATGGCAACATAGATGAGGACAATAGTCCAAATAATGCAAATACTGTAAATACTACCTCATCTCAGAAATATAGACAAATAATAAGATCTATTATTAAACGTCGTACAAATGGCAAATACTATCTAATCTTAGAAAAATAGACAAAAACGCCCTTTGTTAATATAACATATCGTGTTATTAAGTAGAGGTGAATAAGATACTAATACTTATTTTGTGGTAGGTTTTGTTGGATTTTTTTTTTTTTTTTGTAATAATCTTCCACCCTAGGCAAGGCGAGCCAATATGATAAAGAGGTTTATTTTATTTTATTTCTTAATATATATATATATATATATATATATATATATATATATATATATATATAGGGTAAGGAAAGAATGAGAATACTGATGTGAGTGGTTTGGACGGAGAAAGGAGCATGAGAGAGAGGATGCAAGTCTACAGATGGCAGTTCCATAGGCGGGAATTGAGATAAAATAAGCTGTAAGTGTAGAAATAGCGGTTACATTTTATCGGTTTCACTGTAAAAGGGTGGGACCTAGTTGCTAGTCTAGTAGCTCGAGTAAATTCATACATAGCAGGCACAAGTGAGCTAAGTTCATTGAAGCAGAAGCGTGAAAGTATTTGTAGAAGAGACACAGGGAAGCCACATCACGCCGGTGAGAGATCGACTGCAGCCTAGCTCCCAAGTCGGGATCGATCACATTACAGATTCTCCGTTGGATTTTGTCAAGAAATGCGAGATGAATAGCAGAGGCACCCGACCAGATGTGGCAGAAATATTCAATACACGGGCGGAGGGTAGATTTATATATATGCAAGATGGATCCAGGTGGGAAAAGCTTCCTGGCCCTGCATAGTGAACCGACCTTCTTAGTACCGGATTTAGCTATGGATTCTATATAGATATTCCACTTGAGGTCTGCTGAGAGAGTTAGGACTAGGAGGCGCAGTGTTTTGCTCTCAGTGAGGCTAGCCTTAGCCATGCTAATGGTGGGGTAGGAGCGATTGTATATTATGGTTAACAGATAGCAGTTTCGTTTTTGGAAGCATTAAAATTTAAGAGCCATTTCTTACACCAATCCACCACAGATTGAAGTTCCTTTTCAAGCTCGTAATTTCTTACCCCAGTCCACCACACTTCCATGTTAAAAGGATGGGACCTAGGTGCCAATCTAGTAGCACGCTTAAATCCATGTCGACGGGGCACTCGGGGAAAACGCTCATCAGATTAGTTGCCATGAAAATATTTGTAGGAAAGACAGAAGGAAACTACGTCACGTCGTTAAGAAACTGACTGATGTCGATGCCAAGTCAGGATCGATTACATTGGATTTTGTCAAGAATCTGAATATGAATAGCAGGAACACCCGACCAGATATGAGAACAATATTCAATGCAAGGACAAATAATTTATTTTCTGGCGGTAGATGCAACTTCAGATCCAATATATTCGTTCCACTTTAGGCTGGTTGAAAAGGTGATGCCATGAAGGTAGAGTATTTTGCGCTCAAAGAGATTTGCAACAGTCATGCTTATGGCTAGCACAAAAGTTTTCTATAGTGTTTAAAAGAGAGCGGTTTTGTTTTGGAGGCATTTAAATTTATAAGCCATTTCCTTTCTCACTTAACCATTGATTGAAGCCCGATTTCAAGAGCAGCAGGTTTAAGCATTGTCATCCTTAGGAGATTTTCTATTGAGACGGGAGTAAATGGTGGTGTCATCTGCTCGCATCCGAGCATTGAGATCGTCATTTTGAGAGAATAAAATCTGTACGTCTAAAGAAGGACTATTATTCTTTGCAAACTGTGAATTGGTGCTACATAATTATAAACTAAAAATTCTACCAAATAACAAAAAGCACTTCATCTGAGAACTTTTAACAGTCAGTTAGTTAAGAGCCATACGTGGTATACGCTTGGGCAATCATATCTCGAAAGAGACATAACAGACTGCGCAGATGATTATCCCGCAGTAGGTTGCCATTGCTTTCTGCGGTAGATTGGTTGCCGATCAAGTCTATAGAACCCAATCTGTCCTGTTATTTAACCCATAGCTGAAGGGAAAAGACGGATTAATATCTTTCCCAAGGGTATTTGTGCGTAAGTGAATGCAAGGAATTGAACTGGAATTCGAACTTGGCTCTCCGATTTCTTGTTCCGAGCCGACAGCCACTGCACCACAACGCACATAAAAAACTACGTCATTTGTTATCCATTTTTCTCATCTTAATCTTCCCTTCTTACCAACTCAGCTTTCATTCATATCGGACATCACATTCTTTATTACCGTCTTAAATGTAATATTGTGATGGATAAGAAATTAAGAATTAAAATCAACCTTCTTCACGTTTACAAAAATTCACATTGACATATGAAATCCTGGATTTGCTGAATAGAAAAGGGATTGACCATGCGCTTAAAGTAAAAATTCGAAACCGGATTTTGAGAGTAAATGTTAAATTAATTTCGGACCAATAGAAGCGATTTACAAGACTTGAAAAAACTTAGCGATCCGGTGCGAAAAATCTAAATGGCTATAAATGCTTCAATCAGCCTTAGTCAGTCAGATGGGAACAGAGAGAGAGAGAGAGAGAGAGAGAGAGAGAGAGAGAGAGAGAGAGAGAGAGAGAGAACTAAAATGTAACGGGAGAAACATCAAGTCGACCCGGACGTTAGGTCGCGTCGCAAATTGTTTTCTTTCCCCTTCTTTCTCGTGTGCTGATTGCTTTTACTTTTTCTCCATTCAAAGACATTCTTACCAAACAAACGCTCATACATACATACATACATACATACATACATACATACATACGTACGCATAAACTCTTTCCAACAAATTACTACTACGAACATTTTCTACAACTCTTGATACCCTTAACTTTCTCATTGAACATTAACTTCTACGAATTCTTGTTATTCTTTCTATCAGTAAATTATTTTAACATGAAAAATGTATATTTTTATTCTTTCATTCGTCCACACTATTCCACACAAATTCATACATTACAACCGGATGAAAGCCCTCTGATAATTCTGATGATAATTCTGCCAAAACTTGTAAGTTGTAGTGAGTTCGAATATGTATGACACAAGGCCGAATAAAAAGAAAACATTAACCATCTCCCTATAGCAACAATCTTTCACCTAGAGTGACTCCCAAGCTTTGTTTTTAGTGATTGTTTTAATATAAAATGTAGTTGGTTTTTCATTTTGGACAAGGTTTTCCAGCATTTACTGCCATATAGGGAAATAGGCATCGCTTGTCAACATTCTACACCACCTGAAGTAGAAGGTTAGAAAGAAAACTTCGATCAATACAAGAAAGAGTGATAACATGGGAATGCTGGTTTCCTTTGTAACACTGTAAGTGTTCCTTATGCACGCACGTTAAACCAAGTATCGACTGACCCTGGATTCGAACCCCGGAATAGATACTTGGAGAATATCTCAGTTTGTATATATTTTTTCTATTTCTTAGGATGGGCTAAAGAAGAGAGGGAAAAAGAAATAAACGCTGAGGCGGCCGGGAGATAGGAGAGAGGCAAAACAAAAGTCATTCACGAAAATGACATCGAAAGATATAACAATCGGAAATTAACCAAATGTTAAAGCTAGCCTTGCGAAAGGGAGAGAGAGTTCTGTTTCTTTCTTCCTTGTTTGTCTGCTTCTCTCCCTTACTCTCTTAGTGAAGCCAAAAGGAGCAGCTGAGATGGAATTATCGACAGGGAGCGGCTGAGATGGAAACTATCGGTTGGTTTTGAAAGAGATCACCCTCATAAGGATGGAATTGTAATTAAAGCTGACAGGTGAATGTATAAAGTCAACAGAATCGTGTCTCTAAACTCACAGGATGGGGAAAACCGTAAGCGGGTGATTTAAGGCAGGTGTACAAAGTTGACGTTAGATTTTTATTGCAAAAACCTTCCGATCACTTACCACCCAACGCCTTATTGAAACGGTTTCAAGAAAAAGACAACGAATTTGAAAATCAAGAAAAACTCGCTCGGAACGCACGGAATGAAGACACGGAAAAATCCTCTCTATCCCTCTCTGCTAGTAATATGTCCACCGCTTATAAGCAGAACCCAAAAGGGGAGGGAAGCATATAGACTGTATTACTTCTAACAACAGCAAACATAGTAGCAGTAGTAATTTGTGGACTCTGAAAAAAGTTGGATTGTATTTCTTTTAATTCTCTTTTTACTTTCTCTCTCTTTCTTGCTGTACAAAGAAATGCAATATAATCATTAGTCCACACAGACTGGCCTTCGCTATTATGTTGTTATTTCTTGTTCTTGTCTGTTTCCCTTATTTCTGCATGATGCAACCAACCAGCTCTTGGTTTTCAGTTGTCGAGGAATGCAGCACGAAGACCACCGCCCTTTATTTCTCAGGCCCGTAGCTTTCTCTGAGATCAAAGATCACAACGTGGCAGAGGACGTGAAAGATTTCAGCCGATCATTTTGGTCACCTGGGGCGGAAAGGAAGCGAAAAGCTGCAGACTCAGGTGCGAATAATTTACAGACAGTTAACGCACGTAACATGCAGCCAGAGAACAGGAGGGTGGTGGCGTCATACTGAATTTCAAAAAAGTGTTTTCAGCAAAAAGAAAAAGAAAGTCGGCCGTAGTCTGGATAATGATTTTCCTTCGTTGTATGTGCTTCGCCAGGAGTACATACAATCTTTAATTCAGAGTTTTTCTTCTCTTAGACTGGTTGCCAACTGAGGCTATAGAACCTAGTCTTTCCTACTATTAGCCCATAGCTAGAGAAAAAGATTTGTATTCATATCTTTCCCAATGGTGTTAGCATGTAAATGGATGTAACGAATTCAACCGGAATTAGAGCTCGACTCATAGATTCCACAATCCAAGCCGCAGTATATTAATTTACAGTGCCTTCTTTCAGAGGTAATTTTTATAAATCTCAAACGAAAGAAGTACTCTGTGATTGACTAATGAATGGAAGAATTACCCTTGTTGGGAAATGACAATTATTATCATCACCATATCAATCGTCACCTGGATACTGCTGATATATATTTTGCTATTCATCTAGAGGTTCTTAACAAAATCTTAAGAAGGATCTGCAATATAATCGATCCTGACTTGCCATATCGACTTCAGTCACTTTCTCACCGAAATGACGTCTTCTCTTATCCTTTTCTACAAATGTTTTCATGGAAAACTTCCTGGTACTCAACCACATGACTTGGCATCTACGTCCCACCCTATTACCGTTGAACTAGTTAAATGTAACCGCTGCTTCTACTCGAACAGATTTTTTTCTCGCACTTCTCATCTGTGGAACGTCTTTTTTGTTGTGGATTCTGGTTGTGAAACCACACAAAATAATAAATAACAAAAGCAGATATGGAGATAGGAAACGTAAGTTATATTGAACAAAAATATACAAACTGGAACACGGGTTAGTCAATTCATGAATACTAGGAATACTATTAGTAGAATCAATATATAAAGTCTTGTAATGAAAC
The DNA here is from genome assembly GCA_037127315.1 of Ascarosepion bandense. Classification (NCBI taxonomy): domain Eukaryota; kingdom Metazoa; phylum Mollusca; class Cephalopoda; order Sepiida; family Sepiidae; genus Ascarosepion; species Ascarosepion bandense. The sequence goes on along the minus strand of JBBBDQ010000119.1, from coordinate 1,357,071 downwards.
AGTATGTCAGGTAATGAGTCTATATCCAAACAACTCCAACTTACTAAGCACCAACATACTGACCAACTAAGCGACTCTACAACCCTACAACTGCTCTTTACAGCGGTATTTACCAACCTTCCTACACAAGGTTAGATGTGACACAAGGTCATTTTATTGTGGGTCTTCCCGTCATATAGCCAGGCCAAAAAATGTCTGTCTAAATTTTGCCTAGTCGTGATTATACTCTTGCTCGGAACCACGATTGGGTTAGTGCTCTCTGCTCGGAAGCAGACAGCGCTCTCTACCCGAAGGCAGAGAGCTGACAGTGTCATAGTCATAATAACAGAGGCAAATGCCAGCTCGTTTTTACGACTACTTTTCTCTATATAGGCAAGATAATATGTATACATCAGGTGAGTCCCTTCTTGTATCCCCAACACTTTTGTTTACTTGCTTCCCTGACAGCTAAAATCTCCAAAAATTTAAATGTAACATCAGTTACATTCTTCTGAAATCCCGTTCATCTTCTATCCTTTCCTGAATACCCACAGTACCCAGTCTTTTCTCTCACTATAACCTCCTGTTCACCCGTGGCGGTCTCGTCTTGCTTAGGGTGAAATGATTAAAAAAACATCCATTAGTTTTTTTCTTTTTTGAAGATTTATTTTTGTCTATTTCTTAATACACTTCTCAGTTTTAAGTCGTTTTTTTTCCTTGTTTCTTTTATTTTCATACATTATGTTACGTGGTCTGTTATAATGCCCCCCAAAATTATAAATGTCCAGTCTGGTTTAATGTTGACCTATCGATATGACCTTTCTCCTTTACTTTTGTCACTACAATAATATTGCTAAATCACTAGTGGCGTAACAATAGATTCGAACGGAGACAAATAATATATGAGAAAATAAATGATTGTTATATTGTTACTTTGTTCTGAACAATTTGTTGCTGGTCATTACGGCTGAGGAATTCTTTCTTTTCATTTTTAGTTCACCTTCTGAGTAGAAAATTCTGTTCAGACAACCTTTTAGCTACCGTCTACCTAAACACGCAAACTGCTTTTGACAGTCTGAAATTGCTTAACGAGTTGAATGAACGCTAAGAGTTCAACACCGACGCCGCTTTGTTCACTTTTATGAAAACGAAGACAAAGAATGATTTGCCGAAGTGATCTTTAGAGATAAAAGAAGGCTTTAGATGGTCGACAAAAATCTTGAATGTTGTCTAAGTAGAGCCGTGCAAAGGCGATACAATAGTTGCCCGTTGATCTGTCTTGGGGTGCAGGGAATGTTCCAATATATCAAGCTGATACCCCCCAAAAGGTCTTGAATGTTGTTCAAGTAGAGCTGAGCAAATGCGATACAATAGTTGCCCATTGATCCGTCCTGTGGTGCGGGCAATATTCCATTATATATGATGCCCAAAGCTGTGCAAGTTTTTTCTTATATACTTTAAAGTTTAAACTATTAATTAGTCAGAATAATAAATCAAAGACTTAAAGCACCGAAATGTGGTTTTACAGAAGGATGCTGAGGATGCCAGAAACCAAGCATGTGAGCAACGACGAGATTTTGTGGAGGATGAAAACAAAAACGAAACTTATACATAACATCAGGAAAAGACATCTGACGCTTCAGGGACAGGTAATGAACACGGAAGGCTTAGGGAATTAAATACTCACGGGACGAATAGAGAGAAAAATAGAGATAAGTAAAAGTAATGCGTAACTTACTTGATGGTTTTCAGCAAAATAATGGCAGGGCAGCGTTTGGTAGGGGGTAACAAGAGAAAGAATGTTAAGAGCTAGAAGGGATAGGGAGATGTGGAGGGCTATGTTTGTTTACAACTATGACAACAAAGAAGAAGGGGGTTACATAGGAGGAAAGTTATAAGAAAAAGTGTCAGCTTCTAAGGGGTGTCAGGAAGTGGGTAACAGAAAGATGAGAATACGGATAAGAGTGGAGTGGATGGAGAAAGGAGCATGAGAGAGAGGATGCAAGTTAGTGAGATACGAGTTGACTATTAACTTTACATTTAAATTCTAGGAGAACGTAGCTGTCAGAGAAAGAAATTAACCGGGAGGGAATTCCACAGACGGGAATTAATGATTAAAAGGATAGTAGAAAAATTAAAATAATATACTGTTATAAAGTTTATGTCGCAGTTCAAAGAATCATACTTATCGTAAATTTTATAAGGCACATTAAGTTATATAACAATAATTAATAGGAAAAAAGACAAATTATAATATACTTTTATAAATTTTATGTCACAGTTGAAAGAATCATTCTTATCGTAAATTTTATCAGGCACATTAAGTTATTTAACAATAATTAATAGGAACAAAATACAACTTTTAATATACTGTTATAAATGTTAAATCACAGTTTAAAGATTCATTCCTACCGTAAATCTTATCAGGTACATTAAGATTTATAACAATAATTAATAGGGAAATTGATTACTTATAATATACTCTTATGAAAGTTACATGAATATTCATTCTTACTGTGGATTTTATTAGGTACAAGAACAGATTAACGTCAATAACAGCTACTAAAATGAAACAATTCTGGTGAAATTTTTTGTAAAGAAAATTCTGTAACGGATAGAAGATTCGTTCTTACTGTAAATCTTATTTAGCACAAAAAGATTAAATATTTGTGTAGTGTAATAAATATTGGCTCGGAGAGATAAGTTCGATTCCCATTTAAGTTCATTGCATTCACTTTCGCGCAAATACCTTGGGAAAGGTTATTAATCTCTATCTCTTTTTCCTACAGCCATGGGTTGAATCAGTCAAGTGCCAAACGTGATGCACGCTTGTTCGATCATGTCTCGAAAGAGACATGACTGACTGGGCAGAAGATTATCCCGCAGTAGGTTGCCATTGCTTTCTGCGGAGACTGGTTGCCAGCCAAGGCTATAGAACATAATCTTTTCTGTTCTTTAACCCATAACTGGAAGGAAGAGACACATTAATACTTTTTCCTAAGGGCAATAGCGCGTAAGTGAATGCAAGGAATTCAACTGGATTCGAACTCGGCTCCCCGATTTCTCGTTCCGAGCCGATATCCACTGCACCACAACGTACATTCTACATGAGTAGAATACCAGAACAGATTGGATTCTATAGCCTTGGTTTGCAATGAGTCTACCGCAGAAATAAATGGTCGGTTATGGATAGAAAGAGACATGATCGGCCAAGTGTGTATCACGTAAAACACTTAACTGACTGACCTGAAAAAGAGAATTGGATACTACAACAGATTGGGTTATATAGCCTTGGTTGGTAACCAGTCTACTGCAGAAAGAAATGGCAACCTACTAAAGGAAAACTTTCTGCCTAGTCAGTCATAGATCGAAAAAGACATGATCGCCCAAGCGTATATAACGTATGGCATTTATATGACTGATCTGGAAAAGAGAATTGAATACTACAACAGATTGGGTTCTATAGCCTTGTTTGGCAACCAGTCTATTACAGAAAGAAATAGCAACATAATGCGGGAAAATATTCTGTGTAGTCAGTCATCGATCAAAAGAGACATGATCACCCAAGCGTATATCACGTATGGCACTTAACTGAGAGATCTGGAAAAGAGAATTGGATACTATAACAGATTGGGTTCTATAGCCTTGGTTGGCAACCAGTCTACAGCAGAATGAAATAACCTACTGCAGGAAAATCTTCTGCCTAGTCAGTCATGTATCGAACGATACATGATCGCCCAAGCGTATATCATGTATGATACTTAACTGACTGAAGATAAATATAAAATACGAGAAAATAATGGCAAAATGAAGAAGAAAAAAAGTGAGAAATGAAAAAGAAAGAGAGAAAAGAAAGAGAGCGAGAAAAAAGAATGACAGCGTGAAAGCCCAAAAGAAAGGAAAAACAGAGACAAAATAGAGAGAGAAGAGAGAGAAAAAAAAGGCAAAAACTGTTGAGAAAATAATCCCCTTTTAAAATTTAAAACAAGAAAAAATAATTAAGAAAGGATACCAAATGATTCCATGAACGTGTTACCTGTTGTCGTGACAACAGATACAGTTTCGCACAAAATATGAAAGCCGAAGTTGCCCACAGCGAAAAAGAGAAACCAATCTCTAACACCTTTTGTTTTGTTTTGTTTTGTTCTGTTTTTGTTTCCGTATTTTTTTTTTTTTTGCTACTTCCACGGAATGAAGACGTGATAAATGAAAATATACTTGGTGACAAAGCTGCGAAGAGGAAGGATCAGCGGGTACTCCAGAAAGGTGAATGATTCCAGGATCCTATTAGAACGAAACGCGCATGCGCACGCACTTGCTCACTGCGGAAGCTTAAAAAAAAGGCTGAGACAGGCGAAAATCGTTATATCATCTCTGCTTTTATTTATTTATTTATTTATTTTTTGGTTAAATTAAAACGAACAAAAAAATTTTCCCAACCAAAAATCTGAAATATGACATCATAATATGGGACGGATTCGAAATCATTGACACAACTTTTCGTTTTCCTTTTCAATGCGTTTCTACTATAACATCAGTAGCAATATATTTGCATTATATTATAATAATAACTAGCAGCATAGGCCGGCGTTGCTCGGGTGTAATGAAAGCTTTCAAACTAATCCATGGTCCAGGAGCTCAGACTCTTTAGACGTTGGCACGAAAGACTAAAAAGCAATAGTTGTTTCCAGTTAAAGCGAAACCGTAGACTGAAAGAAAAATGAATGGATGTAAATCAAATTTTGATTTCCTGGTGTCGATATCAAATAAGTTTATTTCGTCGTAAACTGAATTTTGAAGGCTAAATAAGTCCTCTGAGTAAATGGTATCATGGCTGAGACTAAGAACTACAATTATACCTACTTAGAGCCAAACCCGAAGCAAAAACTAAAATAAAAGGGCTGAAAAAATACAGATATATACACACACACACACAAACATCTTGTCTTTTATATATATATATATATATATATATATATATATATATATATATATATATTATCGATTTTCTGCACTATTTTAAGAACTGCAACCTTGAAACTTCTGAATGTCGTTTCTTATGTCTTTGTCTATGAGTGTATTAAATTTGAATAAAATCGGACTGCTCCTTCTATAACCCCATTTTTTCGATTATTGATTTTCGGGGGTACCTCGGCACAAACCGTAGCGAAGAACACTCGCAGACGCTTATAGTACAACTGTTTAAATTTTCAAGAAAATCGGTTCAGCCATTTTGGAGTCTATCGGTAACGGACACACACACAGACACAGACACACAGACACAGACACACACACACACACACACACACACACACACACAAAGTTCCATTTCTGGCTGAAGCTCATAGCCATTTCTAGGACGTTAAAATATCCGTAGATATTCCACTATCACATCGCTAAATATTTGAGCTTAACAACTTTAAATATTTCAGTAACAATTTAAAACAAGAAAAAATGCGGGTCGTCATTTTAAGAATTTGGAATACATGAAAAATTTGAAATTGACAGCATTTCACATTACAATGAAGCAGCCGTTAAGCATTTCTTTCTTTCTTTCTTTCTTTCTTTCTTTCTTTCTTTCTTTCGTTCCTCAACACGAGTCTTTACTCCTATTTCCAAGCGATCAAAACGGAATAGTCTATTATTTCTGAGGTATTGACAGGATACATCAAACACTTCTATTTTCCTCTTTTTTCTTTCTTTTTTCTTTTTATTTTTCTTTATTTATTTTCTTTCTGTCTTTCTTTCCTTCTTTCTTCAAGACGAGACTTTACTCCTATTTCCATGCGATCAAAACGGAATAGTCTATTATTTCTGAGGTATTGACAGGATACGGCAAACACTTCTTGTTTCCCTCATTCTTTCTTTCTTTCTTTCTTTCTTTCTTTCTTGTATTTCTTTCTTTCTTTTTTCTTTCTTTTTTTTCCATGTATTTCTTTCTTTTTTTCTTTTTCTTTCTTTCTTTCTTTTTCTTTCTGTCTTTATATTCTTTCTGTTTTTCTTTCTTTCTTTTTTCTTCATGACGCGTCTTTACTCCTATTTTCATGCGATAAAACGAAATAGTCTATTATTTCTGAGGTATTGACAGGATACGTCAAACACTTCTATTTTCCCTCTGTTTCTTTCTTTCTTTCTTTTTTCTCACAGAAGGCAAATAGTGCTGTTTCCCCTCTTTCACGTAATTAAAACAGAATAGACCATTATTCATAGTTTATTGACAGGAGACGTTAAACACTTCCATCATCCCTCTTTCTATCTTTCATTCATTGTCTCACTGAAAACAAGTTGTGTCGTTTCCTAACCTTCTGCAGAGCAGTGGTTTGTGAGAAAAAGACGCAAGAATGTAACTTACAACTCACCCGTGGTATACGAAGGAAATGAGGGTAGTTCACTACAGTCTGCGTGGGATGGAAGGTCTTAGCTGGGAAGGTTAGAACTGGTGGAACTAAAGAACATAGTTTCTTTGAACACTTTTCATGGAAATGGCAAAAAGGGCAGCAAAAGACCTGCGACGTTTCCTCCGTACGAATGGAATTGCAGAGTGAAAAATAATTCGTCACCCTGAAGGACGCGGAGACGCTGTGGCACCCTATCGAGGGTGCAAATTAAACACAAGGAAGCTACTACCCATACATGGCAGCAGTAATCTATTTTCGGTATGATCGGTCTCTTTTAAAAGCAAAGACTAGCAGAGGGGGTCAGTTACTAGAGCGGTACCAAAGAGCGACCATTTTTCCAGCAACAATAAATCGTATGTACCGCTAGTGGGGTAGATTGAGCTTAATTCCCAATAGGTGCTCAAAAAACCGGGTCTCCCAGAGAGACTACCTATTCATCGTGACCTGTGAATGTTCTGGCACCACTTTGTGATAACATCACTAGTTTGATTTCGGGACATTGAATTTTCCCCTCATTAAGTTGTTGTGGTGGTCTTCGCAGATAAACTTGAAATTTTCCACAAACATTTTTTTTTATTTTTATAATCGTGTCGCCCCAAGCAAGGCTACTGTTGTGCAGGGGTTTACATAGGAGGGATGTTATGTGGAGTGAGAGGTTGCAGGGGGTGTCAGGAAGAGAGTAGGAGAGAGAAAAGATTACTGATGAGAGTGGGGTGAACGAGGAGGAATGTTATGAGGAGTGAGGGGCTGCAGGGGGATGTCAGGAAGAGAGTAGGAGAGGGAAGAGAGTACTGATGAGTGGGGTGGATGTAGAAAAGCATGAGAGAGAGGATGTAAGTTAGTGAGACAGGAGATGACTATTGACTTTACATTTAAATTCTTGGAGATTGTAACTGTCAGGAAAGCAAGTATGCGGAAGAGAATCCTACAGGCGGGAATTCTGCGAGAAAAAAAAACTGATGGAATAGAATTTGCGTTTACAATATATTGGTTTCACAGTAAAAGGGTGGGGCCTAGTTGCTAATTTTGAGGCTCGAGGAAATTCCTATATAGGAGGTACCAGTGAGCTAAGTTCATCGGAGCAGAAGCCGTGAAAGTATTTGTAGAAGAGACGCAGGGAAGCCACACTGCGTCGATGAGAAAGCGACTGTATCCTAGCTGCCAAGTCGGGATCGAGCACATTCCAGATTCTCCGTTGGATTCGTTCGAGGACACCTAAGTCGATAGCAGGAGCACCGGACCAGATTATTACGATTCGATCGGGTGTATATGGCATTGGAAATAAGACAACGACACAGGATAAAATAATAATGAAAACATGTATTATTACTAATAGGTTACATAGAGTTGATTAAGTATGCAAATAGCAAAGGAACTTGTTTCCCTTGCAACATTAAACACTAAAAAACATAAGAGAAAGTCCCTGTTGAACGCAATTAAAATGTTCATGAAGAAAGTAGAAATGAAGTACATACTGTTTCATGAATTGAAATGTTCGATTGGAGTTTGTGTGAACAATATGCATGTGTGCGTAAATTAAGTCTAATTGCTGCCCGCAATTAAAGCGCGTGTTTGCGAGATTGAGAATCAAACCAAATTCCCTCTGCCATATTGGATAGCAGTGGGTCTCTTCTCGAGCTGGGTGAAGGCTGCACATTAATCCACCATCGCCGGTCGATAGTGCACGTCCAGCTGTCAAAATCACGTGTGTCCGCTGGTTAAATACCAAACCAAACTGCGCGGGAAAGATACACGTGATAGATAAATGATTTCAAGATAGAAAACACGCCAGGCAGTAGTAAACACGTAGGTGTGAAATACAAAATATAATATGCGTGAATGTGTGTGGATGTGAACGTACAGATGTGTACGTGAGTCCCACACTGTTAGCGATAGATAAAAGAAATGTCACTTGGCAATCTCGAGTTTTCGAGATGCACCCGTATACCGTTGCATCATCAGCATAGATATTCACAAATGATCAGTGTATACTCTTCGGCAGATTATTTATGTAAAGAGGGTTGAACCGAGAAGTGAAGCTTGGGGGTCACCGGGGTTTATCAGAATACTGTCTGTTAACAACTACCTTCAGGGATCTAACCATTAGGAAGGACTTTATAATTGGGAAAAAATCTTCCACTGATTCCACAGCTACAGATTTTACCAATATGTCGCACATTATCAAATTTGAAGCCTTGATTCTAATGAACAGAACGCGCAGAAGAATTGGCCCAGAGATAAAACAAGAACAATGTAGTTTCATTAAAGATACCGGAACGAGTAGTGCGATAGTCATGCTCAGAATGCTATTTGAACGAGCAATACAATTGCAGAAGGACCTTTATCTGTGCTTTATAGACTACGCGAAGGCGTTCAGCAAAGTACGACAAAAGGACTTGATAGAGATGCTCGACAACCTCGACATTTTCGGAAAAGACTTTAGGATAATCAAGAATCTATATTGGCAGCAAACCGCTTGTGTACAGATATGCAAAAATAGTAAGGGGCGTAAGACAAGGATGTGTTATCTCATCGGAACTTTTCAACCTGTACAGTGAAGTAGTTACGAGAGAAATAAAATCCTTGCTTCATTCGTCATTGGAGGTCACAATCTCAACAATATCAAATACGTGGATGACTAAAGAAAACTAAATGTATGGTCATCAGCAAAAAGAGGAGCCCAATTTGCCAACTACAAGTCGGAGAAACTAAATTAAAACAAGTAATAAATTTAAATACGTGGGAACTATTTTGACAGAGGATGGAAAGTGCAATGTGGAGATCCAAATAGTATTGGCATGACCAAAGACGCATTTCAGAAGCTAGCCAGAGTAGTGAAAGACAGGAAAATCTCATTAGAAACAAAGAGAAACGTGCTGGAATGCTAAGTGTTATCTGTCCTTCTGTATTTAAGTGAACGTTGGACGATCTCATCAACAATGAAAAAGAGGCTTGAGGCAGAAATGTGGTTTTATAGAAGGTTACTGAGGATAACATGGACGGAGCACGTGTGCAACGATGAGGTGTTTGAAAGAATGCGAACGAGAACAAAACTTATACTAAATATCAGGAACTTACAAATGAGGTTCCTGGGACACGTAATGAGGAAGGAGGGTCTGGAGAACTTAAAACTCACAGGTTGGATAAAGAGAAACAGAGACAGGGGGGGAAAGCAGCGCAAGACGTACTTGTTAGGTCTGTGCAAATGGATGGCGAAGCGGGGCTTAGAAGAGATACCAAGAGAAAAAATATTGATAGCCAGAGCCAAGTGGAAGTCCATGATCGCCTACGTCCTGAAAGGACACGGCACATAAAGAAGAAGACGAATGGGATCGTCCGAAAGTATGTTCACTCAGTGAGGATTGAATTCACTACTCTCTCGTAACGGATCTAGCGAGACAAGCTTGAAGTAATCTTTTATCTAACATGACATTAACATTATTATTCTACATTAACGATCTCCCAGATGTAATAAGATCCCAAGTAGGCATATACGCTGACGACGCTACAGTTTACTCTCGCATCGATCAAAAATCTGCTGAGGCTGACAAAGCAAACCTCGCTGTCGAGCTTGAAAAGGACTTCTGATCCGTGGCGGACTGGGGTAAGAAATGGCTCGTGAATTTTAATGCTTCCAAAGTTGCTATCTATTAACCATGACAAACAATCGCTCCTGCCACCCATTAGCATGGACCAGGCTCGTCTCCCTGAAAGCAAAACACTGCACAACTCTCACAATAGACCTCAAGTGGAATGACTATATACAATCCATAGCTAAATCCGCTGCTAAGAAAGTCGGTTCTCTATAGGGCCAGGAAGGTTTTTTTTCCATCTGAAACAATCCTGCACATATATAAATCTACCATCAGCCCGTGTATTGAATACTGCTGCCATATCTGGTCGGGTGCTCCTGCTACCCACCTTGGTGTCCTTGACAAAATCCAACGGAGAATCTGTAATGTAATAGATCCAGACTTAGCAGCTCAGATACAGTTACTTTCTCACAGGCGCACTGTGGCTTCCTTTTCTACAAATACATCCACGGCTTCTGCTCCGATGACCTTAGCTCACTCGTGCTTCATATATATAAATTTACTCGAGCTGCAAGATTAGCAACTATGTCCTACCCTAAACGCAAATTCTGCTCCATCAGCTTCTTTTTTCGCACTTCCCGCCTGTGGAATTCCCTTCAATTAACTTGCTTTCCCGACAGCTACAATCTCCAAGAATTTAAATGTAAAGTCAATAATCAGCTCCTATCTCATTAACTTGCTTCCTCTCTCTCATGCTCCTTTCTTCATCCACTCCACTGTCATCAGTATTCTCATTCTTCTCTTATCCTCTTCCTGACACCCCTTGTAACCTGTCACTCTTTCTCATAGCTTTCCTTCTATGTAACCCTCTTCAAAATAGTGGCAGTAAAATGCCTTGCTTGTGGCGACACGATTATATATATATATATATATATGATAAGCACCTGATGATTGCTGAAAATGCATGAAAATCGCCTGAAGACACCACTCATGGTAGAAACCTAGTAAGCAAAATAACTCGTTTAAAAATGCCATATATATATATATATATATATATATATATATATATGCCGACAGCTACAATCTTCAAGAATTCAAATGTACAGTCAACAGTAACATCCTACCTCATTAACTTGCATCCTCCCTCTCATGCTCCTTTCTTCATCCTCTCTACTCTCATCAGTATTCTCATTCTTCTCTTACCCTCTTCCTGACACCCCTTGTAACCTGTCACTCTTTCTCATAGCTTTCCTTCTATGTAACCCTCTTCAAAATAGTGGCAGTAAAATGCCTTGCTTGGGGCGATATGATTATAAAAGAATAGATAGATAGATAGATAGATAGATAGATAGATAGATAGATAGATAGCTAAAATCTCCAAGAATTTAAATTTAAAGTCAACAGTCATCTCCTGTCTCACTAACCTGCATCCTCTTTCTCATGCTCCTTTCTCCGTCTACTACACTCATCATTATTCTCATCCTTCACTTACCCATTTCCTGACACCCGCTATAACCTGTCACTCTTTCTCATAACTTTTCTCCTATGTAACCCCTGCACAACAGTGGCAGCAAAATACCTTGCTTGGGGCGATATGATTATATAAAAAAAATAACTTAAACTAAATAAATTGACCCAATTTGCTTTGGCTTTTATGAAATGGTGATCTTCTAATTGTAACCTAGATTTGGCACAGAGCCCAATAACTGGGGCATTCAACGAGGATCAAACTCACTATTCGGCTGTAATTAATGTAGCGCGACAAGATGGCTAACTATTACACTACATAGTAGCATGAAAAATGTTCTTTTCAACATTACAGTAATTTGTCATGAATAAATTGTCGTAGATTTGTCATTTATTTTCATTAAAATTAATTACATTTGGAAGATGAAAAAATGTTAAACGAAAATCGAATAATGCACGAAAATATTATTTAAAAATGAAAATGGGTTGCGGTTTCGCCAACAGTCGTTTAATTTTTTATTGTCGTAGTTGATGTTTAATTATTGGTAATAATGCATACTAAATTCCAGGCAAATATTCGCAACTTTTGAATAGATTTTTATTCATTTTTCAAAAAAAAATGAAATGTTCTTTCCGAATAATTGATCGCTTTTTTGTTTCACTGGAAATAGCAAATTTTATTTTTTATTTCACCCGGCCGGAATGTATTCCTGATAATACATTTGAAAAAAAAAAAAAAAGCGTCCAAATTCACTATGAAAAAAAATCACCATGGAAAATCAATATAGTGATTTTCTAAGCATATCTTAGATGTGTCACAAGGCCGAAAAACTGAAACCCATATGAATGTCTTAGGTTTCGAAATAACTGATATCTGCTTTAAGATTTTCCATTTCCATCCTCAATACACAGTCATTGATTTCGTGGAATTATCAGTTAATTATAAATAGTTGTTACTTGGTCCCGTGTTCGCCCGATACATTTGGCAATGGGACTGTAGGGGCCTCGGTCATTCTTGGTTAACTGGCCTTGTGTCAAACACATCCGAGGTCCCCACAATTTAAATTTCAGAAGGTTGAAGGTTGAAATGTGAAACGATGAAATATTTCGGGTGTATATTAAAGCAAAGATTTATTTACAGAATGACAAAAGTGTAAGAAGGAAAATATAAGTTAAATTTTGTTATATGAAAACTATAATATACTTGCGAGAAGAAAAATGGTCATTGAGAAAATGCATGCAATTTTGTAGTTAAAATCGTTCGTTGTAGTAACGTAAGTATTTGAAATGTCCACAGAAGTTTAGAGTTCATGTGTGTGTAGCAGTTGATTGTAAAGACTTTGTTCCTTCCTCTTTTTAGTAGGTCGCGACAGGTTGAGAGAAAAAGATGTCAAAACAAATAATGAAGTGGTACTTAACACGTGTGTCCATTTAGTTGTGTGTTGTCCTCTTTAGCGGCGTGGTGTGAAAATGAAGAAAAGGGCGTTGAAAGTGAGGGCGAATGAAACTGTGGCCTGCCCTGCGTCCGGGTTGGCGTGGAGTGAAAAAACGAAAAGAAAATTGTCAGTGAGGGCAAGTCAGCTTGAAGTTTCTTCTTTACATGGTGGGATGCTGTCAGCTACTGCTTCCAACCGACGGACTCTGTGCGACCGGTCAGGGGACCTCCTTAGGTATAGAATTCTGGTCACGGGGGACGGGGGGTGTCCCAGAACGATTTTTTTTCTTTAGCTGTGAGAAAAAAAAAAAAACAGTTTCGCTGACGTATTTTGAATTTCTCGATTTGTTAACCAATCAGGATCCAGAATATGATTTTTCACACTGACTTGTGAATTTTCTTAGTTGGGTTTTTCCAAAGTCGTTTGAATCCGATTTAGTTGGTGTGAAATTTATTTTATTTGTTTTAGTTGTTTGATGGATGATATAGGTTTTGTATCCTATAGGACTCTTTGTCATAGACTAATCGTTAGCAAGCTGGTTTCGCTAACTCAGTTACTCTTGAGTAGTGAGTTCGATACACAGTAAGTGCCCTATAGTTTCAACATCTTTATATATCTATGCTATGCTTAGCGAATCACTATATATAAAGGCAATTTTGCGTCTAAAAAATAAAAATCTTCTTTTCAGCGTTCTAACACAAATTCACATATACTGAGTAATGAGTTCGATACTCACTGGAGGTAACATAGTTTCGGCTTTGTTCCACACCTAAGCTAAAAATAATTTTCTATTCTTCCTTGAAAAAAGAGAGGCATATTTTCCTTCATTTTTTTAATACGCTTTTTCTACACTATTTATATCGTTCTGACTGTTACCCTTAGATTTATTGCCTAATTCACGTTGTTTCGGTCGTTCAGGGGATATATACGGTTAAATTTTGAAACGAACGAATTATTTAGTCCAACATATATCCCCAGAAGAAAGTCGATGTAAACGCGGACAACAATCCAAAACGATGTAAATAGTCAGAAATACAGACAGATTTTTTATGACCTTTTTTTTTTTCTTTTTGCTCTTTCGTTTTTCCTTCTCGATTTTTCAATTTTTTGGTTTGTTTTCTCTTTTCCTATTTTTAATCCCTTTTTTCTTTCTTTTCTGGCCATTTTTTATTCCTTTGTCATTATAGTATTTACATTATGTAGTCCATTGTCCTTTTCTTTGTTGTCATTTGTACGATTTTCGGCCGTTGTACACTCCGGTCTTCTTCAGGCATTTTGAACCGAAACTTTTATTACAATCACTAGGGTATATGACCTTCATCCCTTGCGTAGAGCTTCTTCTGATAGTCTTAAGTTATATCCCTCTAAACCTGTAACTTACTTGTGAACCACTACTATATATATATATATATATATATATATATAAGGCAAGATGTTTGTGTGCGTGTCTGTTTATCTGTCTGTATGTCCTTTATACAAATCCACAATTTTTATCCGATTCTCACCAAATTTCACACAAATATTCTTTAGGCAGAGTCTGAATTCCAAAACCATGGATTAGTTTTAAAGCTTTCATTACACCCGAGCAACGCCGGGCTATACTGCTAGTCGACAATAATTTTTTACCTAAACTTACAAAGCAAAAATGCAGTTTGTTCTGAAATAAGTCAATTTTCATACGGAAATTGTTGTAACTAATGTAAAGAAAACCAGAGAAACATTTAAGCTTTTAATGAAACTTCATTCAGTGCAGTTTAATAATTGTCCATATATAAGGTTAGACCATTACTTATAGCAGTTTTAGCAGTTCGAGTAAAAGTCAACTATGGTTGCCCTCGTCACAAAGATGAAATGCATTTCCGATCGATGCCGTCGAGCAACAAAATAACGAAGCAAAGAGTAAAAGTGTTGATATTCCGATGCACAAGAAGGGCAGAAATATCTAGGAATTGCATCCACCTACGCTCAGTTGGACGGGATGGACTTTGGAAGCCATTATATTTCTTGTGAACGAACAACAATAGTCAGAGTTAATATTTTATAAAGTCTCGACAGAAATTTGGGAAGCGGCCAGAACTTTGAGGCTAGCTGGCAGGCAGTCGAAAGTATAATCACATATATACACAAACCTACAGGCGTAAAAGACGTAGCAAACATTCATATCTATATGTGAGGGGAGTTGTTGACTGCATCTAAGTCTGGTATAAGGCCACGATAGAATCGTACGTACTATGACTCAAACTCATCAAAGATTTTATGGTTAGTACAGCTCTTCGACATCCTCATTTGGTTGTAGACGTCAGGAAACCAAGTTAGAAAAACTAGAAGCCAATACTTAAATAGTTGGATCACAAAAACCAGTTTTCATAGCTTTGACTCCAAGTCATGTTGATATACTGGGCAATAAAATAGCTGATCTAGCTAAAGATGTCCTCAACATAGCAACAACCAATATAAAAATGTCCCATACGGTAGCCGAACAATTCACTGAAAGGCAATTCACTAAAAAAAAATCAATTGATCGAAGCTTTAATTCTTTTTAAGTTAAAGTTCTCATCCAGGTTCTTTTAGAACATTCTTTCTAAGCCCCCCCCCCTTCGGGCTTACGGCCTATCACGTTGAATACCACGGTTCTCGCTCGATCACCGAAGTTAAGCAACGTTGAGCCTGGTCAGTACATAGATGGGTGACCACAGCAATACATTTTTGAATACAAAACTAGAAGATATCTTAAGTTTTCACAAAGAAAAGAAGAAGAAATAAAATACTTTAATCAAAATCTGACTAAATCAACCTTACGGCTTACGGCATATCACGTTGAATACACTGGTTCTCGTTCGATCACAGAAGTTAAGCAACATGAGACTGGTCAGTACTTAGATAGGTGACCGCTTGGCAATGCCAGGCGTTGTAAGAGTTCAGTGACGGAAGTGCGTTGTAGTGCAGTGGATATCGGCTCGGGAAGAGAAATCGGTGAGCCGAGTTCGAATTCCAGTTGAATACCCTGCATTTACTTAAGCACTGGTCCCCTTCCCTCCAGGTATGGGCTAAATAACAAGGGTATGACTTGGGGACCCTGCCCTTAAAAACAAATCCCAATGAATATTGATACTCTAAAAGAAAAAGTAATCCTAGACACAAAATTATATAAATTCAACAACAATAAATTGTTGAAAGAAAAAGGTATTACCAGCAATAAATAAATAAAAATTTAGTTGGCAATAAATGACTCGCCGAGGTTGATATGCCATAAAAACAAAACAACCAACCAACTAAGCCCTTCAGTCGTCATAATGAAATTTGTCACGACAGAACGAGGAGACAGAAAGCTTTTATTTCAGGGATACGCCTATATTGCTGAAAGAATAAACGAGAGTAACTAAAACTTATTTGTTGTGGATTTCGGGTGAGGAGCCACACAAAAGAATGAACAACAACAGAGATATTTGAGATAGAAAATAGGTTATAGAAACAAACTGGGACGTAGGTTAGTAATCCAGGAATACGATTAGTAAGGAATATATATATATATATATATATATATATATATATATATATATATAAGTCTTTGAAGTGAAGCCGTGCTGGAAATAGTATATCCGTGTATTATTCTGGCTGAATGGAGCTCAGAGCTACTATGACTACTGACGCGGTATTCTCTGTATAACTTCGGTATCTCTCGGTAACTTACGGACCTATTACGGTACTCGTACTGTAACTCGAACGGATCGATATCAATCCACCACCACCCACCCACTAGAATAAAGATTTTAAAATGAATAGAGAATCAAGTAATATAAAAAGAAAGATAAATTATAAAAGAGAAACGAAACAAGGGCGCGAACCCACATTTTGAAGAGACGCAACACACAGAAAAAGAAACAGAGATATGCACAAGCTCAGATAAAAATAAAAGTAAGAATTTATATACATCAGGCTTTTAATTAAACGAATATATTCCATATCATAAATCATGTTTGTTTATCTTAGTAATATTAGTTGGTGTCCTTTATTGATATTACAATTTCTGTTTTGATAGCTTACTATCAGATTTGACACATGAAAGTGAGGCTTTTGCATCTATCTCTGAAAATAATGGTTATAATTATAATATATATATATATATATATATATATATATATATACAGTACAGTGCAAAAGTATTAGGACATGAACTATGTTATCTTTAATGAGGCATATTGACAGAAAATAAACAATTTAATTAAAATAATTTTATTTGATTTACTCAACAAATGCTTTAACAAGAAAAATACTTGTTCCAAAATAAATTTAATATTTAGTATAATAGCCTTTTCTTCTTGGCAATATACGCAGACATCAGTGACTTGACCCAAAGAGTTGTAAGTTCAATAGCTGATCAAAGCAGAAGTGAACAAAAACTTGGAATGTTGAGTTACTAAAAAGAAATAGGAGATATTCAAAAAGGCATGGCATGTGGAACTAGAACAATCTACCACAGAGGACGAAATTAAGAATTCGGAGGCCGCTCGTCCAACGGCCGAAAAGTTGTGAATATGACAAAAAGATGAGGACAATAGTCCGAATAATTTAAATAATTGCATTTCAGGTATATAGACTTAAATTTATTTTTCATTTTCGCCATTTTAATATATATATATATATATATATATATATATATATATATACAGGGTGTCCATAATGTCCGTGTTCAGTTTGAAAACTTTATAACTTTATTTATATTTGCTACAGTAATAACTGCACACAATATTTATGAACACCATATATATATATATATATATATATATATATATATATATATATATATATTATATTCTTATATATATAAACAATATTTATGTTGGTCGCACCACAGACTCGCTCTCACGACGTTTGACACTATATTTAAACAATAATTCTAACGTCTTTAGACATCTAAAACAACATACCAGGCCACATACACAATTCCGCGAAATCCTAGCCGAAAACACAACCGTACTTAAACAGAAAAACAATAAAGAAAAAAAGAAAAATACTCGAAGCCATGTACATAAAACAGTTGAAACCTAACCTGAACAAAATTAATGACGAAATATCCACAAACATTCTCAAATGCCTATAATGGATAACAGAAGCGATTGGTTATCCCAATGGCTTTCCATACTTAATACTTCTCGCCTCCAATCTTCTTGTTTCCGTCTTTACTCCCGCGTTTACTCTTTTCACTTTCACCATTTTAATACACACACACACACACACACACACACACACACAATACATATATATATATATATATATATATATATATATATATATATATATACAGGGTGTCCATAATGTCTGTGTCCACTTTGAAAACTTTATAACTTTATTTATATTTGCTATAGAAATAACTGCACACAAACTTTATGAACACTATATATATATATATATATGTTGCAAAAATTAAAGTAGCGATTCATTTTGCTTTCAAATTGGAAGGCCAGGAACAATGCTCAACAGATCGCTTGGCGCTGTGCCAATGACTACTAACTCAACCTCTGATGTACGACAGCATAATGAAGGTCTTTGATCCAAGTGTAAACAAGACAGCGCTTCTGAGATCAGTTGCCGGCGACATCATATCAAATTGCAGAAAACAGATGGAAACATAGCCTGAACACTACCAGGAGCTCTACTCAAAAGAGAACGTGCTCACAGATGCTGCCGCCAAGAAAAGCTAAACGTCCCACGATCCGTAGTAGAACTAAGAAAGGCCATCAACCCTCTAGCCTACGGCAATGCTCCAGAAAACTGCAGCAGTTCTGGAAAGAAGGAATAGTGCCCCAAGAGATGCGCGACGCAAAGATCATCACTCTATACGAGAACAAAGGTGACTACAGTGACTGTAACAACTACCGTTGAATATCCCACCTCAGTGTTGTTGGGAAGGCTTTCGCCCATGTTGTCCTCAACAGGCTGCAGTTGCTTTCAGAGCGCGTATACTTCGAGGGAAACTATGGGTTTAGAGCTGGAAGATCACCCATCGGCATGATCTTCTCCCTATGACATCTCCAAGATAAACGCTATGAACAGAGGTGACCGCTGTACATTGCATTAATCGACCTGACTAAAGCCTTTGACCCTGTCAACAGGAAAGGACTTTTCACATTGCTGCAGAAAACTGGATGTCCCCTTAAGCTCCTGAAGATGGTCACGTGTTTTCATGAAGATATGCAGGGCACCGTACAGTATGACGGCTCTTCCTCGGACCCTTTCCCAATCAAGAGCGGGGTAAAAGTGTGGTTGTTAAAAGCTCCGAAACTCTTCGGCATCTTCTTGTCTCTGCTGTTGCTCTACGACTTCAGCCAGTCAGAAGACGGAGTGTGCCCACACGCAAGAAGCGACGACAGCCTCTTCAACCTTGCACGCCTCCGTGCTAAGACAAAAGTACGGAAGGTAATAATACTCGAGATGCTCTTCGCTGAGGATGCAGCACTGACAGCACACTATGAAGAAGCATTGCAACGACTCATCAGCTGCTTCGAGCACACATGCAGAGAGTTTGGCTTGACCATCAAACTAAAAAGACAAACATCCTGGGCTAAGATGCAACTCAGCAAAAGACTGATCTGAGGCGCAGAACTCAATTGTCTCCTGAGACAGACGGACGCCAACAATGTATGTATGTATGTATGTATGTATGTATGTATGTATGTATGTATGTATCCCAACCGTTTTCGGAATGTTAAAATTAACGATTCGTTTTGCTTTCAAAATATGAGATAATCCTTTGAAAGGAGCATACGACAGTACAAGAAGAAAACATAATGACCTTTATCATCAGAAAGAATTCAAGCGTTTTGTTCACCTGGAATATACTGGCACCTTATCTAGCGTTTTAGACGTTATATCTAAACTAATTTATAAATGTAACTTTGTCTGTGTGTGTATATGTGTGTCCATTATCTATAGATTCCGAAACGGCTGAACCGATTTTCTTGAAAACTTGCACAGCTGTACTATAAGCGTCTGCGAGTGTTCTTAGCTAGGTTTTGTGTCGATGTACACCCGATAAACATCAAAAATTGATAATCGAAAAAACAAATTGGGTTATAGAAGAAGTGGTGTGATTTTAATCAAATTTGATACACTCATACACAAAGACATAAGAAACGATATTCACAAGTTTAAAGGCTGCAGTTCTTACAATAGTGCAGAAAATCGATAATATATATATATATATATATATATATATATATATATATATATATAAGGCAAGATGTTTGTGTGTGTGTGTATTTATCTGTCTGTATGTCCTTTATACAAATCCACAATTTTTATCCGATTCTTACCAAATTTCACAGAAATATTCTTTAGGATTCTGGTCAGATCATGGGCGACATATTTTTTCCAATTTCTCTCCCATATTGGAACTCGATACCCCGATATTCAATTAGGTCTGATCAAGATCAGGATTTCAGCCCTTTTATCGTCGTTCTTGCTGCAGAATCTGCTCTAACTTGGTAAAATTATAGTTTTTAGACTTAAAAATTAGTAGAACTTCTCAGACAACTCATTTTCTCCGATATCGGAAATCGATACCTACGGTTTCGCTTTAACTGGAAACAACTATTGCTTTTTAGTCTTTCGTGCCAACGTCCAAAGAGTCTGAGCTCCAGGACCATGGATTAGTTTTAAAGCTTTTATTACACCCGAGCAACGCCGGGCTATAATACTAGTATATCAATATATTTAAATTATTTGTTTAAACATTGTTTATAAACGATACTCGTATTTGAGTAGATATTCTGTTTTTAATCAAACTGTATAATTATATTTTGATTAAAAACAAAATATCTACTGAAAAACGAGTATCGATTAAAAATAATGTTCAAGCAAATAATTTAAATATGTCGGTTGTTAAAACCATTTCGTTAATCTTCGAGATTTTCCGTAACATTAAATATCAATATATGCATAAATATTTATTTACTCACAACAGCGTTCTAAAGAAAATGTTAATTGAACAGACCCGTGTAAATAAGAATCTAGATAGAAGCGCACCAGGAAATATCAACGCCAAAGTCTCTTAACAGATTTTTTTTAACATGTATCTTTTTTGACAGTTTATCAACCTTTTTAGGGGTTATTTAAAGCCGAAACAGCTTTTGGATTATAAGAAAAGTCTTTTTATATTGAAAATTTTATTAGAATAACAATGATTATTTTACAGATATAAGACAGTATTTCATTCATTGGTGGAGGGAAGAGATGGAATTATTACTAAATCGTAGTTTTTGTTAGACTACACAAAGATTTGCCTTGTCGGTAAAGCTTTCAAAATGCCAACTTCATGTTCTATATAGGTAAGAAACCCGATACAAATGAAGTTAAAAGCGATCTTTAGACCAGTTAGACTACTGTCGTGGAGTGCTTGTTCACCACTGCTGTAATGGTGAACATATATAACCCCCACCAACATTTCACACACAACTGACCAAATATAAGAATAGAGGCTTTCTATTCCAGTCCACACCGCCTGATGAGACATTGAAGTTTCAATGTCGAAACAAATGTACTGTTTTTAGTGGATATATAAAAAAAAAAAATTCTGTACATATTCTAAAATATAATTTATAATAAATATTCACAGCTGTATATATTATATATCGAGTACTGTTTTAAATGAATATTTTGGACGTTGTAAAAATTTTACGAAATCCGTTATGAACTGAAATAAATCCAACGTATTTTTACTCTATTTGTTTAAACATCATTTTAAAAGGATGATTGCATTTCAGTAAACGCCCTGTTTTTCATAATTAAACTATATTTATTTACATCTACTGGCCTAAATAATAAAAAAATCTTGTTAGGAAAATATGCGTCCTCCAGTTTGGATTCGAACCTAGGAGATTGCGTAATTAGATCTGACGTGTCTTCAGGTTAATAACAATACCTGATATATCCTCCCTATTTTTAACATCTGATTTAGCCTCCCCATTTTTAATATTTGATATATCCTCCCTACTTTAACATCTGATAGAGCCTCCCCATTTTTAACATCTGATTTAACCACCTCAAATTAAATATCAGCTTTAGCCTCACCATTTTAAAATTTATCTTCCATATTTTTAATATCTGAATTCAACTCCCTACTCATAGCATCAGATTTAACCTCCTCATTTTTAATATCAGATTTAGTCTACATATTGTAAAAATCTGAGTCTACCCACTTGTAAGATCAGATTTAGTCTCCCCGATTGTGAAATCTGATTTAATCTCTCTGGTGGACCTGAACGAGACTACCACCACCTTTAAATTTGTTGTTTTTGATATTTTTTTTAATTTTTCAGCGTAGTCTTATCGATTATTACATAAAGTTTCTGATTATCAGAAAAAGATTTGGAAAAATTTCACTATTTAAACAATTTTAGGGGGGTTCTCAGTTTCTCATACAACGTTATAGTAAATCGATCCTTCATTTTGGAACCACTCGAGTTGGGGTCACTTTGTTTATGTTATCGTTTTTTTTTTTTTTTGACGGATTCTTGCCTTTTTTTTTAGCAAGCAAAAAAAGCTAATTACACACAGCAAGTTGTGTTCCTGTGGGCATGCTATGTCTATAAAGGCAGGTTCAAACTTCAAAACAGATAATTTGCTGGAGATGTACGAAAATTATGTCCATTAGGAATAGGACATTTTTTGATAATTCAAAAAAATGACATGAGGTTGTATGTGAAACTGAGCCCCCACTCTCCAAAAATTGATTAATATTGAAATTTTTCCACATTTTTTGTCAATCGTAAAGATTAAGGTTTAATCGATAAAATTGCACTGAAAAAGTAAAAAAGAAAATGATAATCAACCAATTTACAGGTGGTGGTAATGTCGTACCGGCGAGTGGTTCCAAAATCGAGGATCAATTTACGATAACGTTGTATGAGAAACTGAGCCCCACCAAAATTCTTTACATATAGAAATCTTTCCAAATCTTTTTTGTCACTCGGAAAGTTAAGGGTGTAATCGATAAGATTACACTGAAAAGAGTTAAAAAAAAAAGAAAGACAACAAATTTAAAGGTGGTTGTAGTCTCCTTCAAGTCAGCCGCCTCCCCAATTTAACATCTAATTTAGCAATCCACATTCTTAGCAAAAGACTCAAGAGAATGTCCGCACATAAACCACATCGATTCACTCTGTCTTTCTCTGTGCGTGAATTAGACAAGAAACACACTGAAGGATTAGACAGAATAAAACATTAATTCTGCTTTCCTCTAACAGAAATAGGCTTCAATTCTGAGTGACTTATTTTACCATTAATTCAGACTAATATCCGTTCTGAGACTGGCAGCCCATTGAGAACTTGGAAAAATCGAGAAATTTGCTCTAGACACGATGTACTTTCAGAGTTAAGATATTTTCCCCATTTTTCACTTTATATACGATTCGATGATAAAATGAAGCACTCGGGTCAACAAATATCCAAAATGACAATTCTGATGGTCAGTCATTCAGACAACAGTTTATGGATTACATCAATTTTATATCTAAAAAGACAAGCGAATATATATATATATATATATATATATATATATATATATAATTCGTGTAAAATCCTTTGTTAAATAAAGATTCGTGTAAAATCCTTTGTTAAATAAAGATTCGTGTAAAATCCTTTGTTAAATAAAGAGAGAAGCTGAAGAAGGTTCGCCTGAAATAGCCCCACACTTCCGATTCGCCATGAAATAACGTGTCTGTCTTAATTTTTCTTATATTTTCTCTATATTTATTTATATGCATATATGTTTAGAGCTTTCTTAGAGGGTTATCCTACCAGTGTATGTACAGGATACTCCTTTGGATTCTTCTATACCCACACTGTATGCTGATATATATATATATATATATATATATATATATATATATATATACATATATATATATATATATATATACTATTAAATATAACAGACAATAAATGTCTATTATGTTTAATCATGAGCAGTCCTAAACATCGGACTTTGGCTTTAATTCCAGCGGAAAATAAAGACAAAAATTGTCCGACATTTGGATATGTTTTTATTAAGTTGGTTCTAAGCTTTCGGCTCACATGGGTCATCTTCAGAGAGGTTACAAGGACGTTAAAATAAAAACATCCACCATCAATGATGATTTTATCTTGCGTTGACATAAAACATTGCTAAGCAATGATAACAGTTCCTAAATTTGTAATTTGGTGACTGTTATCGTTGCTTAGCAGTGTTTTATGTCAGCACAAGATAAAATCATCTTTGATGGCGTATGTCATTTTCATGATTAAACATAATAGATATTCATTGTCTGTTATATTTAATAGTATATGCTTAGAAAATTATCTGCTGCCTCGATGCACTATATATATTAGTAATCTACATACAAGCCCGTTTCGCTGTATCACAGTTCATCAGTGAGGCTAGATATATCCACTTGCCGGGATCGAAACTCGACCGATTTGGTATTAGTCGGAGTCTCTACTCCCTAATCCATCGGCGTATGGCATCAGAGTAGGGAAATTTTAACGTCTTGTATATATGCAGTGTATACAGACGCCAGTCACCGAGAGAACTCGATTCATTTCTGAAGAGTCACGCATTATAGCCGGAGTGGAACCTGTTTTTAAAATTTTTCTTCTCCAGAGAGCTCAATCGTAATGAGAGCATAACATATTAGTCATCCACATACAAGTCTGTTTCGCTGTATCACAGCTCATCAATGTGGCTAGACATACGGCTGGACAATATAATGAAAGCACATTGAAATTTCAGGCTAATGTATTTCAGTATGGGGTAGGACTAAACTTAACAGTAATTACAGCTTGAATTCTGCATAGAATCGACTCGTCAGTCAGTGAAATGCCTTGAGGCATCATATCTGTTTCGAGACATTATTGACAGGACTGAAGTTTTTCCACAATTGGTTGCTATTACTTTCTTTGATAGGCTGGTCGCCAACCAAATCCGTCCTGCTATTCAACCCATAGCTGTGGGAGAAGAAATGGATTAATATATTTCCTAAGGGTATTTGCACGTTAGTGAATGCAACGAATTCATCTGGAATTCGAACTCGGCTCTCCGATTTCTCTTTCCGAGGCGATATACACTACACTACAACACACATCGACTGGTACAACGTTTGAATTGTTTTCAGAGCAAATTTTTCTATTCTTCAACTAAAACAGTCACTAAGTCTTTCAATGATGATGGTAGAGGATATCAATTCCTCACTTGTTTTTTTCTAAAATAAACGTAAATATTCAATGATGTTGCTATTTGGGGATTGTGATGGCCAGATAAGATGTTCTACTTCACTAGAATGTTCCACGAGCCATTCAGCTACAACTTTAGCTGTATGAATGGGTGCATTATCATCCTAAAAGATGCCATTTTTCCTTCTGGGAACAGTTCTTGAATCATAGGACGAAGTTGATCGTTTAACATTTTTAAACAACCTTACTGTTAATTTTAATAAACTTATTAAAATAATATCTGCAAAAAATAATTTTAGCAAAAAGAACAAATATTAGATCAACAAACATAAAAATAAACATCTTTTTGAGTTTAATCACATATTGCAAATTATGCTATTATGGTGCTAGGTCTTTCTGTTATTTTATTCATTCCTTTTATATATATGAATGAACTTTCCTATCTCAGATGTGGTTTCTCTAAAACACGCGCACAAACATATATATATATATATTCATTATCCACATACAAGGCTGTTTCGGTGTATCACAGCTAATCAGCGTGGATAGATATCTACTTGCTTCTGGCTAGAATCGAAGCTCGACCGATTTTTTGTCAGTCAAAGTCGCTAAACCTTAAGCCTCATGAAATCAGAGAAGGAAAAATTTTGCGTGTTATACATAAGAGGGGTATACACACGCCAGTTATCGAAATGACTTAATTCATTTCTCAAGAGTACGATGACCAGAAAAATCTTTAGATAATTTCAAAATGTCATTACGAAAAACCAATAATGGTGTCAACTAATGTTTTGTTTTATATTAATATGTAATTTTTAAAGTTCTTTTATTGATATTATAAGTTTTGTTAAAGTTAAGGTTTAATTATTCATACTGCAATTAAAGAATTATCAGAATAAAAGAAGTGAATATCGTTCAGATGTCTTTCAAGGAACGACTGCGGCCCATATAGACATTTATTATCTATTTATATATGAAATTCACTAAATATTTGATATTATGTAAGAAATTCAGCAGTATCCAATTTCTATTGTAATTTCAATGCATTTTTCTTTTTGTCTCTAATTTTGTTGACATCCTGTATGATCAATCTTATTTAAAAGACACTCCTCATCGATAAAATAATTATTTGTCTGAAGAAGGTCCTTGTCAGAACGAAACGCATTTGAAAATTTTACATTTTCTCATTTATCTATTACCTGTGATGATGAGTTATGATAATGCTTGTGGCCAAGACTGTTCTTTTTCCGGTAGGTTTATTGATAAAAAATATTTTGGCAAGCATATTTTTTTGTTTGTTTTTTTTTATCGTAAGTTGCTAAATATCAGACTGAAAATAGAGCTTTAATAGTTTTAGTGCAAAGAATTTGTCGTTTTAACTGAGCAAGCTCATATCAGAGCATAAAAACGGTGTCCTCACTAAACTACGAAGTCAGCATGAATCTGCTTAGTTAGAAGAACAAATCTTTTGCACTAAAACTACATACATATATATATATATAGTTTTGAATTAATTGTACATTGCGACACGGAAATTTCAATATTTCGAGATAGATTCTGTTCATCAAGCAATGTTTGATGTTGATTGTACAGATGATTTACATTTAAAATGTAAATACATGATTTACATTTAAAATGTAAATATATTTTCAAATGTATTTTTTCTGCTCTGTTTAAGTATTGAGCGCTTTTTTGTTATGGATTACTCGTCTCGGGTTTTTTCTACGTACTGGCTCGGTCCAAATCGCTTTGGCTGATGTTCATGTGCTTAACTCTTTCTTTTTTTACAACCATTTTTTCCTTCCGCGTATATATATTTTCCTTCTGCATTTATATATATATATATATATATATATATATATATATATATATATATAATTCCATGTGAAGAGGACTGAAGGTTTTACAATTTTTAGTGCCCCGACATTTATTTTATTATGAACAGTGCTCAATATCATAAATATTATAGAGCTTAATATAATTATATAGTTATGAATTAATTGTACATTGCAATACGGAAATTCCTATGTTTTGAGATAGATTCTCTTTATCAGGCAATGTTTGATGTTGGTTGTACAGATGATTTACATTTGAAAATATATTTAAATTTTAAATGTAAATCATTTACTTACATTTTAAATGTAAATCATCTGTACAATCAACATCAAACATTGCTTGATATATATATATATATATATATATATATATATATATATATATATCGTGAGTGCTGTGTCAGTGTAAAACGTGCTTGCATATATTGTATAACTCCGCTTGATTTTCAGCATTGTAATTTATTTTGAAAATGGCCTTCGGCCAAACAATTGGATTTTATTTTGCTCGGCACAGAAAAAGGTATGTCCGGTGAAATTGCGTTTCCTCTTCCTCTTGTCATTTTTGACAAGGGCAAAAAGGGGTCACCGCCAGGTCGCATGACCCTTCTAGGCATTTACCATCCTTGGGAATTGTTGCTGTGACCAATTTCGGTAAATTTGGTGGAATGTAGCATGGTGGCAAAAGTGTCTGCAGACCTACACACACGCATATAAGGACACACACGCTAACGCACATATACTCTCATACACACACATAAAAACGCATGTATATATATATATATATATATATATATATATATATATATATATATATATAAGTAAAGGGTAGATATGGATGAAAAGATATTCGTATCCAAAGAAACACTATTCTTAAAAATTTGCTCAATACAAAGTAGACCTAATAAATTTTATTCAGAAATTATAATATAAATATGTTTTAATATCATGACAAAGGTCGCTATTTTGTTTCGAAACAAATTGTGCTTTATCGTCACTTCATAAGACACAAGTAGTGTCGAAACAAAATAGCTGCTTTTGTAGTGATATTATAGCATATTCATGTTATAATTTCTGAATATATATATATATATATATATATATAATAGAATAAGGAAAAAGAACAAATAGGAAATGTATTTCAATCTAATATGTTTCATTGTGACTGAGATAAATATAAAAAACAAGAAAACAACAAAAAACAAAAAAGGGTTTGTTGTTTTCATATTTTTCTCTCGGTTTCTGAAGAAGCTTTAATAAAATTGAAACATTTTAGACTGAAGTGCGTTTTCTATTTTGTTCTTTTCTTTCTATCACTTTGTCAGATAGAGCTACGCACACACACATACACACACATATATATATATACATGAACTGCCTTACATCAAATTATATAATTTGGTAGATGAATTTAATTGTCAGTGCGCTGCTGGTTATGTGGGGCCTACAACCTTTTATTTGGAAACAAGAATTAATCAACATGCGACTTGGCAAAATAGAAAACATGTGTTATCTTCCCTCTACCAATATGGAATTGGCTATTGCTCAACACCTAGTAGAGAATATAGCCTGTGCCAAGTCGTATAGGAAAGAGGGGTTCAACATTTTACATACACCTTCTTCCGATAATCATTTGAAGATTTTGAAATTATTCTGTATATCTTTACGTAAACCATCTCTTTGCCGGCAGAAGGATTTCGTGAAATCTCTACATTTGTTTAGGGATATTTCATTTTAACTGTCCCTCGCTAATTATTTGCACGTGATTTCTCCCCCCCCCTCGTTATAAGCATATATATTTATATGTATATTTATTTCAACGTGTTCCCTCACCCCCACTTTTTTTGTTGCTCTTCATTTTCGTTGCTGTTCTTTTCGTTTGATTTATATTTCCAACGATTTTATTCTGATGAGATGTTGGACGAAAGGGCCATAGGGACTGTCAATAAACTCCTTGTTTTTAAAATAGTATACAAATTCGGCAGGATGACATTTTCATAACAAAACTTTATCGTAAATAATCAGGCCGGTTGAATATATAATATTTGTTTGATTAAAAACAGAATATTTACTGAAATACGAGTATCGATCAAAAATAATGTTCAAACAAATAATTTCAAATTGTCGGTTGTTTATAACCAGTTTCGTTAATCTTCGTTAATTTCCGTAATATATATATATATATATATATATATATATATATTTGTGTGTGTGTGTGTGTGTGTGTGTGTGTGTGTGTGTGTGTGTGTGTGTGTGTGTGTGTTTCGTTAAATAGGACGGACATTGGTCCAGAATGTTTTTTGTCTTTTTGCTTTTGGATAATTTTTAGCTGACGTGGGACTAATTTTTTACTAACGAGGTTCGTTAATAATTTTTTCCTGTACCTTGTGTGAGAGGTAGTTTTTGCATCATTAATTTGTCTTAGTAAAGTATTTCTTTTATTGTTGAAAAGAGAAGGTTGGTCTTCAAAATGTCTTATTTTAAATTCAACTCGCCACAATTACTAATCCAAACATACCATTGCATTTCTTACATCAAAACAAAACGTTCTTTTTTAACAATATCACGACAGCCATCAAAGAATACCTCAAATTCTTTATGTAGTTCTAACAGGCTCACAAGAAGGAAAGCTTTTTTTTTTTTTCACTGCCATTGTTGAGCAGAGAGTTACATAGGGGAAAGTGATGAGAAAGAGGAGAAAGAGGAGTTATTTAAAGGAAATGTCAGGAGGAGGGTAATAGACGGATGAAAATACTGGTGTAATGGGGGTGGAGTGGATGAAGAAAAGAATTTGAGAGAATGGATGCGAGGTAGTGAGATAGGAGATGTCTATTGACGTTACATTTAAATTCCTGGAGAGTGTAGCTGTCGGGGAAGCAAGTACATGGAAGGAAATTCCACATGCAGGAAGTGCGAGAAAAAAAGCTGTTAAAGTAGAAATTGCGGCTACATTTCATCACTTTCACTGTAAAAGGGTGGGACATAGTTGCTAATCTAGCAGCTCGTGTAAATTCATACCTACGGGGCACCAGTAAGCTAAGTTCATTGGAGTAGAAGCCTTGAAAGTATTTGTAGAAGAGGTGTAGGGAAACCACATCATGTCGGTGAGAGAGCGACTGCAGCCGGGCTGCCAAGTCGGTATCGATCACATATCTCCGTTGGATTTTGTCAAGAACCCCGAAGTAAATAGCAGGGACACCCGACCAGATGTGGCAGCAGTATTTAATACACGGGCGGATGGTAAATTTATATATGGGCAGGATGGATTCAGACGGGAAAAACTTCCAGGCCCTGCACAGAGAACCGCAGCGGATTTAGCTGTGGATTCAATATAGTCATTTCACTTAAGGTCCGTTGAGAATGTTAGGCCAAGGAGGCGTAGTGTTTTGCTCTCAGGGAGGCTAGCCTGATCCATGCCAATGGTGGGTAGGAGCGATTATCTATGATGGTTAATAGATAGCAGCTTCGATTTGGAAGCATTAAAATTTACGAACCATTTCTTACCCCAGTTGGAAATTACGAGTCATTTCTTAAAGCTCATCAAAACTTTTATTATCATGAAAATATTTATAGAAAAAGCAGTGACTGAAGCCAAGATGAAGGGTTATGACTAATAGCGTTGCTGACCCTTATTTGGGGTTTGGTCAAGTATCTCTAGATATAAAGCAGGAGTAGCATATGTGGTAGCAAAATTCAGTACAATTTCGTGTAGTAGATTTATAGACTACAAAGTGGATTCTGTCGATAAAAATTGTACCGCGCGACAGAGTAACAAATTTTACAAATTCATTAATGGCTTAAATCTTACGCAAATTTTATAACAACTATTTTGAACGATTTTTGTAAGTAATTATAACGAGGAAATATTTATAAAGACAACATTAATATGAAATATCTGAGCGTTTTGTGTTTTGCTTAGAAAATTATTCAAATATTGAGTTGTACTTAGTTATATAAAATAGATTGTGCAGAATCCTGGCTAATTTGTTTTATATGTGCCGTGTCTGTTGAGAACGTGAATGACCATGGGTCTACACAAATTCATGCCCTTGGTAGCTCCAAGTAAGATTTGTGTTTTTAAATCCCTCCTAGTGAGATTTTTGTCAATCTTTTAAACAAAGTAGTTTATTTGCGTTGTGGTGAAGTGGATATCGGCTTGGAATGAGAAATCGGGGAGCCGTGTTCGATTTCCAGTTGAACTCTTTGCATTCACTTACGCGCAAATACCCTTGACAAAGTTATTAATCCGTCTCTTCCCTCCATTTATGGGTTAAATAACATAACAGATTGGGTTCTATAGCCTTGGTTGGCAACCAGTCTACCGCAAATAAATAATGACAACCTAATGTGGTATAAACTTCTGCCCAGTAAGTCATGTCACTTTCGAGACATGATCGCCCAAGCGTTTATCCCGTATGACACTTGAGCTTATTCGCGGCTGTCTTCTCTCCTTGCCGCCAATATGTTTTGTGAATGTCAAATTCACCGAACCTTCTTCATGTGCCCTAGAAACTTTAGTTGCCTTTTTCTGATTCTAATTGAAAATGTCTTTTTGTTTTTATTTTCCTTAAAAGCTCTTCGTGAGCCACATGTTCAGTTAATGATATTTTTATCATCCTTTTGTAAAACCACATTCTTACTACTTCAATTTTATATTTGTTAGGGGATTGTTAGTCTCATAGCGTACTCAGCATCCTTCTGTAGTATCACATTTCTGTTTTCTCAAGTCTCGTCTTCATTTGTAAAGAGATTGTCTATCATTCATTGCCATGTAAGAGGACCGATATTATGCAACGCTAACGATATTTTCCATTATCTTATTTTTTTAACTTTCGGAAGGTATATTTTTATTTCAATGCTACTTCGCATTTCGGTGTCACATATTCTATCATCTGTTACAACTCTCGCTAGATCTTTAAATGTTCATACTTGCTTGATTCAGACGTTTCATTTTGCTGACAACCATACATCCTGTATTGTTAAAATTGATAAAATTATTTTTCTATGTGCCCTATCCCTTCAGGGCGTAGGCGATCATGGCTTTCTACGTCTCCCTATCCCTGGTGTCTCTTAGCACGCTTTCTCCTGTTACACCACGCAAACCCCGTTCTGTCATCCACCTGATCAGGTCCTTCAAATATGTTATCCGCTGCTTTACTCTGTCTCTTTTTCCTTCTATCTCGCGTGTCAGTATCAGGTTCTCCAAGCCCTCCTTCCTCATTTCATGTCTCAGGAACTTCAGTTGTCTCTTCCTGATGCTCAGCATCAATTTCCTTTTTGTCGCCATCCTTTCCAACACCTCATCGTTTCTCGCATGTTCGGTCCACGATATCCGCAGCATCCTTCTTTCGAACCACATTTTAGTTGCTTCCAGTTTTTTCCTCATCTTCGATGATATTGTCCAGCATTCACTGCCGTATTGAAAAACTGACACCACATAGCATTCTAGTGCTTTCTTTTTTGTTTCTAGTAAAATTTTCCTGTGTGTTAGTACTCTATTCAACTTCTGGAATGCTTCCTTCGCCATGCCAATTCGCCTTTGAATCTCTGTGTCGCACTTTCCATTTCCTGTTTGAACACTTCCTAGGTATTTAAATTTTTATACTTGCTTGGTTTTAGTATCCCTCACCTGTATTTGACATTTCGAGTTGCTCTTTTTTGTGGATGGCCATGCATTCAGCTTTCTTACTGTTTATTTGTATTTCTTTTTTGTCACTATCCACAGCTACCTTCTGTAGGAGGTCTTGTGGTTATTTTTCCGTGTCTGCAATCAGCCTATTCAGAACATAAAGTAAAAGGCGGTAGGATAAGAAAACAAAACACGCCAAGAGACGATTTATAGATGAAATTATGAATTATCCCAGGAAAAAAATTGTTCGTTTTGTGTCGGTTTATTTGCACAGGGGTGTACGTGAAGAAAGGGAACACTTTTTCAAACATCTTTTTAATCTCATATTGATTATTTTTATCTGAATACTAGCAGTATAGCCCAGCGTTGGTCGGGTGTAATGAAAGTTTTAAAACTAATCCATGGTCCAGGAGCTCAGACTCTTTGGACTTTGGCACGAAGACTAAAAAGCAATAGTTGTTTCCAGTTAAAGCGAAACCGTAGACTGAAAGAAAAATGAATGGATGTAAGTCAAATTTTGATTTCCTGGTATCGATATCAAATAAGTTTATTTCGTCGTAAACTGAATTTTGAAGGCTAAATAAGTCCTCTGAGTAAATGGTATCATGGCTGCGACTAAGAACTACAACTATACCTACTTAGAGCCAAACCCGAAGCAAAAACTAAAATAAAAAGGCTGAAAAAAATAAAAAACATACAGGCAGATAAACAGACACACACACAAACATCTTGCCTTTTATATGTATATATTATCGATTTTCTGCACTATTATAAGAACTGCAACCTTGAAACTTCTGAATATTGTTTCTTATGTCTTTGTCTATGAGTGTAACAAATTTAATTAAAATCGGATCACTCCTTCTATAACCCGATTTTTTCGATTATCGATTTTCGATATTTATCGGGGGTACCTCGAGACAAAACCTAGCTAAGAACACTCGCAGACGCTTATAGTACAACTGTGTAACTTTTCAAGAAAATCGGTTCAGCCGTTTCGGAGGCTATAGGTAACGGACACACACACAGACACATACACACACACACAAACAAATTCAATTCATAAATAAGTTTAGATGATGAACCATTTCTGTGTATCTGTGTATAAAATTAATATTTGTGAAAGGGTTTTTAATGTATAATCCCTTGTGTAACTGCAAAAGGTCAATGAATCTCTGAGTCGTCAACAATTAATATCATACAGCTAAATATCACACCACTTCTTTTTTCTTGAAAGCAAACTATACGAGTTATTCCAACCGAAAGCCATCTATTTTTTTTCTAAATCCGTTTGGCCAATTGTGTGTAGCGTATCGCAATCATTCGTTGATATAAAAGAAAAACGATAAAAATTGCCCTTCACAATATTATATAACCCATTTCCTTCAGTTTTCCATATCTTTCAAGGAACGTGGGGTTTGACTGATCATCAGCCCTACTCATCAAGGGAAACGCTGTCAAAGTCTTTCCTGTTTATAGTCTTTTATTTCTCTCTCACTGAACACAGCCGTCGCGTCGTAGTGGTATTATTATATTGCTTGGTGTTAGGGGGATTTTTAAAGAATAAAAATATTTTCAATAGTGTTGTGGATCATCGTCGCTGTTGTGAAGTTGCGGTGAAACTTCGCCGCAATGTTGTAGTGTCCGGTTTGACCGGAAGTAAGACACGGAACAAGAAGGTAGGTTCAAAACAGTGTATTAGTATAACAAAAAACAAGATATTCACAGGAAGTGTTGACAATGAGTAATATAGGAATGTAGGATGTGCGTTGTGGGACAGTGGATATCGGCTCGGAACGAGAAACCGGGGAGCCGAGTTCGAATTCCAGCTGAATCCATTATATTCACTTACGCGCAAATACCCTTGGGAAAGGTATTAATCCGTCTCTTCCTTCCAGTTATGGGTTAAATAGCAGGACAGATTGGGTTCTATAGCCTTGGTCGGCAACCAGTCTACCGCAGAAAGCAATGGCAACCTACTGCGGGATAATCTTCTGCCCAGTCAGTCATGTCTCTTTCGAGACATGATCGCCGAAGCGTGTATCACGTATGGCACTTAACTGAGTGAATATAGAAATAAGTAATTCCGAAGGTATTATTACGCTGCCTGACTAGTAGCTCTCGTTAACTGCTGTACTTGACTGCTCCTTAACTGTGGTATTTATTCGCCTTCCCACTTAAGGCAAAATGTAGCACAAGGTCTTTTAATGTGGGTAATCTGGGGCATATAGTCCGGGCAAAAAATTCCTGTCTAATTTTTACCTAGACGAGACTCTACCCTTCAGCGGAGCCTCGACTGGGCTAATGCTCTCCGCCCGAAGGCAGAGTGCTCGACAGTACGCCAGGCGTAATGGTTCTCTACAGGTCACGCAGGTAATTTATATATAGCAAGAGGAAGAGTTCATTCCTCGCAGGGAAGTCACCATAAGATATAGGGAATAAATTAGTAAAAAAAATAAGTGAAAAAATAAACTATATACTAAATATTTCCCCATGGTCTTTTGAAGAGGTTTATTCCATGTTTTTCTTTTTAAGGGTGGTTAATTCTAAATTCTTTCTATTTCTTCTCACTCACGTTTGTGTTTTAGTGGTATTATAGCCTTGCTAATCGGGGATTGATTAAAGAAGTAAAACTATCTTAAACTATGACATTAACATGTAAAATTTCATGTTCATTTCATTGATCTAAGTCATTCCTTACTTGGTCGGGCTAAAAAATTTTCAATGTTTTTTTTTCTTTTTTTTGAAAAAGTCTTTCACCGGAACCAAGTCAATCGATTTTGAGCTTGAGTTTTGTTTAAAGGCATATCATCACTTCTGTGGGTTCTGTAATGCCAAAAAGGTAGGGTTTTAATTTATTTTTTGAATGTTCGGTTATAATGGGAAGGTTGATTTCGTCGTCTTGCGGCCTTTGGCCGAGATGGAACCCACTACACTCCTCCAGTATTCCCTGAGCATTTGGAACCCTGACGCAATTTGTAGCGAAATTCATAATCTTGTCAAATAGCTGAATACTTGATGCTTCGCCAGGGCTACCAAAGGTGTTTTTATTGTGACACCAAGATGGGTTGCCTCCAGGCGCCATACCGTTATTTAACCAATAACTGGAGGGAAGGGACGGATTAATATTTTTCCCAAGGGTACTAGAGCTTAAGTGAATGCAGGGTACTCAACTGGAATTCGAACTCGGCTCACCGATTTCTCCTTCCAAGCCGACATCCACTGCACCACAACGCACATCCGTCATTGAACGCTTACAACGCCTGGTATTCCCAAGCGGTCACCTATCTAAGTACTGACCAGTCTCATGTTGCTTAACCTAGGTGATCGAACGAGAACCGGTGTATTCAACGTGATATGCCATAAGCCGTAAGGTTGATTTAGTCAGATTTTGATTAAAGTTTTTTATTTCTTCTTCTTTTCTTTGTGAAAACTTAAGGTATCTTCTAGTTTTGTATTCAAAAATGTATTGCTGGTAATATTTTTTTCCTTCAAAAATGTATATGTTTCTATAAAAGTCTATTTTTATCCATATATTTCTATAAAAGTTTATTTTTATACTTTTGACCCCAGTTTGGTAATAAATTATTTGCCCATAGTTTGGACCCTAACAGGTACTACCACCCTTGATCAGGGTGGACCTGGGAACAACAGCAATTAAGAGGTGGATCCATGCCCCTCACAACCTCCCAATCAGAGGCCTTTCTGCCGGATGCAGTTTACCGTCATACCCAGGACCCAAGTCAATAGAAGCCACTAAGATTCAAGGGATTCCTGAAAGTAAACGAAAGCAAACGGTCAATAAAAGAACAGGATCCAATGAGACTGACAATAACTATTGACATTGCATTCAATCCTTGAAGATCGTAGTTAACTGAAAGCATGTCCACAAGCGGGAAACCAAATAAACTGTAAAAATATTTCTAGAATAGTCAAGGGAAGCTACGATATGGCGGTGTGAACGTGACTGAAGACGAGATACATGTCAGGACCGATAACGTTGTAGATTATTCTTTGGATTCTGTAATAAATCTTTAGCTATAAAACAGAAGCACATGACAAGATGTGGCAATTAGATTCGATGCATAGATGAATGGTGGACTTATGAATGAGCAATAAGTTGATTCTGGCGCGAAAATCCTCGTATAGCTTAATTCTATACGTATTTTCATATACAATACTGTACAAAAGTATTAGGACACGAACTATCTTATCTTTTATGAGGCATACTGACAGAAAACAAACAATTTAATTAAAGTAATTTTATTTGATTTACTCAACAAATGCTTTAACAAGAAAAAGTTCCTTGTTACAAAATACATTTAATACTTAGTATAATAGACTTTTGCTTTGATCGCATCCTTCATTCTGTCAGGCATTGACATCACAAGCTTCTTCAATGTATCTAATGTTATCCCCTGCCAAGCAGCTTGTATTTGTTCCCAAAGTGTGTCTTGCGAAGTAACATTAGATTTATCAATTTTTTATCCAAAATATTTCATGGATGTTCAGCAGGATTGAGATCAGGGCTTTGTGGGGGCCAATTCAAATTCCGAAGACCTTCCATTCTCTTTCAGTGAGGTTTTTAGGAAAATCACCCCTGTTTTAATACTTTTGAACACGACCGGTAGTCTGCAAAAGTGTTAGGACAGGGTGATTTTAAACTTTATTTTGATGCCTCATATATATATATATATATATATATATATATATATATATATATATATATATATATCAGGTTATTTTTTTCATCTGTAACGTATATTTTATCAATAAAATTGAAACAGGTTTCATTAAATTCAAATGACATTAAATTTAATTAAATTTCTTTAAAATTCATCACATTCAAAAGACATTAAATTAAATTTAATTAAATTCAAACGACATGAAATTTAATTAAATTTCATTGAAATTCATTACATTCAAAAGACATTAAATTAAATTTAATTAAATTCAAACGACATGACATTTAATTAAATTTAATTAAATTCAGACGACAATTTTTTTGGTAATTTTATTTTCCAGTTCGAAGGTGGTCGTTAAAGTTATTAATGAATATGTTTAAAGAATCTGAAAGTTATAATTTTTCCAGTGGATTGTTCATTCTTTGTGTATAAATGAATTAGGTTTAATATATTTTTATCGTTCATAATTACTGAGATAACTTTTGTAAAGTAAATATAAAAATTAGAAAAATACACACACACATACGCCGACACACATGCACACACATACACACACACACACACACAAACACAGACACACGCACAGATATATATATATATATATAATTCCAAGTAAAGAGAACTCAAGGTTTTTTTTTATATTTTGAGTGCTCTGGCATTTATTTTATTATAAACAGTGCTCAATATAATAAGTATTATAGAGCTTAATATAATATAATATAATATAATTATATGGTTATGTCAATTTTACATTGCTACATGGAAATTTCTATGTTTCTAGATTAATTCTCATCATCAGGCAATGTTGGTGTTGTTGTGCAGATGATTTACATTTAAATGACAAATACTTTCGGTTTACTGTGAATGTATGTGGGTGTTTTTTTTTGTTTTGTTTTTTTTTTTGTGTGTGTGTGTGTGTGTGTGTGTGTCTAATCAGAATGGAGATTCACGTTGGGGTTTGACCCCGAAGAATTTCTGTGCTAACCAACTTTTTTCCTCCCCTCTTTTTCTTCCTCTTGTCTATTTTCCTTCGCATTTATCTGATCTTTTCATTTTCCATTCAGTTTTATTACATTTGATATGATATTCCTTTTTTAGTAGTACCCATCTCCTTTCTCGTCTCCTTTAGTCTATTTGTTAAAGAAAAGATTTTTTCCAAAAAACCTCGAACTGCTATTTTTTCGCTCCATCTATCAATTTGCTGTAAAGTTTATTATCCTGATACAAAGGGGGGAATTATTAAAAAAAAAAAAGGAAAACTAACTTATTCTATTTTTGGATTTATTTTTATTTTTATTTTTTTTACCTAATCCGTCAGTGAGCATGTTATTTAATTTAGGTTTAATCCATTTTCTAATGTGAATAATTGACAATGTCTACATATGACATTAATTTCGTTGCGTTTATTTAATAAATTTTTATTTTTAAGGGATCTAATAATAAATAGTTTTTCATATAAGCATAATGAACATGGTTCATTTAAGGACTTACATGTTTTAGCTTCTTTTAGGATTTTCCACTTTATTTTAGGTGTTTTTTGTTTCCTTTAGGTACCAATGATATCTCGATAAAGATGTTCTATTTATGTATTTGCTATTATTAAATGAAGAGGTATGCTAGTAAATTCTCTGCTTTAGAGTGTTTTTAGTACTCCTTATATAGACTTTTATATTGTTTGGGTTTTCCTTCGTCGATATTTCGCATTGATAGATTATCGATTCCGTCAAACACCTATTTTCTAGCGGAGAGTTTATGGGGTTTTTACAGTTGCATTTTTTCTTGTCTAAATTGTTATTTTCTGTTGTCTGGTTATTTTTACTGGTTTTGTTGAATTTTTAAAAAATATTATTATTGTGGGTTTTTATAATTTTTTCTAGATTATTCATACAGCTGTAACTTAATTTTATAGTGTTTTTATTAAAAATCTTACTTAGTGGATTTTTCTCCGGGAAGTGTTTCCTAATTAACTCGAGGAATTTTCTTCCCAATCTACCATTTGTCATCTGGTTCTAAGGGAGTATGTACCAGATGATTTTCCTATTCCTATTTTTTCTTCGAGGGTTGTTTTCTTGTTTACATATTTAATATTTGGGCTTATGTATCTACTATTTTTCAATGCAGTATTATAAAAATCGCTATGTTTATTGAACACTTCCTCATTAGCTGAGTTTCTACTAATTCTGTATTCTATCGATGAGGGTATATACTTGATGATAGACGGAGGGTGGTTAAATTTTGGGTGGATGTATAAAGGGTTTGTGTTTGGTTTTTTGTATGGTTGGTGTATATTTTTCCTCTAGATCCAAAGTTACATCGAGGAAATCTAGTTTTTTATCTTAGCTTTAACTGTTACTTTTAAATTGAGATTTTTAAACTCCTTATGTATCATTTTTCTAACCCTGTCTATTTTGAAGTTTGTTGTATTTCTTATTACTATAAGTCCGTCATCTCTATAAAGTCCAATGAAACAATGAAACAAACGAACAGCTTTGTTTATTTTTATTTGCACACACACACACACACACACACACACACACACACACACACACACACACATATATATATATATATATATATATATATATATATTTCCCAATCTCACCTTTACTTATGGAAAGGTGAGATTAAAAACAGACTACCATACATGGTGAAAAGTTCAAAGAAAACGGTTGAATTCCTTTCATTTTAACATCTCGTGACTTTGCACTACACATGAAGGAATTCTAAAAACTAAAATATTCTGTTAATCTTTTGAAATGATTTGTGATCGTCTTTGTGGTTGCCAACACTGTTTGTTTATAGATACGTGATTTAGAATAAAGCTCATTTCGTCTTTTTGCCATCAGAGGACGAAACGCGTATATATATATCCGAGTGAGTATAGAATGAGGAGAGAAAAAAGAAAATTTTTTTTCCGTCCAAAACATTAATTTAAAACAGTGCTCGATATATGATGTATAGAGCAGTGAATATTTATTATAAATTATGTTTTAGAACATGTACATAATTTCTTCTATATATGTCCTCTTCCCTACAATCATATGGTTGTTTCAGTGTTTGGATTTAAACACCTCTTCGGGGGAAATAAAGGTTTGGAATCATTCTCTGTTTATATTTGGTTCGTTGTTGTCGTGGGGGTTGGCTGGGGTTATTGGTAATTAAGTGAATGTCTCGTTTTGACCGTTAGACTTTTGAGGAATTTGGTGTGTAGTTGTGAAATTGTTGATTAATGGTATTATCTGTTGGAATGTGTGTTTTATCTTTTTATCGGTTGGGTATATCTTTTGGTTAGGATTTCTAAGAGGCCGCTGTTGAGTGGTCATTTTTATGGTTGGCTATCGTTTAATTGGTTGATGTCTGCTAGCTGTTCTAATAATCTAGAAAAAATAATCAAAATGCATAACACGAAAATATTAAAAATACACAGCAAAAATAAATCCAACAAATTATGGAGATCAAATAATATACAAGTCCGTCCCATGACAACAACCTCTGGAACTGTAAAAACCCCAACCAATGCCCCATGGCCAATAAATGTCTGACGAAATCTCTAATATATATGTGTTCGATTTCATCCTTAGAAAATCCTAAAGATGAAAAAATATATATTGGGAATACCATGAACGTACTTAAAAAGCGCTTTTACAATCACCTCTCATTCTGTGATACAGCGAAACAGGCTTGTATGTGAATGACTAATATATATATATATTAATGCATATTTGGGTAGGAACATTTCTTTCCAACATTATTTAATAAATACACCAAGCAATTAAGATTTAATTACATTTCTAGTAAGTTTTTCCTACATTTACACTTTTTTTTCTTTTGTAAGGAATTACAAAAATATTCAATAATTTTCAATGTTCTAACTATATATATATATATATATATATATATATATATATATATATATATATATATAAGAGGAATATGTGATCATTTGAAGGTAGTTAAAATCTATAAGAAATATGGTGGTGAACAATGTTAGATCTCTAAAATAATATAGGCGTCAGTATATTTTGTTCGTCTACGTCAAATGCTGTCTCATAATTTGGAATCGTTCTTGTCTCGTGTCATATAGCGTTTTACCTGAAGTAGGAATAGGCGATATTTGAATCGCAGATCAAAGGCCTACAAAACAACAACCAGATTCTGTATTTATATAAACTAGCACGCACGGCGTAAGATATGACACATGATCGGTTTAACGCCAGGATTGCTATAGGGGGCCAACTGAGGCAAGAGCAAGAATTCAACAGTCTCATTTAATAGGCGACAGAATAAAGACCATAGGCTCAACAGAATACTCCTATTTTTCCCGGTGCTAGTTCATCTAGCTGGAAATCATGAAAATACTCGGGACTAGGAATCACCATAACTTTAAGAAGCGAAATCAAATATAACACGTTAATATTGGATTCTCTTAAATTGTACTAGCTGCATAGCCCGGCGTTGCGCGGGTGAAATGAAAGCTTTAAAACTGATCCATTGTCCTGGAGATCAGACTCTTTGGACGTTGGCACGAAAGACTAAAAAGCAATAGTTGTTTCCAGTTAAAGCGAAACCGTAGACTGAAGGAAAAATGAATGGATGTAAATAAAATTTTCGATATCAAATAAGTTTTTTTTCGTCGTAAACTGAATTTTGACTCCTCTGAGTAAATGGTATAATGGCTGAAACTAAGAACTACAATTATACCTACTTAGAGCCAAACCCGAAGCAAAAACTAAAATAAAACGGCTGAAAAAAATACAGACATACAGCTAGATAAACAGACACACACATAAACATCTTGCCTTTTATATATATATATTATCGATTTTCTGCACTATTGTAAGAACTGCAAACTTGAAACTTCTGAATATCGTTTCTTATGTCTTTGTTTATGAGTACATCAAATTTGATTAATATCGGACCATTCCTTCTATAACCCGATTTTTTCGATTATCGATTATCGATATTTATCGGGGTACCTCGACACAAAACCTAGCTAAGAACACTCGCAGACGCTTATAGTACAACTGTATCTATTTTCAAGAAAATAGGCTCAGCCGTTTCGGAGTCTATAGGTAACGGACACAGACACATAAACACACAGACAAAGTTCCATTTATAAATAAGTTTAGATATCTATATCACAATTATATGATAAATTATTATTTTTCCTAGATGTTATTCTGATGATCATTATATATTTCTGATAGATTTCTGTCTATCCAATTATAGTTTTGTCGAGTGCTCTGAATTATTTGATATGAGATTTCCTTATCATGCGAGAAGATTCTTTGAGAAAGAAAACTAGTTTAATTAACTTATGCAAATATACTCATCCGTCACGTAAACTAAAGTATCCCTCGCTTCTTGACTGTTTGTTTTACGTCTGTTCTGTTTTACGAAAGATCGACATTACGAAAGAACGATAGGAGTACAAAATTTATCCTCGATATACGATATGCCGTAAACTGGAGAACATATAAACAATATATATATATATATATATATATATATATATATATATATATATAAATATATTTCTAAACATATTCTGTTAAATATAAGAGACAATGAATGTCTATTATGTTTAATCATGAGCCGTTCTCAACGTCGTATTTTGACAAAAATTCTCCAACATTTGTATAATTTTTTATTAATTTGGTTCTAAGCTTTCAGCTCACATGAGCCATCTTCAGAGAGGTTATTAAGACGGTAATACAGTCACATCCACCATCACCGATGATTTTATTTGTGTTGACATAAAACTCCAGTAGGCAACGGCAATAGTTACCAAAAATAACAAATGCAGTTCCCAAATTTGCAATGCGGTTCTATGATATTGGAGGCCATGTACATCAAATCTGAACAACCAACACTTAATAAAATCACCTTTAAATCCGGACATAGCACGTTACAATGCATTTGAATACATGGTTCTTTTGTCACTTTGCGCTATCACCGCATTGCAAATTATTTGCTGCCTCGATACACTCTCTCTCGCTCTCT
Source organism: Ascarosepion bandense (assembly GCA_037127315.1). Classification (NCBI taxonomy): domain Eukaryota; kingdom Metazoa; phylum Mollusca; class Cephalopoda; order Sepiida; family Sepiidae; genus Ascarosepion; species Ascarosepion bandense. Next base: position 1,313,905 of record JBBBDQ010000119.1, on the reverse strand, counting down.
CTCTCTCTCTCTCTCTATATATATATATATATATATATATTTGCTATAATCATATCGCCTCAAACAAGGCATTATACTACCACTGTTGTGCAGTGGGTTACATAGGAGGAAAGTTATGAGAAAGAGTGACAGGTTATAGGGGGTGTCAGGAAGAGGAAGGGAGAAGGATGAGAATATTGAAAAATGAGATGAGAGCATGAGAGAGAGAGAGAGGGGGGGGATGCAAGTTAGTGAGACTGGAGATGACTATTGACTTTGCATTTAAATTCTTGGAGATTGTGGCTGTCGGGGAAGCAAGTAAATGGAAGGGAATTCCACAGTCGGGAAGTGCGAGAAAAAAAAAACTGAGGAGTAGAGTTGGCGTATACATCTTATTGGTTTCACAGTAAAAGGATAGGACCTAGTTGCTAATCTTGTGACTCGAGTAAATTCGTATATAGGGGGCACCAATGAGCTAAGTTCATCGGAGAAGAAGCCGTGAAAGTATTTGTAGAAGAGACACAAGGAAGCGACAGTGCGCTGGTGAGAAAGTGACTGTATCCGAGCAGCCAAGTTGGGATTGATTATATTGCAGATTCTCCGTTGAATGTTGTCAAGGACCCTAAGTGGATAGCAGGAGCAACCGCGCAGATTTGGCAGCACTATTCAATGAACGGGCGGATTGTAGATTTGTATATGTGCAAGATTTTTTCAAATGGAAAAAAAAACTTCCTGGCCCTACACAGAGAACCGAAATTCTTAGCAGCGGATTCAGTTATGGATTATATATAGGCATTTCACTTGAGGTCTATTGTGAGAGTTAACCCGAGGAGGCATAGGGTTTTGCTTTTAGGAAGACTGGACTGGGATCGATTGCCTGTGGTGGTTAATAGATAGCAGTTTCATTTTGGAAGCATTGAAATTCACGAGCCATTTCTTACCCCTGTCCACCACTTATTGGAGGTCTTTTTCAACTCAGCAGCGATGTTTGCTTAGTCAGCCTCGGCAGCGAAACGTTTTGCGGTGCAATGGATATCGGATCAGAGCAAGACATTAGAGAGCTGATTTCAAATTTCAGTGGAATTCATTGTATTCATTTACGCGAAAATACCATTGGGAAATGTATTAATCCGTTTCTTCTCCCGCCAGCTATGGGTTAAATCGGAGATTAGATTGAGATCTATAACTTTGGTTAGCAACCAGTCAACCGCAGAAAGTATTGGCAACCTACTGCGTGAAAATCTTCTGCCAAGTCTTTCGAGACATGATCGCCCAAGCGTATATCACGTATACCACTTAAATGATATACGGAAATGATTTAAGCGTTCCTAGGTCCAAAAATAGTAACCTGTCTTGATATTGAAAGCGAAGATTCGTCGTTTGCTGAGACTTATTTTGATTTGGAAGGTTTTTTCTGCAGACTACTCCAAAATTACTTCGGGTTTTTTGGGGGTTTTTTTGGGTTTTTTTTATTAAAATCGCGTATTACTACAATAATTCGAGAATCTCGACATGGTGTAATGGTTAGCCATTTTGTCTCATTGGAACAATTATGACTAATTAGTGTGTTAAATCCTTACTGGATACATTATGCTTCCGGCCTTTTGTTACATTTAGACCTTGAGCACAAATATCCTTGGGAAAGGTATTAATCCGTCTCTTCCCTCCAGTTATGGGTTAAATAATAAAACAGATTGGGTTCTATAGCCTTGGCTGCCAACCAGTCTACCGCAGAAAGCAATAGCAACCTCCTGCGGGATAATCTTCTGTCCAGGCAGTCATGTCTATTTCAGGAAATGTACGCCCAAAACGTGTATCACGCATTGCACATAACTGACTAATTTTACGGATGTGCGTTGTAGTGGAGTAGATAAACGAGAAATGGGGAAGCCGAGTTCAAATTCCAGTTGAATTCCTTGCATTCACTGACGCGCAAATAACATTGGGAAAGGTATTAATCCGTCTCTGTCCTCCAGTTATGGGTTAAATAACAGGACAGACTGTTTTCTATAGCCTTGGATGGCAACCAGTCTACCGCAGAAAGTAATGGCAACCTAATGTGAGATAATCTTCTGCCTAGTCATTCATGTCTCGAAAGCGACATGATCACCCAATAGTGTATTAGGTATAACACTTAACTGACTGATCACATTTGAACTACGCTTCGATTTAATGCAATGGTTAGCAATGGTTATCTCGGTCAATCAATGATGACTGCGTAGTGGGTTCGATCCACATTGTCTCCCTCGGCCTTGAGCCAGGAATAAGCTACGCTTTGTAAATAACCATTGCTGCAATTATTGTGTTGTGTTTATTTTTGAGTCTTGAAACACTTCCAAATATTTCCAAATTCAATTTTTTCTTCGCTTTACGCCGATTATTGTTCGTACAATTATTTGAATTTTTTGAGTAGCCTTATATACTAGTGAGCCAACCATGAGCTGACTTATTTTATAGTTCACCAATAGAAGGGTTAACCAATCAGAAGGCTCAAAATATTCAATGCGACGTGTATAAAGTCGGCCATATTTTCCTGAGTATTGGCGATATACTTCGATTCAGTAGAGTGTCTAACTCGTGAGTGTTAATCTTTGACGTTGTTTCATTGAACGTACTGCGCTGTATTCTATATTCATAAACTATGGTGGACATGATCAACAACAATGAATAGGAAACGTCTACATTTTGGATGCCGAATACAAGATCTTGAATTTGTTTACATTTCTGAGACGAAATATTGTAATTATTTACATTATTTATATTGTTTGAACTGCTGTCCTCATCTGTGTTGTCATATTCACTATGTTTCGGCTATTGTGCGCTCTGACCTTCTTCAGGTGCTAGGAATTTCGAACCGAATACTTTATTTTGATCACTGGAGCATATTGTTCTTGTTCCTTGTGTCCTGCCAATTCCGGATGTCTTAGGTCCCTTTAATCAACTCTCTAAGTTTTTTGTTTACCACTGCTGTAGCCAGGTATTCAACTCACAAAACTTTGGACCAATTTAATGGATCTAAGCAATGCTATTATCCACAAATTTAAATTTATATAAAAGGCATAGCCTCATTAGTCAGTCATGAATTTGTTTTGATGTACATCTACAATTCTCGGAAGTTTTGTATGAATAAATAATACTGTTTTAATTCTGTGATTTGCTACGGAACTAATTTCAGCAGAAGAAAAAAGCATGCAAATATCTGTTACAAGCCTTTATTTATGAATATATATTTCAGCAAGCGCTCAGGAAGGCAACTATATCCTACCATAACTCCCAAAATTTCAGTTGTTCTTGTCCTTAAGGACACATGGCCCAGTGCATATAGACGTAGGTCAGTTCCTAACTTGACTTTTAGAGTTCAATACCAGGCTACAGCACTGGTGAACAAGTAACTTGCAGAGTTAGAGGGAGATAACTCATTACTTCCAATCGGGGCTTTACTCAAGGAATGACTATGATATCTTCCAGTGATTGTAATAAAGGGTTCGGTTCGAAGTTCCTAGCACCTGAAGAAGGCTGGAGCGTACAACGGCTGAAACGTAGTACAAATAATGTCCGAATAATGTAAATACTGTAAATCCCACCGTTGCCGCAATTTTTCAAACAAAATAAAACTGTTACTTTCACCTTACAAATTCGGATGTGCCGCCTTTGAAAGTCTTACCACGGGTCGAAACAAGTGAATTGAAAGTTGCTTGTCAGTGATTGTGTTTGTGACCGAGTTTTTGGGCATACTAACATTTTTTAGAAACATTAGCAATAATATCAACTACGAAAACGGCCATAAAGTGCAGGCCTTGTTTGGAAAATAAAGTATTCCTTTATCTCATATTATATAAACACAAAAAACTAAGTTTTACACTAAGTTAGAAGTAAAAATAATATCATTGTTGATAATGGCTAACAATATAGCTGAATGCAGTCAGATGTACAAATTATTTTGAGAATATCTAAGTAATTTAAGTCAAGAAAAGAAAAAAATTATATGTGCACAAGAATAATTAAATAAATCCTTAAATACCAGGTCAATCTTTCTTAATGAAATTGAAATATATATATATATATATATATATATATATATATATATATATATATATATGAAACGATTTGTTTGAATATTACTTTTAATCGATACTAGATAGATAGATAGATAGATAGATAGATAGATAGATATTGAACATACTAACATAGATAGATAGATAGATAGATAGATAGATAGATAGATAGAGAGATATTGAACAGACTCAGATAGATAGATAGATAGATAGATAGATAGATAGATAGATAGATAGATATTGAACAGACTCAGATAGATAGATAGATAGATAGATAGATAGATAGATAGATAGATAGATAGATATTGAACAGACTCAGATAGATAGATAGATAGATAGATAGATAGATAGATAGATAGATAGATAGATAGATAGATATTGAACAGACTCAGATAGATAGATAGATAGATAGATAGATAGATAGATAGATAGATAGATAGATAGATAGATATTGAACAGACTCAGATAGATAGATAGATAGATAGATAGATAGATAGATAGATAGATAGATAGATAGATAGATATTAAACAGACTAAAAGAGATAGAGAGCTAGCTAGCTAGCTAGCTAGATAGATAGATAGATAGATAGAGAGAGAGAGAGAGAGAGAGAGAGAGAGAGAGAGAGAGAGAGAGAGATGAAAACTCTTAGATAGGTAGATAGATGTTATTCTTTAATGAATCTTTTGAAAGACAAACAAGTTAGATTGATAAATATTTCTTATTTGTTCTTTATTTTATCATTTTGTCGGATTCCGACCCATACTTGATCCCATTCCATGTCCACATTTAACCTATGAACGTTCTACCTCTACCCCAATATCGAGCACGATGAAACAAAAAACCTGATTGCCACAATATCTTTTTATCAGTAATCCACTGAAAAAAACAATAATCCTGGCCCTCCTGAGCATCATATATATATATATATATATATATATATATATATATATATATATATATATATATATATATATATTATTACGGAAATTTACGAAATGGTCATCGAACAAACGAGAATTTGAAATTATTTGTTTGAACATTATTTATGATCAATACTCGTATTTAAGTAGATATTCTATTCATAATCAAACAGTATTATATATTTATTTCTACCGGCCTGGTTATTTACGATAGATTTTTGTTACGAAAACCTATCAACATCGGGAAAGCCACCAATTGATCTGACGCATCTAAACGAAGTTAAATCAAACCTATATAACACAATTTTCGATTCATCGTAATAACCATATCTGCTATGAAATGTATCGTAATGTCAACAAATTTAAACATGTTATGGAAATTAACCAAGATTAATGAGACGGGTTATAAGCAACCGACATTTTGAAATAATTTGTTTAAATATTATTTTTGATCGATACTCGGATTTAAGTAGATATTCTGTTTATAATAAATTATAATCTGTTTATATATATATATATATATATATATATATATATATATATCTCAGAAGGAAAAAAAAGGAAAAAAAGAAAAAAGAAAGCATTTTCTAAAAATAGAAACTACTGGCCAAATTTCAACCTTTATTCTGATTAGTTAAAAGGAACACACACATAAATTTTATATCTTCCCCATAAATAGTAAATCAATTGTTTCTTGTATTTAAATGTAAATCATTTTCACAAACAACATCCAACATTGTCTTATGACGAGTTAGAAATTTCGAAACTTAGAAATTTCCGTGTCGCAATGTACTTTTAATTCATAATTAAATGATTATATTATGCTCTACAATATTTATTGTATTGAGAACTTTTTATAAAAACTTCTTCAATACGGCTGTGAATGCTGGACAATATCATCGAAAATGAGGACAAAACTGGAAGCGGCCGAAATGTGGTTCTACAGAAGGATGCTACGGATATCGTGGACTGAGCATACAAGCAACGACGAGGTGTTAGTAAGAATGGCAACAAAAAGGAAATTGATGCTGAGCATCAGGAAGAGACAACTGAAGTTCCTGGGACATGCAATGAGGAAGGAGAGCCTGGAGAACCTGATACTGACTGGACAGATAGAAGGAAGGAGAGACAGAGGAAGGCAGTGGATAACATATTTGCAGGGACTGATCAGGTGGATGACGGAACGGGGGTTGCCAGGAGCAACAGGAGCAAACATACTAAGAGCCACAAGGGATAGGGAGACGTGGAGAGCCATGACCGCCTACGTCCTGAAGGGACAGGGCACATAGAAGAAGAAGAAATGCAAGGGAATTCAAAATCATACAAACTTGGGTCCTCATTAACTGGACATATATATATATATATAAATATATATATATATATTTGGGCAGCAACTTTTCTTTTAAGCATCTTTCATTGGACACAATCGACAAACATAATTTAATCAATCGTTTATTACAGTTTTCAAATATTTCTGATTTTCAGTAATTAAAAACTATAAAATTATCCATAATTTTTATTGTCAGGAGCGTTTTTGGCCTATTTATTTTGCAATTCTCATGGCTGTTTTCGTAATCATATTCGTTCTTCGTGTGTTTTGACTACACAATAGGTTTTCCTGTGTGACCATTGATGTTGAACTTAGTCTTTATATATATATATATATATATATATATATATGTGTGTGTGTGTGTGTGTGTGTGTGTGTTTTCGAACAAAAAATCATGTTAGAATACTAGAAATATTTAATCAAACATTTAATATAATCTTCTTTGTTGGTCGTTTTTAACGTAACATCCTTAACGGAAAGGTTGCTGCCTAAATATTCTACTTCTTCTATGTGCCCCGTCCTTTGAGGACGTAGGCGATCATGGCTTTCCACATTTCCCTATCCCTGATGGCTCTTAGCACGCTTTCTCCTGTTATACCACACAACTCTCGTTCCGTCATCCACCTGCTCAGGCCCTTTAAATATGTTGTCCGCTGTTTTCCCCTGTCTCTTTTTCCCTCTGGTCTGTTAATATCAGGTTCTTCAAGACCTCCTTCCTCATTGCATGTCCCAGGAAATTTAGCTGTCTCTTCCTGATGCTCAGTATTAATTTCCTTTTCGTTTTCATACTTTCCAAAACCTCATCATTGCTCACATTCTTGAACCATGATATTCGCAGCATCCTTCTGTAGAACGTCATATCATTTGCGACAAATTTTTCCTTCATCTTCGATGATATTGTCCAGCATTCACTGCCATAATGAAGAACTGACATCACATAGCAATCCAGTACTCTCTTCTTTGTTTCTAGCGAAATTCTCCTGTTTCTTAATACTTTACTCAAATTCTGGAATGCTTCCTTCGCCATGCTAATCCCACCTTTTCATGCCCTTCAAATATGTTATCCGCCGCTCTGTCTCTCTTTTTCCTTCTATCTGACCTGTTAGTATCAGATTCTCCAAGCCCTCCTTCCTCATTGCATATCCCTGTCTCTTCCTGATGCTCATTATTAATTTTATTTTCGTTTCCATTCTTTCCAAAATCTCATCATTGCTCATATATTCGATCCATGATATTCGCAGCATCCTTCTGTAGAACCACATCCGGAAAGACACACAGAACAACGACTGATATTAGGCAAAAAAATATAATGAATGTTAAAACTGAAATTCAAAAATACAAGAATAACACCCTTGAAAATGGCCAGTGAAATGGGTGAAAGTGCTTGGAAAAAACAATTACGGAACATTATTATATTCCTTATCTTCAACAAAAGGAAGCATGTAAGAATACTGGAAAAATTAAATCAAATATTCATAAAATCTTTATTGTCCCCCGTTTTCAACAAAACGTGCTAAGGAGAAATGTTACTACTCAAATATACATATATATTCAGATACTGAAGGCTATCTTCATTAGATCAAAGCAACCCACACTTTATAGAATCACGTTTCAATCTAATCGCAGCACATTACATTCCATTTAGTCATATGGAGATGTACTAAGCGCAGCTTAGATGTGGCACAAACTGAAAGTATTGAACACCCAGTGGGGATCAAACTCACTACTCAATTGCACTGGTTCTAGCAAGACAAGCTTGCTAACCATTACTCCACCTCGACGTGCCTATTGCATTTAGACATATGGCTCTGTTAACATTTCGGTCTTTTACGCGGTGCGACGTCACAGAACCGTATTACAAATTTATGACCTGCGTCTGCTCTTCCGTGACTGTTATCATCGCATAGCAATGTTTTATATCAACACAAAGATAATATCATCTTTAATAGTGGATGCCTGTAAGTTCACGTCCTTGTAACCTCTCTGAAGATGGCTCATGTGAGTCGAAACTTAGAAACAACTTAATAAAAAAATATCCAAATGTTGGACAATTTTTTCTTTATTTTCACCTGGAATTAAAGCCAAAATACGACGTTTAGAACGGCTCATGATTAAACATTATAAATATTCATTGTATCTGATATTTAACAGTATATGTTTAGAATATATATATATATATATATATATATAGTGTAATGGTTGTTACAATGTTTTTATAAATTCATAGTATCACTACACAAAAATTTTAGCGTTTCGAAGCCAGCCCATTATGTGGTCTGCTTCAGGTGATTTTTTTGAAAAAAAAAAAAGAATATATATATATATATATATATATATATAGATACCGACTTGGCAGACCGCCTGCAGTCTCTCTCCCACCGGCACGACGTGGCTCCCCTGTGTCTCTTCTATAAATACTTTCACGGCTTCTGCTCCGATGAACTTAGATCACTGGTGCCCCCTAAATACGAATTTGCACGAGGTACTAGATTAGCAACTAGATACCCACCTTTTACAGTGAAACCGATAAAATGCAATCGCAACTTCTACTCCAACAGTTTCTTTCCTCGCACTTCCCGACTAGTGGAATTCCCTTCCACACGATTGCTTCCCCGACGGATACAATCTCCAGGAGTTTAAATGTAAGGTCAATAGACACCTCCTAACACACTAACCTGCTCCCATTCCTCCTGACATTCCCTATGTCTAACATTCATTCCTCCTGACATTCCCTATGTCTAACCACTCCTTCTCTTTACCTTCCCCTATGTAGCCCCATGCGCAATAGTGGCAGTGGAATGCCTTGCTTGGGGTGAGATGATTAAATATATATATATATATATATATATATATATATATATATATATATATAAATCCAGGTGAAAAAAAAAACACTGTTTTACAGTCCCAAGTTATTCTATCCATATTTTACGGCAAACATTTTGCAATGTTTGCAAAAAATAAATGTTTATTAATCTAATGTTTTATGAAAATAATAATTAAACAGATATGAAAATATTTAAATTCAAATTTAATTTTTTAAATTATTAAATAGATATTTAAAAGATTGTATTATGATATTAAGAATTGTATTAGATAATCATAATAATATAATAGATATTATATAAAACAATAAAATAAATTTGTAAAAAAATTTAATAAATAAATGGATTTTAAAAATGGTATTTATAAATTAAAAGTTTTGAAAAATTATAATAAAATGCATTCTGAATCGAAATAAAAATAGTCTGTTATACTCAAAGGTCCGTTTAAGTCAGATATAAAATGTCCGCTTTCTTTCTTCATATCTTTTCGTTTCTCTTTTTCGTTTTAGAAAATGTTGAGAAATAGAGAAAACTCAAAGAAAAGATTTTGTAACAATAGCGGATACATCAACGGATATATTTTCACCTGGAATTAAAGCCAAAATACGATGTTTAGAACGGCTCATTATTAAACATCATCGACATTCATTTTTGACAATATATGTTTAAATATATATATATATATATATATAGATAGATAGATAGATAGATAGATAGATAGATAGATAGTGAGAGAGAGAGAGAGAGAGAAAGAGATAGATAGACAGATTGACAGACGTACATAGAGACAAAGAGAGAGAGAGAGAGAGAAAGAGATAGATAGACAGATTGACAGACGTACATAGAGACAAACAGAGAGAGAAAGAGAAAGAAAGAGGAGTGGAAAAATAACTGTTTTATTTGCCCACAATATCATTTCTCTCCTTTTATGCGGGTGTGTTTAGATTATTATATTTATATAGAGAGATATATGTGAAACCAAAGGCAAAGATTTATTTAGAAACAGATTCCGTATTTAATAAATCGCATTAAAATAACGCATTTGTTGGGCATTTCACAGAAATAGATTTGGCGAAATTTGCCAAGCCGATAATACTATTGTGTAATACATTCTTCGGGATACACGAAGAAATGTCCAATCACGTTACACCATACAAAGAATACAAAAGACAAATGCAGAGAAAGAAAATGTCAGAGAAATTAGGCGAATCTTAATTGCGAAATCTTCGCCATATTTTTTTTTCTTTTTTTAGTTTTGGTTTCGACGTCTGCGCCATTTGACATCTCGTTAAGACTTGTGCGAAATCATTAATTGACTTTATGAAAACTTCGACTTGACACCAGCAACAGCATATTTGCATATGTGCCTATGCATACTTATATATATATATATATATATATATATATATATATATATATATATATATAGTGTATCGAGGCAGCAGATAATTTTCTAAACAGATACTGCTAAATATAAGAGACAATGAATGTCTGTTATGTTTAATCATGAGCTGTTCTAAACATTGTATTTTGGCTTTAATTTCAGATGAAAATGAAGACAAAAATTCTCCAACATTTGGATAATTTTTAATAAGTTGGTTTTCAGCTTTCGTCTTACATGAGCCATCTACAGAGAGGTTAACGTAAAAACATCCACCATCAAAGACGATTTTATCTTGTGTTGACATAAAACTTTGGTAAGCAACGATAACAGTTACTAAAAATAGCAAACGCGGTTCCTAAATTTGTAATGCTGTTCTATGACGTCACACCGCGTGAGAACTCGAAATGATAACAGAACCATATATTTAAATGCAACGTAATGCGAAATGACCAGATTTAAACGTGATTTTATTAAGTGTGTGTTTGGATTTAACTTAGAAACACCTAAATTTAATGCCAAAATACGATGTTTAGAACGGCTCATGATTAAACATAATAGACATTCATTGTCTCTTATATTTAACAATATATATATATATATATATATATATATATATATATATATAAAGTGTGTAATAGACATTAAAATCTTTTTCAAGAGTATCTAAAATTGAACATTGTTACACAGATAAAGAAGACAATATAGAATCTGTGCATACATATCTACCCATAAACATATATTATATTGCCCAAATGTTTGGGGGACAACCTCTGGATTTCGAAGTATTGCGTAAAACATCATGGTTGCTGCCATTTCCTATTTTATATTTTAATCATTTATTTAATGGGGCGTGGCCGCATCACTTTCCCTTGTATTGTAGGTAAACTTCACATATCTGGATGTTTTCATTCCCAATATATATATATATATATATATATATATTCTTTCATGGGTAATACGTATTTCACAACAAACAAGCTGCTCGTCAGATTCAAATTAATGGGTCTGACGAGCATCTGGTTTGCTGTGATATATGTATTACCAATGAAATTGAAGAATATCTAAATTTTTTTATGGATTATATGACTCTGTTCAATTAAATAAATAAATTTAACATTGAGTTCTCTTCAGTTCGTCTCTACTGGAATTTACCTGACTTAAATACGAAATATTCTATGTTTTATATATATATATATATATATATATATATATATATATATATATTCATTTATATATATATATATATATATATATATATATATATATATATAATATAATAACAAGACCGACTCTGTAAGTATCTAAATCCTAAAACTATACGAAAATAAACTTTGAGGAAAACAAATAACAGACAGAATCTAATTCCGTTACTATCCGTCGCTATAAGGCGTTGGACAAGAGGGGAAAAAAAAAAGAAAACTGCGGAATACAGACAATACATACAATACCCCGCAGTAAAGAAAAAAAAACCCAAACGGAACCAACCACAAAGAAAGAAAAAGTGCTCGATACAGAACTAACCAAAGCGAAATAACAAATAGGAAGCAATGTAGAGCAAAGACACGTAGAAAAATCACAAGATCGCCAAAACCTACCGCGGTTTCACACAACGGCTCGTCAGGGCAAAGGCAAACCAAGGACTAATCAAATAAATAGACACCACCAAACAAAGACTAACAGACCACCTGTTAGTCTGTTAGACTAACAGACCTGTGGTCTGTTAGTCTTTGTTTGGTGGTGTCTATTTATTTGATTAGTCCTTGGTTTGCCTTTGCCCTGACGAGCCGTTGTGTGTCCGCGTATATATATATATATATATATATATATATATATATGGAATGATCTCGAAAGGATTCTTTGTCTGGCTGAAAATATTTTGGCAGCCACCAGTCGTATAATATATCGAAAGATGAGATTAAGATTTTCGTTACAAGTGTGCTCAAATGTCATTGGTCACACTGTTTTGTAACGTTTATCTGTTTATCGAAAGAACTATTCTGAAATACAAACTGTGGAGAAAGTAACTGGAAACCATTCCACTTACTCTTTCAAAAGGTCATGGCAATTCTGAGTTAAAAATAAAATCATAATAATCTACTGAGAGTCAGCATCAACTACGACCTGTTGGTAGTTGTTAAAAAAAACGAACTTTGATTCAGTTTGTCTTTTGTTTTATTCCTTTAGAGAAAAAGTATGAGTAAAGTTCTTCTTCATCTTTGTACCATGTCCTAGGCGATATTTTCCTTCCAGGTTTCCCTATACCTAGTGGCTCTTAGCACGCTTTCTTCTGTTACCCCATCCAAACCCCGCTCTGCCATCCAGGTCCAAACTGTCAGTCAGTTAAGTGCCATACGTGATACACGCTTGGGCGATCATGTCTCGAAAGAGACATGACTGACTGGGCAGAAGATTATCCCGCAGAAGGTTGCCATTGCTTTCTGCGGTAGACTGGTTGCCGACCAAGGCTATAAAACCCAATCTGTCCTGCTATTTAACCCATAACTGGAAGGAAGAGACGGATTAATACCTTTCCCAAGGGTATTTGCTCGTAAGTGAATACAATGGCTTCAAGCTGGAATTCGAACTGGGCTCCCCGATTTCTCGTTCCGAGCCGATATCCACTGTACCACAAGGCACATCCTGTCCAAACTGTACCTTCTCTATTATTTCCCATAAAGTGTGCCTCTTAGTTTGTATCTTCCTACCTCGAGCGGCACTTTTGCCTTGTACAGAGTGAACATCATTTACAAAAAATTATATTTATTATCTTTAAATACAAATATATATATATATATCCGAGTGAATACAGAACGAAGAAAGAATTCTTACAACGTCCAAAACATTAATTTAAAATAGTACTTGACATATTATATATAAAACTGTGATTAAACCCCCACCATATACACAATTGACTAGATATAAGAATAGAAATTCAAAATTCAAAATTTAATAGAAAAAACGGTTTCCAAATTATGATCTAATTAATAATTAAAAATTAAAAATTTAAGAGAAAAAATAGATTCCCTAAATCCAAAGTTAAGATTAAATATACAAACTTACATTAATTATAAAGACTCTGCTTAAATAAAAATATCCGACGCCAACCACTACCGGCTCTTCTAAGAAATCCATAAGGATATTATAGTCTAGTCACTAGATAATAAAAACTTACAAGGTTAAATCTGTCGAGAAATCAAATACTTTCTTTAATCAACCCCTTTAAAAAAACACCCTCTCCAAAAATTCAGAGATTTATTCCCCTATCACTAACCCCCACCAACACTTCTAACAAAACTAAATAGATATAAGGAAAGAGGACTTCCATTACTTTACACACCGCCTGATGAGACACATACGGGGTAGATATAGAAGAAACCAAAGGAGTATCCTGTACATAAAGTGGTAGGATAACACTTTAGGAAAGCTCTAAATATATATGTATATAAATACATATAAAGCAAATATATGTAAAAATTAAGACAGACACGTTATTCCATGGTTAATCGGACGTATGGGTTTATTTCAGGCGAACCATCATCAGCTTCCGTCCTTATTTTACACCTGTAAAATCTTCTATAAATAAACACGGAAGCTGATGATGGTTTGCCTGAAATAGGCTTAAACTCCCACTTAACCATGGAATAACGTGTCTGTCTTAATTTTTACATATATATATATATATATATATATATATATATATATATATATATATATATATTTACGATAATTACACGTTTGCATTTTTAAGTTTTTCTTTTTCCATGTGTCATGCTCCTTCAGGACGTAGGCGATCACAGCCATCAACGTATTCCTATCCCTTGTAGCTTTGAGAACGCTTTCTCCTGTTACCTCACCCGGACCCCGATCTGCCATCCACCTGCTCAGGCCCTTCAAATATAATATCCGCTCTTTTCCTCTCTATCTGAACTGTGAGTATCAGATTCTCCAAGCCTTCTTTTCTCGTTACATGTTCGAAGAACTTCAGCTGTCTTTTCATAATGCTCAGTATTAATTTTCTTTTCATTTCCATCCTTTCTAAAACCTCATCATTGCTCACATGTTATCCGGAGCATCCCTCTGTAGAACCACATTTAAGTTGCTTCAAGACACCTAAAAAGTTCATATCCCATATTTTGCATATGGTAAGATCTTGTTTCAGGCAGGGTGGAATGGATGAAACTAATGATATTGTTCAGCATTTACTGACATATCAAAGAACAGACATCACATAGCAATTCAGCATTTTCTTCTTTGTTTCTAGTGAAATTCCCAAGCTTCGTTTATTTAATTTTTTTTTTTAATCATTTCACCCCGAGCAAGGCGGAAACGCCACTGATGTGCATAAATGTAAAAAGATTAATTAGAAAAGAGTGAGGAGTAGAAAAACTAGTTAGAACGGAACAATAGAAAGCTGAGAAAGCAGGTGCGATGACAGATACATAGGTGGAGAGAAAGGGAAGGTTATACAGGGGAGGGAAGAGAGCTAGAGTCCAGTGGTTAGTAGATGAGTATTGACTTTGCATTTAAATTTCTGGAGGTTGTAGCCGTCAGGAAAGCAAGAATATGGGAGTGAGTTCCACAGGCGGGAAGTGCGAGAGAGGAAGCTGCAGGAGTAGAATTGTCGTCTGCATTTGGCTAACCTGACTGTGAATGGTTGGGACCCAGTTGCCAGTCTGGTTGCACGAGTAAACACCTGTTGAGGAGGCATCAGTGACTTAAGTTCGTCTGAGTAGAAGCCATGAAAGTATTTATAGAAGAGACAAAGGGAGGCCACATTTCGACGATTTGGAAGTGGCTGCAGTCGAGTCGCCAGATCAGTACCTATCACATTAGAGACTCTCCTTTGGAGCTTGTCAAGAACACTGAGGAGAACGGCAGGGGCACCTGACCATAAATGGCAGCAGTACTCCATGCACGGAGGGATGGTTGACTTGTATATATGCAGGATGGATTCAGGTGGAAAAAAACATCCTGGATCGACATACCTTTAGTCAAATGTTAAAAGATATGTTACTTTAAAATCAACCATGGACCGAGCACGTGAGCAACGACGCGGGGCTGAAAAAGATGCTAACGTGAAGAAAACTTATACTTAACATCAGGAAGAGTCGGCTAAGAATCCTGGGATACGTAATGAGAATCTAATACTCACAAGAAGGATAGGGGGAAAGAGAGACGAGGAAAATCAGCGCGGGACGTTCTTGATGGGCTTCAGCAAGTGGATAACAGAGCGTGGTTTAAGAGAGACTTCTATGTGCTGTATCCCTTCCGGACGTAGACGATCATGGTCCTCCACATCTTCCTATCATTTATCGCTCTTGATATCCCTTCTCCTATTATACCACTCGATTCCCGCCCCATCATCCATCTGAAGTCTATCATGTATGTCATGCGTTGTTTTTCCTTGTCTGTTTTCTTCTCTCTTTATCCTTTGAGAATCAGGTTCTCCAAGCCTTCTTTCCTCATTACATGTCCCAGGAAATTCCTGATATTACTTATCAGTTTCTTTTAGTGTCCATCCGCTCCAAAACTTTGTTGTTCAGTGCTTGCCTGGATGAGCTTAAGTTACTGATGCCTCCTCAACAGGTGTTTACCCGTGCAACCAGACTGGCAACTGGGTCCCAACCATTCACAGTCAGGTTAGCCAAATGCAGACGACAATTCTACTCCTGCAGCTTCCTCTCTCGCACATCCCGCCTGTTGAACTCACTCCCATATTCTTGCTTTCCTGACGGCTACAACCTCCAGAAATTTAAATGCAAAGTTAATACTCATCTACTAACCACTGGACTCTAGCTCTCTCCCCTCCCCTGTATAACCTTCACTTTCTCTCCGCCTATGTATCTGTCATTGCACCTGCTTTCTCAGCTTTCTATTGTTCCTTTCTAACTAGCTTGTACTCCTCACTCTTTTCTAATTAATCTTTTTACATTTATGTAACCCCCTGCACATCAGTGGCGTTTCTGCCTTGCTCGGGGTGAAATGATTAAAAAAAAAAAGTATATGCGTCTAAAATGACGGCAATATATACATTGATATACCTGCTGTTGAGTATTTTACATTAAAACATAAGTAAAGAAAAAAAAAACAAAAAACAGAATAATTCAATAGACAAGAGGATAGAATATATATATATATATATATATTATCG
Source organism: Ascarosepion bandense (assembly GCA_037127315.1). Classification (NCBI taxonomy): domain Eukaryota; kingdom Metazoa; phylum Mollusca; class Cephalopoda; order Sepiida; family Sepiidae; genus Ascarosepion; species Ascarosepion bandense. The sequence continues at coordinate 1,297,260 of JBBBDQ010000119.1, read as the reverse complement.
CAAATCGCCTGAATATACCACTTATGATAGAAACCTAGGTCGCGTAATAACTCGTTTACAAATGGAAAATATTCAAAACTTCCACAATATAATTTTATTGAACACGTTTTAATCCAAATGTGCACTGGTCTAATTTTTTAATGACCAAAAACTAAGTAATTAAACAATATATATATTTTTATATATACACTTTTTCATGGGTAATACGTATTTTAAAGCAAACCAGCTGCTCGTCAGACCCAAATTAATGGGTCTGACGAGCAGCTGGTTTGCTGTAAAATATGTATTACCCATGAAATTGTAGTCCATTGTATCCTCAGTATCCTTTTATGGAAACACATTTCGGTTGCTTTTTTTAATCATTTCACCCCAAGCAAGGCGGTACCACCACTGATTTGCAAGGGGCTACATAAGAGAATTAAAGTTTTAGACAGGAAAAGAGTGAAGAGAAAGATGAACCAGCTACAAGGGGAGAAAAAAAAAGGGCAAGAGAAGGATGTGAACATAGGAGTGAAGACAGTTACGAAGGTAGAGAGAAAGGAAAAGAACAAGATAAACAGGGTGATGTAGAAAGGGCTGGAGTTAAATAGATAAGAGGTGGGTATTGACATTGCATTTAAATTCATGGAGGTTATAGCCGTCAGGAAAGCAAGTATATGGAAGGGAGTTCTACAGGAGGGAAGCGCGAGAAAGAAGCTACTGGAGTATAATTTTCTCCTGCATTTGGTTGATTTAACCGTAAAAGGGTGCGACCTTGTTACCAGTCTGGTTGCCCGAGCAAATTCTTGTGGAGTGGGCACCAGTCTGGTTGCCCGAGTAAATTCTTGTGGAGTGGGCATTCTATTCTTTGTTTTCAGCAAAATTTTCCTGTCTCTTAATACTCTTCTCTGCTTCTGGAAAGCATCTTTGGTGATGCCAATCCGCCTTCGGATCTCAGTGTCGCACTTTCCGTCTTCTGTTAGAACACTTTCCAGGTATTTAAATTTTTGCATGTGCTTGATTTTTGTCTCACCATCAAAGAGGAAAAATATTAAGGGCGTGAAGGAACAGGGGCAAGTGAAAATTCATGATCGCCTACGTCCTTAAAAGACACGGCAGATGAAAAAGAAGAATGAAATAAAACACATATCAAATAACTATTCACATTATAAGGACTTTTGTTCTCATCTTAGTTGCCATGTTTACGACGTTTCGGCCGTTGTACGCTCCGGCTTTCTTCAGGTGCAACAAATTTCAAATTGAACCCTTTATTACGATCACTGGGCTATATCATTCTCAGTTCTTGTGAGAGGACACTTCTGGTAGCTATGAGTTATCTCTCTTTAGCTTCACTCTCTAAGTTATTTGATCATGACTGCTGTAGACTGGTATTGAACTCACAACTCAAGTTACTGGAACTAACCAATGTTTATATCCACTGGTCAATGTGACCTTGACAGCATGTAAATTTCTGGAACTTATAAACCTAATGTCTTAGTAAACATTTTTTTACCAGAGTTCATATTGCAATTTTTCGATGTTAATGATTTTCACTAGTATTTTTTAGCAGAGCTCATATTGCAATCATTTTGACACTAATGATTTTTTATTTTCTCTGGCACTCTGTATTACTGATTCTCATATTGCATTCATTTTTATGCTTGAATGGCTTAGGAGATTTTTGTGGCCCAGAAAATGTGCTGATTCCTTAAGTTTACGTAGTTTCCAGTGTCGTTCTTTATCTATTATTTAAACTTCATTCCATAGACAGCCGGTGCTTTCATAAATTAAGTGCCATACATGATACACACTTAGGACGATCATGTCTCAAAAGAGACATGATTGACTGGGCAGAAGATTATGCCGCAGTAGGTTGCCATTGCTTTCTGCACTCGGTTGACTGGTTACAAACCAAGGCTAATAAAGCCTTGATACGAGAAACTGAAGAGGACCGTGTGCGTCAACGAATACTATTAAATGGATGATATGACGTTTAACGACAATCAAATCAAAGATGGCAACAGACGGTCTCTGAACTCGTCTGCATTTCTTTATCCTTTCCTTTACGGTGTTCCTTCAATCTCCTTACATCTAAAATACGAAACAATCTCTTCTTATTCATGTACCTATTTATATACACTTGCCCTTATATATACATATATATGCAAGTTATAGCAGTCAGTTAAGTGCCATGCGGGATAGATGTTTTAGGTGATCATGTCTCGAAAGAGACATAACTAACTGGGCAGAAGATTATCTCGCAGTAGGTTGCTATTACTTTCTGCACTCGGTAGACTGGTTGCCAGCCAAGGCTATAGAACCCAATCTGTTCTATTATTTAACCCATAATTGGAAAGAAGAATCTGATTAATACCTTTTCTAAGGTATTTGTGCGTAATTTCGGTATCCCGATTTGCCGTTCCGAGTCGATATCTACTGAACCACACCGCACATCCTGGCCGGAGCGTAAAATATTCAAAAATGTAAATGCAGTTTCAATCCTCGTTTTTTGTATCATTGGGGTCTGTTCTTTTATTGTCCCCTTCTTTCTCATTTTCTTTGACTCTCATTAACTCCTTGCGTCTTAGTGGCTTTATCATCTTACTTACGAGAAAATGATAAATAAGAAAAAAAATAAAAGGGAGGTTGTATTTTCTAACTAAAAGTTAAAAGGTTTAAACAATAAAATGTATGTTTGTTCAGGAATATAACGGATGTATATTACAATGACAAATACATATTTCATTCTGAATCCTTTCGTCAGGGAAAAGGGATTAACACTATCCTCATTTGGTTATTGGCTATTGTAAGGCGGTATCATTTTACCCGGAACTTAAGGTTGAGTAACGTAAACTTTTTGTTATATTAATCTTAATATATGATTCGCTAATGACACGGTTAATGGCAGTCTCAGAAAGTAAACTGATATCTAAACTTATTTATAAATAGAACTTTGTGTGTGTTTATGTGTGTGTATGTGTGTTTCTCTGTGTGTGTGTGTGTGTGCCCGTTACCTATAGACTGCGAAACGGCTGAACCGATTTTCTTGAGAATTTACACAGTTGTACTATAAGCGTCTGCGAGTGTTCTTAGCTAGATTTTGTGTCGAGGTACCCCCGATAAATATCGAAAATCGATAATCGAAAAAATCGAGTTATAGAAGGAGTGGTCCGATTTTAATCAAATTTAATACACTCATAGACAAAGACATAAGAAACGATATTCAGAAGTTTCAAGGTTGCAGTTCTTACAATAGTGCAGAAAATCTATAATATATATGTATATGAAAAGGCAAGATGTTTGTGTGTGTGTCTGTCTGTCTGTATGTATGTATTTCCCTTATACAAATCCACAATTTTCATCAGATTCTCACCAAACTTCATACAAATATTCTTTAGGCTTCAGGTCAGGTCATGGGCGACTTATTTTTTCTAATATCTCCCCGATATTGGAACTCGATACCCCGATATCCTATCAGGTCTTATCAAGGTCAGGATTTCAGCCCTTTCATCGTGGTTCTTGCTGCAAAATCTGCTCTAACTTGGTAAAATTATAGTTTTTAGACTTAAACATTAGTAGATCTTCTCAGACGACTCATTTTCCCCGATATCGGAAATCGATACCGCCAATATTGCTTTTTAGTCTTTCGTGCCAACGTCCAAATAGCCTGAGCTCCAGGATCATGGACTAGTTTTAAAGCTTACATTACACCCGAGCAACGCCGGGCTATACTGCTAGTAACAATTAAACAAGAAATCACTTGTAAGCAAGAAGAAAAGACTGTTAACTATAAAAATACAAAATAAAGGTTTGTCAGCAAAAAAGGTAGACTAATTTGATACCCACTTATTGGAGACGTTTAATACATGCAGTTACAGACATTTATCAATCTGGGTTAGTCTAGTAACAGACGATGGAAAGTATGACACAGAAATCCGAAGGCGTATGCAAATACAAAAAGTTACCTTCCTTGACCACAGTCCTTTCCTCGTCCTTTCTAAATCACCCCGTGTATCTTTTTCTTTTCCTTTCTCACTCTACCTTCGCAACTGTCTTCACACCTGTATTCCCATCCTTCACTTACCCTTTCTCTAACACCCCCTGTAACTCATTCGCTTTTCTCTTCGCTCTCCTCCTGCATAAACGTTTACTCTCCTTTCTACCCACCTGCGCATCAGTGGAGGTACCCGTTTTGCTTGGGGTTAACAATTAAAAAAAAAAACTAAGAAAAATACTAAGAGATGGGAAAATATATGCTAATATAATATCGAAATTCCTATATGGCAGTAATTGCTAGAAAAGGCATGAACTGACATAAGTTGATTTTATCAAAAAATGCCTAGACTAACATGTACAGGATATGTAAGTTTCGATGAAACTTTAGAAAAAATAAGAGAAACAAAGTTATAAAAACGAAAAACAAAGAAAGTTGAAATTGCTGGATTTCATAATGAGGAAAGAAGCTTTAGAGAGTATACCACCATCTGCATGAGAGATTCTTTTTTACGGCTGATCAACTTTTACATGTTATTTAAAGACAGAAAAATATTTAGATTGTGTAAATGTCTTGGAGATAATAACGAATAACTGAAACAAAACATACTAATTAACACCTTTTTTTTTAATTGTATCACCCCGAGCAAGGCGGTAAAGCCACTGATGTGCAGGGGGCTACGTAATAGTGAAAAGATTGGAAAAGAGAAAGTCAGAAACCACGTCCTAAAATTCATAAATTTTAAGGGTATTTGCGCGTAAGTCAACATAACAAATCAGACTAGAAATAGAAACCCGACGGCCGATTTCCAATTCCAAGTCTTTATTTTTTGCACTACCCGCACATCCAAGACTGCAGCAAACGGTCGCCTATGTACGTACTGACCAGGTTCGACGTTGCCAAATTTCAGTGATCGTACAAGAATCGGTGATAGACATGATATGGCCGTAACATGACACCGCATACATAATTATGATAAGTATAAAGACTCTGCTATTGTGGCATTGAGCACTTTTTCGGTGTGTCCTTTTAAGTGTAATTTTGCGGGAATTGCTTTCGGAAGTCGCTTTTCGGGAGTCGCTTACTTCTCTGTGTTTATATAAATATATATGGGTGAGTATTTATATATATATATATATATATATATATATAACCTGCATTAATGAAAAAATGCTGCCAAAATACACACAATTTAAATTACATGATCCAGCAGCCCAACACACCATCACCACCTTGAAATATAAATGGAGCCTTGTGAAAAGGCAAATTGAAATAGCGAAAGAAAATCTTGATCAGACGGTATGAACGGATCCTACACAAAATTAATAGACAAAACTTGTCTATATTATTCAATGAAACCTGCATTAATGAAAAAATGCTGCCAAAATACACACAATTTAAATTACATGATCCAGCAGCCCAACACACCATCACCACCTTGAAATATAAATGGAGCCTTGTGAAAAGGCAAATTGAAATAGCGAAAGAAAATCTTGATCAGACGGTATGAACGGATCCTACACAAAATTAATAGACAAAACTTGTCTATATTATTCAATGAAACCTGCATTAATGAAAAAATGCTGCCAAAATACACACAATTTAAATTACATGATCCAGCAGCCCAACACACCATCACCACCTTGAAATATAAATGGAGCCTTGTGAAAAGGCAAATTGAAATAGCGAAAGAAAATCTTGATCAGACGGTATGAACGGATCCTACACAAAATTAATAGACAAAACTTGTCTATATTATTCAATGAAACCTGCATTAATATATATATATATATATAGAGAGAGAGAGAGAGAGAGAGAGAGATTGATTGATTGTTTAATTACTTAGCTTTTGGTCATAATAAAATTAGACCAGTGCACACTTGTATTAAAAGTGTTCAATACAATTATATTGTCGAACTTTTGAATATTTTCCGTTTGTAAACGAGTTATTACGCGACCTTGGTTTCTACCATGAGTGGTGTCTTCAGGCGATTTTCAATAACTGATTTTACCGTTTACCGTTTTTATTTTAAAAACGCTCACGTAACGTTTTTTTTTTTTTGAACGCTCACGTGGCAGGGAACTTTTGAACGTGCAATTTTTAAAATTAAAACGTTTTCATGCATGGTTGTATGAACCTTATAGGCATTTTTTAGTATGGTTACACTTAGTCATAATATATATATATATATATATATTCGTCGTCCAGATACAAGCCTGTTTCGCTGTATCACAGATCATCAGTGTGGCTAGGCATCAGGTTGCTTCTGGTCGGGATCGAAACTCAACCGGTTTGGTGTCAGTCGGAGTCACTAACCCCTAAGCCATGGAGGTTGGGCATATGTAATCAGAGAAGGGAAATTTTAGCGTGTTGTATATAAGCAGGGCATACACACGCCAGTCACCGAAAGAACTCAATTCATTGCTGAAGATTAATATATATATATATATATATATATATATATATATATATTGTCATCCGCAGACAGATCTGTTTCGCCGTATCACAGCTCATCAGTACCGTTAGACTCCGATTGCTTTTATATATATATATATATATATATATATATATATATATATATATATATATATATATATATAGTTATGTATCAATTTTACATTAACTACATAATTATATTATTTTAAGCTCTATAATACTCATTATATTGAGCACTGTTTGTAATAAAATAAATGCCAGAGAACTCAAAATTTAAAAAAAACCTTGTGTCCTCTTCACTTGGAATTATCTACTTTTTTATGAAAGATATATTTTATAAAAAATATATTTTATAAAAAAAACAACAAAAAAAACAAGAAAAAGCACACACCCCAATACAAAATAACATACATTAAATTAAGGAGAAACCAACCCCAAAACAAAATAACACCTACGAACACCTAAACCAAATAACAACACGCTAGGCGCCAGCAGCACCAGCCCTTTCAAGATTAATAGATTAACCTATCATGAACTCTGCCAAAAACAAACATTTAACCCTAAGACCTGGAAAAATGGTCCACGGAACTCAAAATACAGACCAACCCCTCTAACACCCAAAAATAACAAATCCAACACAAATAAACTGGCTTTTTCAACTAGATAATTCTCATTTCTAAACAAATGAACTGAGGAAGAAATCAAAACATAATGGGCTGGCTTCGAAACATGAGAATTTTTTTGTGTACTGATACTATGAAACATTGTAACAACCATTACAGGATATATATATATATATATATATAGTATACTGAGTTATAATCTGAGGAAAAGAACTGTATGAAAATAAAGACAAGAGGAAATCTATATTTTTCTCGCCTACGCATTTCGTCCTGTGACGAACTTTATCAAGGCAAAGTGTTGAAATGAATTTTATTTTAAAAAAGGTATCTATAAAGAAATACTGTTGGCTATCAGAAAAAAAAACGCTCACAAACATTTATATGATTAACTGAAAATAGTAATCTTTTAAAAAGATGTCATATTTCATGTCTGAATTTTTAAAATCTTATATTCTTAAGATCAACTGAAAATATTCATGACGTTTTTTTTTTAATGTTTAAAATTTTCAGTTAATCTTTTGAATATTTATGAGCGTTTTTTCCCACTTATAGCCAATAATATTTCTTTATAGATACCGGATTTAAAATAAAATTCATGTCACTTCTACCTTGATAAAGTCCGTCACAGGATGAAAGGCGTAGGCGAGAAAAATATAGTTTTTCTCTTGTCGTTATTTTTTATACTGTACTTTTCCTCAGATTATAACTGAGTATATATCTTGCATTGTGGTGCAGTTGATATCAACTCGGAAAGAGGAATCTGGGTGCCTAGTTCGAATTCTAGTTGAACTACTTGCATTCACTTATGCAGAAATATCCTTGGAATAGGTATTAATCCATCTCTTCACTCTAGTTATGGGTTAAATAATACGGCAGATTAGGTTCTATAGCCTTGGCTGGCAATCAGTCTCCCGCAGAAAGCAATGGCAAACTACTAATTTTCTGCTCAGTCAGTCATGTCTCGAAAGAAACATATTCGCCCAAAGCGCGTATTATGCATGGCTCTTAACTGATTTATATATATAGTCATCCGCAGACAGATCTGTTTCGCTGTATCACAGCTAATCAGTGCGGTTAGACTCCTATTGTTTTTAACCCAGGATTGAAACCCGACCGAATTGAAGGACAAGTGTCTATAAATAAGTATATGAATGTGAAGAGATTGTTTCGTATTTTAGATGTAAGGAGATCGAATGAACAAAGTAAAGGAAAGGGTGAATAAATTCAGATGAGTTCAGAGACCGTCTGTTGCCATCTTTGATTGTCGTTAAACGTCATATCATCCATTTAATAGTATTCGTTGACACACACGGTCCTCTTCCGTTTCTCGTATCAAGGCTTTATTAGATAAGAAAATTCGTCAGAAACACAGACGCACACACGACCAAAACCCCCAAAATACAACTGCACACACACACACAGACACAGACACAGACACACACACACACACACACACACACACACACACACACATATATATATATATATATATATATATATATATATATATATATATATATAACGTAGAATATTTGGTATTTAAGTCAGGTAAAATCCGATAGAGACGAACTCAAAAGAACTCAATGTTAAATTTATTTATTTAATTTAACAGAGTAATATAATTTCGAACAAATTTTAGATATTCTACAATTTCTACAATTTCATGGGTAATATGTATTTTGCACCAAACCTGCAGCTCGTAATTTGTATTAAAAAGTATGATTTACAATTTATTTTTATACCATAGATACATCCCATTATCTTTAAAACTAAATTTAATGTTAAATTTCTATGTCATGTTTTTCTAAGAAACCAGATACATTGTAATAGACGCTGGTGTCGATCTAAGACGTTAACTTTAAATTCCTTTCTCCTTTTACTGTTCGTTCTCCTTTCCTTTCCTTTCCTTTTCTTTCTCTTTCCCTTTTTTCTGCTTATGATTTTTCTATAGTTTTATTTTTCTTTCTTTCTTTCTTTGTTTTTTCTTTTGAATGGGCAAGGAAATCTAATCTAATCTAATCTAATCTAATCTAATCTAATCTATATCAATGATCACCCCGATGCCATAAGATCACAAGTAGGCATGTATGCCGATGATACCACAGATTACTCTCGCCTCGATCAAAAATCTGGTGTTGGTGACAAGGCAAACCTCGCTGCCGAGCTTGAAAAGGACCTCCAATCCGTGGAGGATTGGGGTAAGAAATGGCTCGTAAAATTCACTTCTTCCAAAACGAAGCTGCTGTCAATTAACCACCACAGACAACCGCACCTCCCTCCCATTAGTATGGAACAGGCTTGCCTCCCAGAGAGTAAAATACTACGCCTGCTTGGCCTGACACTCTCAGCGCTCCTCAAGGAGTTTAAATGTAGGGTCAATAGACACCTCCTAACACACTAACTCACACCCACTCTCTCCAACTCTCTCCCTATGTACATCCTAAGTCGTCTCTCACCCTCCTTCTGACATTTCCTATACCCAATCGCTCTATGTAACCCCCTGCGCTATAGTGGCAGTGGAATGCCTTGCTTGGGGTGACACGATTAAAAAAAATTACAGTTACAATTATCGATTCTCGTTTTGGGCACGTGAGTGCCTCTATGTGATTCTTTTCTGGATTATTTTGAATATTAGCTGTTGTATCATTTGGGTCTAACGAGCAGGTTTGCTGCGAAATACTTATTACCCATGAAGTTGTAGAATATCTAAAAAAATTTTCTAAACTATATATATACAGTACTGTGCAAAAGTATTAGGACAAGAATTATTTTATCTTATATGAGGCATCAAAATAAAGTTTGTAATCACCCTTGTCTCTGCACATTACCGGTAGTGAGCAAAAGTATTAGGACAGGAGTGATTTTCCTAAAAACCTCACTGAAATTCAAATACAGGTTGAAAAGCCATGTAAATTGCTAATAAATATTAATGATTTAAAACTAAGTGTAAAAGAAATGTATTAAAAAGAGGTTATATTAATTTTTCCTATTTTCTATTAAACAAGTTATTTTGAAACTACACATTATTCGATTTTCCTTGGATATGACTGACTTTTTCTTATTCCCCACCCCTCTTGAATTGCTAAATCTAATGTTACTTCTCAAGACAAACTTTGGGAACAAATAAAAGCTGCTTGGCAGTAGATACCATTAAATATATTGAAGAAGTTTGTGATGTCAATGCCTGACAGAATGAAGACTGTGTTCAACGCAAAAGGCTATTATACTAAATATTAAATTTATTTTCTAACAAGTATTTTTCTTGTTAAAGCATTCGTTGAGTAAATCAAATAAATTACTTTAATTAAATTGTTTATTTTCTGTCAATATGTCTCCTAAAAGATAAAATAGTTCTTGTCCTAATACTTTTGCACAGTACTATATATATATATATATATGTGTGTGTGTGTGTGTGTGTGTGTGTGTGTGTGTGTGTGTGTGTGTGTGTGCGGATGACAATATATATATATATATGGTATTTCTTTAAATATTATTTTTAATAGATACTAAAAACTCTGTGTTTATAAGGCTTAATTCGGCCTCATCTACAGTGAAAAACCTCGTTAGCTATATCCTATTATTTATAGGGAGCTGAAAAAATTTGAACTAGTCACAAAGAGATTTACCTTTCAAGAAACTATCTCGTATACTGAAATATATTTTATTCAATATTTATGGTTTCATTGAGAGACTAATGTCATCAAAAATTTGCATTGGTTTCTATATTATATTTTAGTAGTATCCGTATCTGCAGATATTAAGCAATATCGAGCCATGTCAGTACTTAAATGGGTGACCATTTGGGAATACCAGGTGCTGTAAACGAAAGGACCAAGAATGGTCCACCGGTCCTCCAGGTTTGGGGTTTGGGTGCAGGGCTAACCTTTTCTCCATTGGTGTATAGAATTGGGTCCGATCCGATAATTTTTGCTTGAATTTCTGGGGTTAGTAGTCATAATTACTTACAATTATTTTTATTTTTATTATATTTGTGATAACATCAACAAAGAGAATGACGATTAACCGCATCCTCAAAAGGTGCAACCCAAAATGCCAAATACAGGTGGGGGATACCAGAATCAAGCAAGTACAAAAAGTTAAATACCTAGGAAGTAATCTAACAGGAGATGGAAAGTGCGACACAGAGATCCGAAGGCGAATTGGCATGGCAAAAGACGCGTTCCAGAAGAAAATGAGTAAAGTACTAAGACACAGGAAAATTTCACTAGAAACAAAGAAAAGAGTGCTGGATTGCTATGTGATGTCAGTTCTTCAATACGGCAGTGAATGCTGGACAATATCATCGAAAATGCGCACAAAACTTGAGGCAGCAGAAATGTGGTTCTACAGAAGGATGCTGAGGATATCGTGGATTGAGCATTTCAAGCAATGATGAGGTGTTGGAAAGAATGGAAACAAAAAGGAAATTAATACTGAGCATCAGCAGGAGACAACTGAATTTCCTGGGACGCGCAATAAGGAAGGAGAGCTTGGAGAACCTGATACTGGCAGGCCAGATAGAAAGAAAGACAGACAGAGGAAGGCAGCGGATAACATATTTGCAGGGCCCGATCAGGTGGATGATGGAACGGGGGTTGCCAGAAGTAACAGGAGCAAACATACTAAGAGCCACAAGGGATAGGGAGATGTGGAGAACCAAGATCGCCTACGTCCTGAAGGAGCAGGGCACATAGAACAAGAAAAAACAATGTAAATAATCAAATTACCGTATTTCAAACAAAAATACCAGACTGAAAGTAACAAATAGATTCCCTGTTGTAATTAACAATATTAACACACCACTCAATAAGTCCCGGGCCTGACATATAAATGGCACCACTAATTAAAAAAATCCATATAATTATTATTAAGTACTAACATTCAAATTGCACATGACAAAATTTGGGCCCAATTGAATTATTAGTTTACAAATTACAGTTATTTAAGTGAAATTATTGTTGCTAATTTTGAAAACAATGGAATAATCTAAATTTTGTGTGTTGATAAAGCATTGCTTTTTGATAGGGAAAAATACTGTTCAAGCAAAGCAATGGGTTGATAAGTGTTATTCGGACTCTGCTCCGTCGGAAATCACAGTTAAGAAGTGATTTACTGACTTTAAACGCGGCCGTACAGACACAAATGATGTTGAACTCTCAGGTCACCCAATATAGGCAGATGTTCCGGAAAACACCACAAAAAATCCACAAACCCTTTTTAGCCGATCGTAAATTGAAGTTACGTAAGATAGCAGAGGAGTTGAACATATCAGAAGGCAGTGTATCCACCATTTTGTATGAAAGTTTCTCAATGAGAAAGCTGTGTTCAAAGTGGGTGCCGCGTTTGCTTACAGTCAATCAAAAACAACAACGCGTCGACGATTCAGAGCGTTGTTTCGAAGCCAGAAGAAAGAGTTTTTCCGTAAATATGTGACAATGGATCCACCTCTTCACTTCGGAGTAAAATAAGAGGTCAGCAGGTGAAAGCCGTCTAAAGTGACCAAAGACGCAAACATCAGCAATCAAGGTTTTGGCCTCCGTATTTTTAAACGCGCAAGGTATTTTGTTCATCGATTACCCTGAGAAAGAAAGAACCATTAATATCGAATACTATATAGCATTATTGCTGTGTTTAAAGGAGGAAATCACCAAAAAAACGGCCACAAATGAAGAAGAAAATATATATATACATATATATCCAAGTGAAGAAGAACAGAAGAAAATATTTACAACGTTCAAAACATTAATTTAAAACAGTGCTCAATATAAAAATAGAGCAATGAATATTTATTATAAATTATAGTTTAGAACATGTACAAATTATCATCTACAGCAAAGTGTACATTATATTTCGATGTCTCATCATGTAGTGACTGATGAGACATTGGCCTTCCAATATCTAAACAAAATGTACACTATTTAGTAAATGAAAATTTGTACATGTTCTAAACTATAATTTATAATAGATAGATAGATAGATAGATAGATAGATAAATAGATAGATAGATAGAAAGAATACGTGGTAGCCCTCGTTGGGTTGTTGACGATTTACGTTACTGATAAGTTAGGATTGTTTTTTTCTGACTTTAGTCTTTAATTGGTGCTTCTTTATTGTAGGTACATATATTAATATTAGATAGATAGATAGATAGATAGATAGATAGATAGATAGAGAGAGAGAGAGAGGGGGGATGTGAGAATATTTGGATAGATAGATAGATAGATAGATAATGTTTGAATTGAGATAGATAGATATGTTTGCATTGAGATAGATAGATAGATAGATAGATAGATAGATAGATAGATAGATAGATAGATAGATAGATAGGAATAAAGAAAATCATAAAAAGACAATACAGTGAATGAGACTGAGTTCATGTGACAGATAAAATTCTTACATAAATAATAGGATGTTTCTATCCTAAATTTTTCAGATCGTAACAAGCCTCTTGAGGTAGGTCGTTTGATACACTCTCCGACCAACAAGAATGTGGGATGGATTGATGAACAGCTATGAAAATATAAAATGTATAACCATAGATAATTACCAACATTTTACCGAAATAGGAGTGGTGATATTAAATCCTAGAAAAAATAAGTAAAAAAAACTTCATGAAACTTAAACTTTTTATTTGGTCTATTTTTTTTCTTTTCTTCTCACCGAAACTGACAAGGGTAAATATTTGTTACAACACACGGATCACTTATGGCATGCAGCCTATCGAACATTCAGAACATATGACAGTGCTCTCTGGCGATCAGTGTGAAATCGTTGCGAAACTTTCGGCTCATAAATCCGTTCGCACAGGGTCTCGGCAGCCACATTGCCTGAAATCTATGATACCTTCTCTCCCGAAAGCCTGATACGGCAGTCCCCACTTTTCTCAATCAGTTAAAAGCCATACGTGATACATGCTTTCGGCGAACATGTCTCGAAAGAGAACTGACTGACTGGGCATACAATTATCTCTCAGTAGGTTACCATTGTCATCCAAGGCTATAGAACCCAATCTGTCCTATTATTAAACCCATAACTGGAGGAAAGAGATGGGTTAATACTTTTCCCAATGGTATTTGTGCGTAAATGAATACAAGAAATTCAATTAGAATTCGACACTCCGATCTCTCGTTCCGAGTCGATATCCACTGCACCACAACACACATCTTCATCTATTGTACTACATATCCATTATCATAAGGTAGTATTCATGTAAAATAAAATCTTATTGGAATCTAAGTATATGTACTATAAAGAAATACAATATAGGTGAAGAACTCAACCAGAAAAATTGAAAATAAGTATAATTTATTTAAATACGATTTAGAGACATGTAATAAATCATTTAATCTTAAATAAATCAACAATTTTTTGCGGTAAGTTTTAACCCTCTAGGGCCATTCGTATCATATTTGATACAGTATTTCCCTATAAGGAAACATTTGGTATTTCCCTATAAGGAAACATTTGGTATTCATTGACTGAGCAGTCAGTACTGCTTTCATTTGAAATTTATAAAATATTTCTCTTAAAAAATTTTTCAGGAAAATATTTCTTTCAAGGCTTGTTTTCATACTGCATCAAATATGATACGAATGGCCCTAGAGGGTTAAGGCTTCTACTGGGCATAAAGTGGGGGATCAGTTCTATATTGTTATGAAGTAATAAACAGATCCCCCACTAATATGATACGAATGGCCCTAGAGGGTTAAGGCTTCTACTGGGCATAAAGTGGGGGATCAGTTCTATATTGTTATGAAGTAATAAACAGATCCCCCACTAATATGATACGAATGGCCCTAGAGGGTTAACACCAACTTAAGATTTTTCTTGTTAAAATATAAATAATTTAAGATATTCAATATTATGGATAAAAAATGTTTTTTTTATATAATTATTTTTCGAGACCAAGCAGAAAAAAACTCACAGAATTGGACAAAACAAAAGACCCAAGAATTACATCGAAATTCACGAAACTTTTTCATCCCGTAATAAACAGTTGTTTAATTTGTAACGTTAGAGCATCAACGAGGTTTCGGAGGCGATGCAAACGAAAAGGAAATTTATGCTCGGTATCAGGAAGAGAAATCTGAGGAAAGAGGGCTTGGAGAATTTGATATTCACAAGACTGGTAGAGAGAGATAGGGAAAAAGCAGTGAGAGACATACCTGAAGGGTTTGAGCAAGTGAATGACGGAGCGGGGTTTGGTAGAGATACCAAAAGGAAAAACGTTAAAAGCAACAAGTGATATGGGTAAGTAGGTGTCCATGATTGCCTATGTCTTGAAGAGACACGACACACAAAGAAGAAGATATAAACATAGCTAGAAAAAGTAAATGTCGATAAGATAGCGAGGGTCACAAAGCACTGCCCGGAGCCACCAATTAAGTTTGCCCCCCAACTCCGTCACACCGTTTCAACGTTTGCAATATTCATGACTTTCTTGTAAGCTAAAGGCTGTTGAGTAATATATATATATATAAAGAACAGGTAGGAAGAAAGTGTCTTTAATCCAACATATTTCACTTTAACAAGCTTCTTCAATGACAAATGATTTTAAAAAAAACTTTAATATTTTTTTAAATTTTTGAAAAATCCAAAGAAACATTTTTTAAAAAATCAACAAAGATATCTTTTTAAATCTTTTACAAATCCACAGAGGCAGAAGACAATTTTTTTAAAAGTTTTTTTTTTAAATCATTCGTCTTTAAACAATCTCTGAAGAAGCTTGTTTATGTGAAACATGTGAGATTAAAGACACTTTTTCCTACTTGTTCTTTACTTAATCTATTCATCTTATCGGATTTTGATCCATATATTCAACTTTTATATATATATATATATATATATATATATATATATATATATATATATATATATATCGTTCGTTCATTCAGTCATGAATTTGAGCACTCTCAGGTACTGGCGTATGTTACATTGTATATAACACGCTAAAAGTCCGCCTTATTCTACCGAAAGCCCATAGATCAGTGGCAGAATCGCTGACTGATGTCAATTCGGTCGGGTTTCAATCCTGGCTAGAAGCAATCGGATGTCTAACCATACTGATGAGATTTGATGTAGCGAAACAGGATGACTATATATATATATATATATAATGCTAAGCATATCGTATGTTTATAACAAGTATAAAGTTTGTAAATACCAATAAGTACAAAAATATTTTGAATATCTGAAAAATGTTTTTACAGAAAACGTGAAGTGCGACACCGAAACCCATAGATGCATTGGAATATCGAAAGATGCCTTCCAGAAGCTAAGCACATTATTAAGAAACAAAATAAATTCGTTAGAAACAAAGACAACGAAACTAAATTGTTATGTAATATCAGACCTCCAATATGACAGTGAATATTGAATGAAGAAGATACATGAAAGCAACAGAATTGTGTCTCTTCAGTAGGATTATGTGAATACCATATACCGAACCTGTAAACAACGACGTAATTTTAGAGAAAATGGAGGCAAAAAGACCCCTTTACACTTTACATCAGGAAGAGACAGTTAAAAATATGAGGAAAGAAGGATAGGTTATTTGATTCACTTAGGACAGACTGAACATAGGCGGGGCTGAGGAAAACTATGTATATCCGTTAACCATCATAGACAATCGCTCCTACCCCACAATTACATGGATCATGCTAGCCTCCCTGAGAGCAAAACACTGCGCCTCCTTGTAACTCACTCAGCAGACCTCAAGTGGAATGACTATATAGAATCCATACCTAAATCCACTGCTAAGAAGGTCGCTTCACTGTGCAAGTCGAGAAAATTTTTCCTGCCTGAATCCATCTTGAAAATATATAAATCTACCATCCGCCCGTGTATACTGCTGCCATATCTGGTCGGGTATTCCTGCTATTCACCTCGGGGATCTTGACAAAATCCAACGGAGAATTTTTAATGTGATCGATCCCGACTTGACAGCTCGGCTGCAGTCGCTCTCTCACCTGCGTGATGTGGCTTCCCTGTGTCTCTTCTACAAATACTTTCATGGCTTCTGATCCAATGAACTTAGCTCACTGGTGCCCCCTGTTTATGAACTTACTCGAGCTACTAGTCTAGCAACTAGGTCCCACCCTTTTACAGTAAAACCGATAAAATGTAACCGCAAGCTCTACTCTAACAGCTTCTTTTCTCGCACTTCTCGCCTGTGGAATTCCTTTGCGTATACTTCCCCGACAGCTACAATCTCTAAGAATTTAAATGTAAGGTCAACAGGCATCTCCTATCTCACTAACTCGCATTCTTTCTCTCATTTCATTCATAATTACATTTAGTTTTTTTATCAAGCATAATAAAAATTTCTGGAATTTAACAACCCGCACCTGAAGTTACCGAAAATAAATCTTAAAACAACCAAGCTTTCTGTTCTATGTTGAATAACAAATAAGTTTTATAATCAGCAGAAAAACTATTTTTTTAAATAAAAATTAAACAGTTTTACTCTAAATTATAATATTTGCATTTAAATTCTATATTTGATTATATATCTACCGTACACAAGGAAACTTCTCACTCGTCAGATGATTTCAGTAAGGAGACGGGCTGTATGCGTGATTGTATAGACGGAGGTAATACTTCCAGGTTGTAAATGTCGTTGTAGTGATTTAATGATAAATGTACTTTTTCCATTGAGTTGAATTTGACAATTCACTTATTTTAAATATCACCATTTTTTATTTAATCATTGGACTGCTTGATGAACGTATGTACGCTTTACTGAATACGTACGTTAGAGAGGAAATGGATAAAGAATATGGGAGATAAGGTATGAAAAAGAGAAAAACAAAAAAAGAACGTGGCATTAAATAAAGAAGAAAATAATGAAGAAAGTATGAATGAAGACGCGGATGAAAGACAAAAGAAGAAAGAGGAAAAGAAAAGAGGGGAGCAATAAATAAAGAAGAGAATAATGAAGGAAAGACGAACGAAGACACGGATGAAAGACAAAAAAGAAAGAAGCATAGAAGGAAGGTGACAATAAATAAAGAATCGAATAAGGAAGAAAGAATGAATAAAGACACGAATGAAAAACAAAAAAGAAATAGAAAAAGAAGGAAGGTGGCAATAAATAAAGAAGAAAATAAAGAAAGAACGAATAAAGACAAGAATGAAAAAAAATAGGACAAGAAGGAAGGTGGCAATAAATAAAGAAGAAAATAATGAAGAAAAGACGAATGAAGACGTTGATGAAAAACAAACAAAAAAAGAGTGCAATAAGGAAAGTGACAATATATAAAGAAAAAAATCGAAGAAAAGCTGAATGAAGACACGGACGAAAGACAAAAACGAAAGAGGAAAAGAAAGAAGGTGGCAAGGATATTAAACGTGAAAGAAAGGCAGAAGAAAAAAAGAAAGCGGGAATTAAAGAAGAAACGAAAGAAAGAAAGAAAGAAAGAAAGAAAGAAAGAAAGAAATACACTGAAAGAAATTCAGAGCTACTGAATACTGGGAAGAAAGATTAAGAAAAAAGAGGAAGGGCAATTAACAATCAGAAGAATACTGAAGCTAACATTTTTAAATATAAAAAACAAATATGGATGCAGAAAAAAATGAGAAAGGAAAGTAGGGATAACGAATACAGGTAATAAAATGAGATTACTGTATTAAAAATGGACGAAAGAACTAAATATGGACGAGAAAGAAAAGATGAAGGAACGAATAAAAACGTGACCAAAAGAATGAAAGAAAGAAAAAAGAAAGAACGAAAAGACAATAAAAACTAAAGAAAAGTAAACGAATAAAAAATATATAAATAGTGTGATTTCATATGAAGCATCTTATTCTTGATAAGGAATTCTTTCACTTTCACCTTCTTTAAAAGAAAAAGAAAACGAAATAAAATAATTTGATTACAAGCTTTTTTTCCAGTTTGAGAAATGTAATTTAATGTCATTGAAATGAACAGTTAAAAAAATCTTTGGTTGATAATCGATTGTAAATTGTGTAGTTCTTTCATTTTGTTGAAGTTTGCCATCACTACAGGTCATTTTCACGCCTCCAATAACCGCCTCTATTAGCCATCTCCATTACAGGCTATTCCAAATTCTTTGACACGGTTGAAGTTTCAGCTTTTTTTCACTCTTTTTCTTAATAATTTGTGCTCTTTTTATTTGTCACTCTCTTTGCTGAAAAAATACTTTGTTTGTAATGGATACATGCGTATTTAGTCGATTTTCTCCTGATGATTCGGTTCAATTTTTACATCACAATTTTATCCGTTTGAAAAAATTTTCTCTATTTTTTTGTCGACCATGCTTTTAGTGAGACATTCTCGTCTCTATTATATTATATATATGTTAAGTGTTTCACATATTTATGAAGCATTTATATATATATATATATATATATATATATATATATATATATATATGTTAAGTGTTTCACATATTTAGGTAGCATTGTGAACTCAAACGGACCTCTTGACGATGAAATTGTAAATCGTATAGCGAAGACAACATCAGCTTTTGGTAAACTTCGGCACCGCTTGTGGAATGACAGAGGTATAAAGTTGGAAACAAAAATCAGAGTTTACAAGGCTGTTGTTCTGACAAATCTCTTGTACGGTGCTGAGGCTTGGACCCCTTACCGCTCACATGTCGTGCAGTTGGATGTGTTTCACAAACGCTGCCTTCACACAATATGAGAATTTATCCTGAGGGACAAGGTGTCCAATGCTGATTTACCAGCTTCATCATGGTAAAAGGCGTGTTGGCCGCCCATTGTTGAGGTACAAAGATAAGCTTAAGTATAATCTGACAGCGACTAACATTCCCCTGTCAATTTTTGAGCAAATAACTTCTGACAGGAAACTATGGAGATTGACGTGTCACATTGCTTTACAAGTTTTTGAATCAGAAACAGTACAAAAGCTAAGAGAATCAAGAGAAAAGAGGAAAGAAGTAGCTGCCAGACCAAGTGGCATTTCATTTTCATGTACGGCTTGTGGTCACGCCTGCAAGTCACTGGTGGGGCTAAAGTCCCATAAAAGATATAAACACTGAAACTGGAATTAGTTTTTGAGACGCTCATAGGTCGAAATCGACGGGAGAGTCCATTATATATAGGTGTAGAGGCTCATCCCTTGTTCCCTGTTTAGGATGCGGTTTCCGGCTTTCTCTTTCCCAATCTTTTCACTTTCTTTTTTGTTTATTTTTTTTAATTGGAGTAGATAGACTGAACTATCGCCCGGTTCACACTCCACCCTCGTCTATTGAACAGGTGTAGAGGCTCATCCCTTGTTCCCTACATAGGACGTGGTTTCCGGCTTTCTCTTTTCCAATTTATTCACACTTACGTAGCCCCCTGCACACCAGTGGCCTTACCGCCTTGCTTGGGGTGATGTGATTAAAATATATATATATATATATATATATATATATATATATATATATCGATTGTTTAATTTCTTAGTTTTTGATCATAATAAAATTAGACAGCTGTATTAAAAAGTGTTCAGCATAATTATATTGTAGAACATTTGAATATTCTTCATTTATAAACGTGTTATTACGCAACCTAGGTTTCTACCATGTTGTGTCTGCAGTCGATTTCCAATAACTGATTTTACCGTTTTTTGCCGTTTTTTTTTAAGAAAGCTTATGTAACGGGGATGTTTTTGAACGTTCACATGACGGGTAATTTTTAAACATGCAATTAAAAATTTTTTCAAAAATTTTTCCCTAGAGACCTAGGTCATGTAATAACTCGTTTACAAAAAAAGAATATATATATATATATATATATGAGAGAGAGAGAGAGAGATTATCAAACATATGGTGTGATAGATATAAGTATATTGAGACATTTGAGAAGATAGATAGATAGATAGATAGATAGATAGATAGATAGATAGATAGATAGATAGATAGATATTATCAAAGAGATGGCGTGATATGAATATATTGAAATATCGCCCGGTCTCACACTCCACCCCCTTCTTTTGAATGAGTTTAGAGGTGATCACCTTGTTTCTTGTTTAGGAAGGGGTTCCCGGTTCATCCCCTTTCTCTGGTCTTGGTGTTAGTTCAGCTGGAAACTCTTTTCAGTTACGTAGTATGGTGGCAACGTCTTTACATTCTGAGGGTACCGGGTTGGCAGTTTCCTGGTTGCTGCTTCCGACTGGTAGTTAGGAGCCCGAACTCTTGCGTAGCGTCTTGAGAGGCTGCTCTGATCAACAGTTGAATAATACCGGGGTTCTTGTAGTGCCATATCGCGCATGGACGGGCGTCCCTGCATGAACGTTCGGTGGGCAACCCCGAGGCCACATTATGTTGTAGGCCGCGCCAGTTTCCATCCTTCACAAGTTGCAAATGATTGACCGACTGATTCTATTCTAAGACCACTCCTTAACTGAATTACTATGGAAAAAAGCAAACATAATAACAAAACTAAACCAGCTCATTTGAAAACGCCTAAACCTGTCTGCATCTCTTTCACTAACATACGCGGCATCCGCACCAACTTCCCCAGCGTAGATTCTTTCCTCCATAATAACTCACCTGATATATTAGCCCTATGTGAAACTAATCTTAACCCTTTTATCCCCTCATCTGAGTTCTGCGTTCCTGGCTACCTTCCCCTCTTCAGGAAGGACTCCAATGTTCATATGCATGGGCTTGGTGTCTATGTCAGCGAACACCTTCCTTTAGCTAGGGTGTCATCTTTAGAATCCCCAGATCATTCTTTCATGTGCTTCCGCCTCTCACTTCTCAGCTCGATTAGCTATCTCTTCTTTCTCTACCGCTCTCCTTCCTCCCCTGACTGTTCGTTACTTGACATCATTTCTGACAATATTGACAAAGCCATTTCTACCCATCCCTCTGCCCATGTATTCGTGTTTGGTGACTTTAACGCCCACCACACCAAGTGGCTGAAGAACGCTGTCACTGACGCTGCTGGTGTCCACACCATGAACTTTTCAATCACCCAATCCCTTACGCAAGTAGTGGACTTCCCCACGCGTTTCTCCGACAATCCTAACGGAAGGGACTCACTTCTAGACCTCTGCTGCACTTCCATCCCAGACTCTTGCACTACCAGACAACTCTGCCCACTTGGAAACTCTGACCACACTGTAGTGTCCGTCAATATTTCACTCCACTCCCGCCCGATCCATGAAACACAGACAAGTAGAATATCCTACTGCTATCAAAGAGCAGACTGGGATTCGTTCCGAGACTTCCTCTGTGACATCCCTTGGAACAACGTCTTTAGTCTTCCCATCGAAGAATGTGCATCCGAGGTCTCCTCCTGGGTTAAGGCTGGCATCGATGCCTTCATCCCTGCTAGGAAATTCCAGCTTAAATCTCATTCGTCTCCATGGTTCTCACCCGCTTGTTCGGCTGCCATTGCCCACCGGAATCATTTCTTCCGACTCTATCGTAACTATGCGTCGGAACAAAACAGGCGCCTTTTCACTTCAGCTCGTAATAAGTGTAAAAGGATACTTAACGAAGCTAAGATGTTGTTTGCTGCCAGAATGAAGCAACGCATAGCATGCTCTAAATTCGGCTCTAAAGACTACTGGCGACTCTGTAAAAGAGTACTTAACAAGAGCAAGTCCACAATACCCCCGCTAATCAATGCTAATCAACAAATTTGAGGTCCTCACCTCCCCAGCAGATAAGGCTGAATGTTTTGCCCGCAGATTCTCGAACATTTCGAGTCTGGACTCATCTGGAGTTTTTACACCCGACTTCTCACCTAGAACCGAGGCACAACTGAATGATGTCCACATTACACCTTCGCTTGTGTCTAAGATAATCTTAAAACTTGACCCTCTGCCTATCTGCTTCCTGCTTTCCTGCCTGTTGGAAATATTCCTCTATAGTTCCTATATTTAAAAACACTGGTGAACCCTCTGACCCTGCAAATTACCGCCCTATCAGACTTCTTCCGATCTTTGGCAAAGTGTTCGAAGCCATTATCAACGCCGAGGTGGTTCAGCATCTCACAGCACACAGGCTCCTCTCGGACAAGCAATATGGTTTCCGCTTCACCAGGTCTACTGCTGATATGCTAACGACCATCACCGAGTACATATACCAGGCACTCGACAGGAATGGCGAAGCTCGAACCGTTGCATTGGATATATCTAAGGCGTTCGACAGAGTTTGGCATGCTGGCCTTCTATGTAAACTGCGGAGCTATGGTATAACTGGACATTTGTTTGAACTAATCCAGTCATTCCTCTCTAACCGCACAATGAAAGTGGTATTAAACGGACATGCCTCTCAGAACTACCATACAAACGCAGGTGTCCCCCAAGGCTCCATCTTAGGTCCTACACTCTTTCTGATATATATTAATGATCTCCCTGATTCCATAAGAACCCAAATAGGTTTGTACGCCGATGACACCCCAGTTTACTCTCGCCTCCAACAAAAATCTGGTGTAGGTGTCAAAGCTAAACTCGCAGCCGAGATTGAAAAAGACCTCCAATCCATATTGGACTGGGGTAAGAAATGGCTAGTAAATTTTAATGCTTCTAAAACGAAGCTACTGTCAATTAACCATCATCGACAATCTCACTTACCTCCCATTAGCATGGACAGGGTTGTCTCCCAGAGAGTAAAACACTACGCCTCCTTGGTCTCACACTTTCAGCGGACCTCAAATGGAATGACTATATCGAATCCATTGCTAAATCCGCTGCTATGAAAGTCGGTTCTCTGTGTAGGGCCCGGAAGTTTTTTCCGTCTAAATCTATCCTGCACATTTACAAATCTACCATCCGCCCGTGCATTGAATACTGCTGCCATATCTGGTCGGGTGCCCCTGCTTCTCGATAAGGTTCAGAGGAGGGTCTGTAATGTTATAGATACCGATTTGGCAGACCGCCTGCAGTCTCTCTCCCACCGGCGAGACGTGGCTTCCCTGTGTCTCTTCTATAAATACTTTCACGGCTTCTGTTCCGATGAACTTAGATCACTGGTGCCCCCTAAATACGAATTTGCACGAGATACTAGATTAGCAACTAGATCCCACCCTTTTACAGTGAAACCGATAAAATGCAGCCGTAACTTCTACTCCAACAGTTTCTTTCCTCGCACTTCCCGACTGTGGAATTCTCTTCCAAACGATTGCTTCCCCGACGGCTACAATCTCCAGGAGTTTAAATGTAAGGTCAATACACACCTCCTAACACACTAACCTGCTCCCATTCTATCAAGCACTCTTCCCATCTGCCCGACGCTCATCCTCGCTATCCTTACTCATCTGTCACCTTTCTCCTGACATTCCCTATGTCTATCCACTCCTTCTCTTTACCTTCCCCTATGTAGCCCCATGCGCAAGAGTGGCAGTGGAATGCCTTGTTTGGGGTGAGATGATTAAAAAAAAAAAAAAAATTTGTGAATATTCTGCGATAGATAGATAGATAGATAGATAGATATTATTGAAATATTTGTGAACAGACTGAGATAGATAGATAGATAGATAGATAGATAGATAGATATGATATGAATATATTGAAATATTTGTGAACTGACTGAGATAGATAGATAGATAGATAGATAGATAGATAGATAGATAGATAGATAGATAGATATTGAAATATTTGTGAACAGACTGAGATAGATAGATAGATAGATAGATAGATAGATAGATAGATAGATAGATAGATAGATAATGTCTATTGTATAGATAGATAGATAGATAGATAGATAGATAGATAGATAGATAGATAGATAGATAGATACGGTGTGTACTGGACGTAGGAATCAGTAACTTATGATTATTACCAGTTTTACGCTTTAGGCCATCATCAGACATTTTGAAATGAATTCGTGTTATGATTGGTTATGACAGTTACCATGTAGCACTGAGTTCAATGTCTACACTGTCTATATCTGCAAGCGCTAAATCTCCTTTACTGACCATTTCCCCCTCTAAAGGCAATGATCATTAGTTATTTAATTGCTTCAATGATCGGGGCTTGGCCCAAAGGCCAGAAGAAAATAACAACCTTTACAGGATGATCTGTTGTCGGTGACTCCCTAGAGTTCCGGTATTGTCACGTTCACCCCCTCTTCGATGTTGTCTGATTAGCTTTTGCGTTGCCGTCTCTGTTCGCCTTCGTCTTCAACGGTGCCTCGAACATGAGGGTCTTGCAGAGTCTGTTTTGCCGTCTGACGTGGAGGGGCGAGACGAGATTGACGAAATTTTTGACCTTACTCCGTAGATCGTCATTGATTTTGTACTCCCAGTAGGAAATGCGGATGAGCCTTCTCAAGAATTTATCTTAAACGCCTGGATCTTTTTTTCTTTTGGCTCAAGGGATGGATCCTAAACATAAACTGATAATCTGTGGGATATGTATGCTATGATACGTCATAACGTCCGTCTGATAAGGTTAAGAATTAATGTAACATGTGGTGAGATATCTCATAGCGTCATTCATATATCATATATCATCATTATCATCATAGGTCTCTTGACTGTTTTAGTATATATATATATATATATATATATATTGTAAAAATATGAGCTACACTGATGATTCCTGATTATAAAGAAGCTGAAATAACTTCTTTATAATTTTAAGTTTTATTTGAACTTTTATATTTTTACTGCATATATGATAAAAGTTATTTATTCTCTCTCTCTCTCTCTCTCTCTCTCTCTCTCTCCTATACAGTGACAGAGAAAGAAAGCGAGAGAGATCGCATCCATTGTTGATGTTAAATTTTATGTAGGAGACTCAGCAAATAAGTAGAAATATCGTTTCAATAATCTTATGTTTGAAAATATCAAATACAGTAAAAGCACCGTTTTATCTATATATTATTTGGAATTAAAAAAAGGAACAGCATCTCAATTATTACTTGGAATATCGTAGGGGAAACAAATCTTATGATGAAAAAGATAAGTGTAAATTATTTCTTTTGGAAAAACTTGTGATCCTAAATCAAATATGCAGCCCTAATTTACTTAACAAAAAATAAATTAATGGCCCCATGCTGCCCTAGAAAAATACTTACTCAAATACTTTGACCCAGATTAATACAGATTTTTCTCTATGCATTTGGTTCTTTCTTTCTTTCTTTCTTTCTTTCTTACTTCTGACTGTTACCGGCAAATATTATTTATTTATTTATAATAATTATGAATTACCCACCTGTCAATTCATCTCCCAGAATTTTAATATTTTTTATTAAAAATTTAAATGTAATTTTTTTATTTTCATGTATTTTTTGTTTATTTTTATTATACTATTGATAAATTAAAAAATAGTACCCTAACATTGTAAAATTTAACTTACATGAACATCGAGTGAACTTAAATTCAATTCAAATCACTTAAACAGTCAGTTTGTTATATGCACCCGAAGATTAACATATAATTAAGAGCTCCATTTATACTCTATTGAAAACTGTCTTATTAACACCTTAATAATAATATACGCCCACTTCACACTCCACCCACGTCTATTGAACAGGTGTAGAGGCTCATCCCTTATTCCCTGTTTAGGATGTGGTTTCCGGCTTTCTCTTTTCCAATCTTTTTACTCGTACGTAGCCCCCTGCGCATCAGTGGCGTTGCCGCCTTACTTAGGGTGAAATGATTAAAAAAACAAAAAAAAACAACATGTGTGTATACCTATATGTATATTTTTTAATTGATATACATAGATACATATATATTTCACTATTTATTTTATCGTATCACCTGAAGAATAAAGATATAGAGCTCAATGGATATTTTCGAGAGTAATATGATGTATAGAGAAGAAAAATCAAGACATAATTAAACGATTATAAAACCAGAATTTATTTTGGCAGTTGTAAAAATATACGAGCTGCTTAATTTGACCCTAAAAATGAAATCAAAATTTGATTTTTCGGGTCTTATGAAGCAGTTTGTATTTTTACAACTGCCGAAATAAATTCTGTATACATAACCATTTCACTATATATTGAGTTTCTCTTTTCTCTCTCTCCCTCTCTTTCTCTCTCTTTCTACATATATATATATATATATATAGTCATCCGCAGACAGATCTGTTTTGCTGTATCACAGCTCATCAGTACGGTTAGACATCCGAGTGCTTTTTAGCCAGGATTGAAAAATCAGTCGTTGATTCTACCTCTGAGCTATGGGCGCTCGGTAGAAGGAGGCTGATATTTTAGCGAGTACATTATCATTATACACACGCTTAGTAGCTGAGAGTGTTCTAATTCATTGCTGAATGAACGATGCGTAGATGCTAGAGTAGATAGATAGATAGATAGATAGATAGATAGATAGATAGATAGATAGAAAGAAAAGCTTATTACAAAAGTTCTTATTCAATTTTTATTGTTAATATAAAAATATGTCATGTTATGCTCTAGGAGTATCGGAAAGGAGTAAGAGTCTTAAGTCTTCTTTGGGAGGTACTCCAGCCTTTCAGGTGATCAAAAAGTCGTTTGGCATATTTACTCAGTCTTATTTTAACCTAAACGATCAACCACGTTCCAGGCGACCTTCCGACGCTGATGAAGGCGATGTCCTTCCTATCGTGGTAAATAAACCGAAGATTACAACGAAAGTGACTACTAAGCGTTAGAAAATAATTACCTCAAATTCTTTTCGCCATTTGAAGAAAACTTTCAATCATTTTCAAATTCGACACGTGGGTGCCACATTCTCTGACAAAAAAGAACAAGCTCTTTTCTTTTCTGTTACCCAAGAAAAAGGAACTGTTCTTCTACTCAGTTGTCACAGTCAATGAAAATTGGGTCGTTTATGTTAGCGTTCGACGGCAACAGAACTGAAAACAAGATCGTAAATGCGCAAAACCCGTAGCTAAAACGAGCGTGAATCTAATGGAGTTCGTGTGAAAAGTTAGCAAAACAGAGACAAAAATTGAAAAATGATGGTAAAGAGTCAAACGGTGCTTATATCTAAACGGAGCAAGAAGTTGTAGAGAATCAGGATCATCCGTCTTTTGAAAAGACCCGACATATGAATTAATTATTAATGTTGTTGTTGCTAGGTTGGATGAAACTGCACGTTAAATAGAAAGGTTTCTCTTTGTTTAACAATTCCTCAAACCATTTATGAGATCAAAGTACCAACTGTTGCTATTTCCTAAGATATCTTTTTTATGTGCCGTGTCAATTCAAGACGTATGCGATTATGACTCTCCACAACTTCTCGTTATTCCCATCCTGTGATTGTCAAATTACCCAAGCCCTCTTTCCTCATTACATGCCCTAGATATTTCAACTGTTTCTTTCTGTAAGGTCTAACCTGAACAACAATAATAATAATAATTTGACTACTTCTGATCGATTTTTGGCAATATTTTTTGTAAAAATTTGATCATGTCTTTTCGTTTGATTTGTTGTTTCTTAATTAGCAAATCTGTAAAATTCATATTGATCAAATGACCATTACTTTTTGCTCTAATTTTTGTCTTTCTTTGCCTGTTTTATTGCATGCATTAAATTATATATATATATATATATATATATATATATATATATATTGTCCTACGTCTATAGCACATAGAGTTTCATTCGTTATGCAGTCACCAGGTGCATATTTTAAAATATGTTTAAGTTTAAGTTTAAGTTTAAATATGTTAAACTATGTTTATTTTATTTAAATTATTTTAAACTATGTTGAAGTTGAAGTTTAAAATAGGCATCTGAAGATTGCATAACGCATGAAACTCTGAGTCGTGCCATAGATGTAGAGCAATATGTATATTTATTAATATATATATATATATATAATACAGCTTTGTTCATACATTGAGCACTGTTTTATTAACACCCGAATAACAGTACTATACATATATGCACCCTCATATGTATATTTATTAATTCACGTCACTATATATATACATAGATGGATAGATATACAATAGATTTTTTAGTGTTAGCACTTGCATGTGTTGTTGTATTCATCGTTGTTGCAGGTTTTTGTTATTGCTATTATTCTTGCTGTTGAAAGCTTGTTGGCCTTGAATGTCAGAATTCATTCTTCTACTAACGACTCCAAGTATAATCGACAATTTTTTCAGTCAAAAGGATTCAGTGGAAACTAAGTCTAGAACTGACTATTCAATGTCTCTCCAGATACAGTATTTACATTATTCGGACTATTGTCCTCATCATTTGTACGACGTTTCTGCCCTTGTACGCTCCGGCCTTCTTCAGGTGCTAAGTTTTTGTAATTGATATTGTTCTTGTTGTTGAAATCTTTTTTGCCTTGAATGTCAGAATTCATTCTTCTACCAACGACTCCAGGTATAATCGACCAGTTTTTCATGGATTCAGTGAAAACTGAGTCAAGAACTGAATATTCAATGTCTCTCCAGATACAGAATTTACATTATTCGGACTATTGTCCTCATCTGTGTTGCTATTGGTAAGACGTTTCGGTCGTTGTACGCTCCGGCCTTCTTCAGGTGCTAGGAATTTCGAACCGAACCCTTTATTACAATCACTGGAGTATATCATCCCTTGCGTAGTAGGGATTCTTTTGGAGGTCATGAGTTATCTCCATCTAAACCTGTAAATTATTTGTTCATCATTGCTGTAATCTGGTTTTGAACTCACAACTTTTTGGGTTAAGTCACAGGAACTAACTAACGTTTATATCCACTGGGCCATGTGTCCTTAAATCTCTCCAGATATAGATCCAAATTTAAATATAAATACATTGTTAAAAAATACGTTTGAAAGGAGCAATATGTTATGAACAAAAAGTAATAATATACGGATGTGAGTTGGATACTTACTCGGAAGAAGAAATTGGAGAGCCGAGTTCGAATTCCAATCGGTTCATTGCATCCACTTAAACGCAAATACAATTTGAAAGTATATGAATACGTCTCTTTTACCAGATATGGGTTGAGTAGACGGACACAATGGGTTCTATCGCCTTGGTTGGCAACCAGTTTATCGCAGAAATAAATGGCAATCTACTGTAAGAACATCTCCTCCCTACTGAGACAGGAATCGAAACAAAACGTTTATCACGTATGCAACTGAATATTGAAAGTTTCTTTATAAGGATTCATTCGATATTCATTGACCGAGCAGTCAGTTCTACTCACGTTAAGCTTTTCTCCATTCCATGTGAATATGGTTTTGACCAATCGGTGGTATCTGTTCTCGTAATCTCTAATGGTATCTGTAATGTTAGCAGTTTCTTTATGAGGAAACATTCGGCATCTATTAGCCGAGCAGCCAGATTCGGTTGAAATTTGTAAAATATTTTTATTAAAATACTAGCAGTATAGCACGGCGTTGCTCGGGTGTAATGAAAGCTTTAAAACTAATCCATGGTCCTGGAGCTCAGACTCTTTGGACGTTGGCACGAAAGACTTAAAAGCAATAGTTTTTTTTTTTCAGTTAAAGCGAAACCGTAGACTGAAAGAAAAATGAATGGATGTAAGTCAAATTTTGATTTCCTGGTATCGATATCAAATAAGTTTTTTCGTTGTAAAATGAATTTTGAAAGCGAAATAAGTCCTCTGATTAAATGGTATCATGGCTGAGACTAAGAACTAAAATTATACCTACTTAGAGCCAAACCCGAAGCAAAAACTAAAATAAAAGGCCTGAAAAACTAAATTTGATCAGACCCGGTATCTTGCCTTTTATATATATTATCGATTTTCTGCACTATTGTAAGAACTGCCACCTTGAAACATCTGAATATCTTTTCTTATGTCTTTGTCTATGAGTGTATCAAATTTGATTAAAATCAGACCACTCCTTCCAAAACCCGATTTTTTCGATTATCGATTTTCGATATTTATCGGTGATACCTTGACACAAAACCTAACTAAGAACACTCACAGACGCTTATAGTACAACTGTGTAAATTTTCAAGAAAATCGGTGCAGCCGTTTCGGAGTCTATAGTTAACGGACACACGTACGCACACACGCACACACACACACATACACACTCACACACATACACACACACGCACAGACACAGTTCCATTTATAAATAAGTTTAGATTTTTTTTTTAGAAAAACAAGTTTCTGGTATCCAGTAACTGTCATTGCCCTTTCCATGTATTGATAGACGGGTGGAGGCTTATTTGCTAAGATTTTATTTTGAAATAGTGTGGAACGTCAAGGTTTTGATTATTTTATTATTTTTCTTTTAGAGTTACATGTGATATTTATTGTAGTCGTCGTCCATGATGATTTTTTTTTTGTTATTTGATACAATGTTTTGTTTGAGATTCTAGAACGTGGTTGGAAGACGGATGGTTCTTGCTAAGACCTACGTGTTTCATTCCCTCGAGTCCATACTGAACTATTGATCTAAGAAAGCAGTCTTGTTCAGCTGAGAATTAAGATATTTTTGAACTAGTTTGGCGCCATACGTGACATCGATATGAAAGTATCAACTGGATGAATGAGATTTTGGGTTAATATTTTTCTTCCAACCATATCATTATACCAAAGATTAAACTACTTATAATCAATAATACAAATATTTGAAACCTTCGGACCGATCGTCCTGGGTATGACTATATCCAGCAGCAAGGAATCATTCGGTATTCATTGTATTCAGTTCTACACTAGTTAGGCTTTTCTTCATTCCATGTGAATAGGGTTAGGCTCAATCGGTGGCATCTGTTCTCCTAATTTCTAATGGTATCCGTAATGTTAGCAAAATGAAAGGTTTTGAGGAGCGTGTTAGAACATTTCCCTGGGTGGTAGTAATTGTTAGGGTCCCAGATATGGGCAAAAGGCAAATCACGAAACTGGGGTCAAAACTCTATGAAAATATAAAAACACGCTAGAAACAATTATCAGAAATACACTTTCATATTAATAAAAAATTATCTAAACTTATTTATAAATGGAACTTATAGACTCCGAAACGCCTGAACCGATTTTCTTGAAAATCTACACAGTTGTACTATAAGCGTCTGCGAGTATTCTTATTTTGGTTTTGTGTCGAGGTACCCCCGATAAATATCGAAAATTGATAATCGAAAAAATCGGATTATAGAAATAGTGGTCCGATTTTAATCAAATTTGATACACTCATAGACAAAGACATAAGAAACGATATTCAGAAGTTTCAAGG
This sequence comes from Ascarosepion bandense, assembly GCA_037127315.1. Classification (NCBI taxonomy): domain Eukaryota; kingdom Metazoa; phylum Mollusca; class Cephalopoda; order Sepiida; family Sepiidae; genus Ascarosepion; species Ascarosepion bandense. The sequence continues at coordinate 1,265,151 of JBBBDQ010000119.1, read as the reverse complement.
TTGCGGTTTTTACAATAGTGCAGAAAATAGATAATATATATATATACATATATATATATATATATATATATATATAAAAGGCAAGATGTTTTTGTGTGTGTCTGTTTATCTGCCTGTATGACTGTATTTTTTTCAGCCCTTTTATTTTAGTTTTTGCTTCGGATTTGGCTCTAAGTAGGTGTAATTGTAGCTCTTAGTCTCAGCCATTTACTCAGAGGATTTATTTAAAATTTAAAATTCAGTTTACGACGAAAAAAACTTATTTGATATCGATCCCAGGAAATCAAAATTTGACTTACATCCATTCATTTTTCTTTCAGTCTACAGTTTTGCTTTAACTGGAAACAACTATTGCTTTTTAGTCTTTCGTGTCAACGTCCAAAGTGTCTGAGCTCCAGGACCATGGACTAGTTTTAAAGCTTTCATTACACCCGAGCAACGCCGGGTTATACTGCAAGTATGTAATAAAACTCATACTGTCAAATATGTTATCGGAAATATTTATATTCAAACAGATTTTGTTAGCTGCTATTCCCAAAGTTATATCTATCATACAAGGTGCGGCTGAAATACCACTCCCATATAGAGGGAGAGGACAAAATATTGAAAACACCTTGAAATTTTAAACAAATTTATTCAATATAGAGTAGGACCGCCTTTGGCAGTAATTCCAGCTTGAATTCTGCGTAGGATTGACTTGTATAAAGTTTGAATTGTTTCCATAGAGATTTTTACCCATTCTTCATCTGAAAAAGTCTCCAATAATTTTCAATGATGATGGTGGAGTATATCTACTCCTCACTTGTTTTTTGGTTTTTAAATCATATAATAATTTTGCTTGTTCCTTCCTTAGATACTTTGTTACTTAGTTAGTTCCTCCATCCGTTACGCCACTGAGGAATGATAACACATTTACTCTCTACACGAGCTTTTCCTTCCCCTGTATCTTTTTATAATCCATAAGCGCTACTCTCCTCAGCCTTTCTCTCACCTTTGCCAAACGGAAGGGTAGTAAAGAGTGAGAGAGTAAGAGGAAAGAGCCTATAGCATTACCGTAGCAGTAGCAGCCTAAGCTGGTGGTTGTAGCAGTAATTGAGTGTGTATATGTGTGTGTACTGTACAATATAGTAAAAATAAGTAAAAATGTTGCCCAAAACGTTTGTGTGTGTAATATAGGAGGGAGAGAGAGAGAGAGAGAGAGAGAGAGAGAGAGAGAGAGGTTTGAAGTTTATAAAGGAAAACTCAACACGTTTCATATCGCTCTGGTTAACACCCATTGAGCTCTCTATATGGATTTACCTATTAATAATTTATAATAAGGAACTCTTGTTGGATTATCCTCACCGTTTACGGACTGACAACTGTACCTATATATATATATTGTAATTTTGTTATTACAATGGTTCATACAAGCATAATATCACTACAAAAATTACTATACTGTATATAGTATACTATATATACAATAGTATACTAAAGACAATACAAACTCGTTTCGTTCCGTGATTGATATGATAGTACATATAGAAATTTTATTTTCGTATTTGTAAATTGTTATGGTGCCTATCTATAGGAACGGACTCTTCCTCCGTCAGTATATACTAACCTGCATGACCTCCGGGGACGCAGCTGAGAGACAGTCGAGACGCAGCGTAGCTATACAGTTCGGACTTACACTTCTATTTTCCGTCTACTAACACTCTACTTTGTAGATATGTTCTGTTATTCTAATACACTGGTTGGACCTACCTTCTTGTTTTCCGTGTCTTTCTTCCTGGCTCTAACAGGCCGCAACAACTTGGTGACGAAGATTCTCCACAACATAAATATACTTTAAACTAAAGTAAATGGAAAGATAGTTAAGTTTTGAAATTTTTAAATTTGGGGAAGCTCTAGAATATTTTGAAAGCTAGCCGTGTAAGGAAAGATGAAAAAATGAAGGGCGCTAATTTCTTAAGGTCGCTTTGTACGGGCAAGCTTCTAGATCCTTTTGATACAAACGTTGGTGTCCCTTAAGGCTCTATTCCAGTTCCTACGCTGGTGTCTATCACTGATCTTCTTGGTGTTATTAGTTCTTAGTAAGTATTTAGGTAGATGACACCACCATTTACAATTGTCTTAATAAAAAATCTGTCAAGGTTGACAAAGTAAGCCAGACAGCTGCTTTTAAAAATGACCTCCAATCAGAGGTTAACCGAGACAGGAAACGGGCTGTAAATTTTAATGCATCTAAAGCAAAACTTAACCCTTTTAACCATTATAGAAACTGTCCTACCAGTATCGCTGATGCAAGTCTCGTTGGGAGCAACACATTGCGTCTCCTTAGCCTCAGTTTCTCAACCACCTTGAGAGTGGAACGACTATATCGCATCTATGGCTGCATTTACTGCTAAGAAGGCTGAGACTCTGTATCGAGCCAGAAAGCTTTTTCTCGTCACAATCTATTTCTTCTATGTGCCCTGTCACTTAAGGGCGTAGGCGATCATGGCTTTCCACGTCTCTCTATCCCTGGTGGCTCTTAGCACACCTTCTCCTGTTACCCCAGGCAACCCTCGTTCCATCATCCACCTGATTAGGTCCTTCAAATATGTTATCCGCTGCTTTCCCCTGTTTCTTTTTCTCTGTATTTGGCCTTTTAGTATCAGGTTCTCCAAGCCATCCTTCCTCATTGCCTGTCCCAAGAACTTTAGTTGTCTCTTCGTGATTCTCCGTATTAATTTCTTTTTCGTTTCCATCATTTCTAGGACCTCATCATTGCTCACATGCTCGATCCATGATATTCGCAGCATCCTTCTGTAGAACCACATTTCAGTTGCTTCAAGTTTTTCCTTCATCTTTGATGATATTGTCCAACAATCACTGCCATATTGAAGAACTGACATCAAATAGCAATCCAATACTCTCCCCTTTGTTTCTAGCGAAATTATCCTGTTTCTTAATACTCTTCTCAGCTCCTGAAATGCATCCTTGTGCTTTTGGATCTCAGGAATATAAATGTATAGAAACTGCTCTGACCACAACGTGAGGGGTCAGTTTATATATTGATTGTAATATGGAACTGATCTCCCACTTCTTATCCAATATACTTTTGTAGAACCACATTTCAGTTGCTTCAGGTTTGATATCATTGATGATATTGCCCAGCATTCATTGCGAAATTGAAGAACTGACATCACATAGCTATCCAGTACTTTCTTCTTTTTTTTTTTTTTTTTGCAAAATTGTCCTGTTTCTCAACTTCTGGAATGTTTCTTTCGCCATGCCAATTCGCCTTCGGATCTCTGTGTCGCACTTTCCGTCTTCTGTTACAAAACTTCGCAGGAATCTATTTAGCACATTTATAAATCAACAACTCGTCCGAACATTGAACGCAACTGCCATATCTTCTCGTGTGCTCTTGCTATTCATCTCGATGTTCTCGAAAAATTCCAAAGAAGAATCTACAATATAATTGGTCCTGACTTAACATCAGTCACTTTCTCACCGCCTTGGCGTGGCTGTCTACAAATATTTTCGTGGCAAATACTCTAACGAGCTTTTTGTCCTGGTGCCTCGTTCACATGAATTTAATCGCGCTACGAGAGTGGATTCTAGCTCCCACCGTTCCAGTGTGTATATAGTTAAAACTAACCGTCTATTCCAACAGTTTCTTTTCTCGCAGTTCCCGGCCGTATAACACCCTTCCGTTTACTTGTTTCCCTGATAACTACAATATTTAAAAAATTAAGTTACCATCTTCTATCTTGAATGCAATTCATCTTTTTAACTTTCTTCAATAGCCCCTATATCCAGTCATTTGTCGTACAGTAACCCACTGCACATTAGCGATTATCATCCTTTGGATGGCCAACATGATATTATTGCTTTCACTATGCCCTAAATGCGCTCCACAGCGCCTAGGTAGTCATTTTTTTAATTAACCCGCCACAGGTTGCCACTATCTGCTCTTGTAGACAGGTTGCCAGCCAAGGCTATAGAACCCAAACTGTCCTGTTATTTAACCCATAACTGGAGGGAAGGAACGGGTTAATACCTTTCCCAAGGGTATTAGCGCGTAAATGACTGCAGGGCATTCAACGGGAATTCGAACTCGGCTCCGCGATTTCTAGGGGAGCCGAGTTCGAATTCTGCACCGAATTCTGCACCTCAACCCACATCCATCAACGCATATATATATATATATATATATATTGTCATCCGCAGACAGATCTGTTTCGCTGTATCACAGCTCATCAGCACGGCTAGACTCCGATTGCTACATAACCCAGGCTCGAAACCCGACCGAATTGGCGTCAGTCGGCGACTCTACCACGGGGCGTTCGGTGAAAGAAGGCAGTTTTTTTAGCGCATATCATAATACGCCCAATAGCTAGAGTGATCCAATTCATTTTACTGAATGAGCGATGCGTACACGCTAGAGTAGCTACTGTTTTTCAAAGTCTATCTTTCTTCCAGAGTGCTCAATCAGGGTGTGAGAGCGTAAATATATATATATATATATGTATATAGTGTTACATTGTAATGATGTGCCAAAATTGCTGTTTTTCACTAGTTAACTGGTGGAAAGGTATTTTAGACAAGCAGCTTTTGTTGTCATAAAGTGCTAGATATCATGATAAGGATAGAGCGTTAATAGAATTAATGTCGAGTAGGTTGTCACTTACATGAGAATCGTTATTTCAGTCATGCCAAAGTCGAAGTATCTTGAGGGTATTATTTTAATATCTTTACTCTTCAGGGTCATGAGCTATTTTCTGCTGCTGTTTCTCAATGTTCATATATATATATGAAGTTTGATGTCACTTGATATCATTGTTTATGAGTGATTTTTTTTTTTTTTGCTTGATGAATGTTAAATTATTTGCTTATTTTTGTTTTTTGCTGACTCTTAACTGGTGTACACAGATGAACACACAAACACACATATGTGTGTGTTTGTGTATACATATATATATATATATGTGTGTGTGTGTGTGTGTGTGAATATATGTGAGTGTGCATACATATATATGTGTGCGTGATTAGGTATATATATATATATATATATATATATATAATATGAGTTGAATATATAGACTGAAATTCGATAATATATATATATATATATACACTACAGGCTATATTTATTAGGCCACCCCAGTTTTTAAAAGGAATTATGTATTTCATACTATGTTTAGTATTTATTGCCAAATGGATAATTCTAAATGAAAATAGAATCGTTGTTGGATGGTTATTTAAAAAAAAGATGGTGTAAATAAAGCCCTGAGTGTGTGCAGTCTTTGTGAAAGCAAAAGGTGGTTATTTTGATTAAACTGCAATATAGGTAATTATTAAATATTTATAAATTCATTTGATGCACATGTTATTTTGCAGTATTAACAAAAGAACCATTCTATTTTCATTTACAATTATTCACTTGGCAATAAATATTAAAAAAAACAGTATGAAATACATCATTTTTTTAAACACAAGGGTGATCTAATAATTATGGCCGGTAGTGTATATAATATGAGTTGAATATATGGACTGAAATCCGATATTATATATATATATATATATATATATATATATATATATATATATGTGTGTGTGTGTGTGTGTGTGTGTGTGTGTGTGTGAAAAATACGAAACGTTTATCAATCTAAAATGTTTAACTTTTCTTAAAACTTCATCAGAGAATGGGATGTGGAAAAAAGAATTAAGAAATTCACTGATAAAGTTTTAACAAAAGAGAACATGTTACGTTGTTAATCCTTTCTTACTTCTTATTCATCTGATCATTTAACCGGCTTACGATCAATATTTGCGCCCCAACTTATTTATATATATATATATATATATATATATATATATATAGAAAACAGAAGTTTCGATATTTAAATCCGTTGGATAGCCATTTTTACGAGAAAATCTTCGCTTCTTCAGCAACGGCGAAATGAAAATTTTATTTACTCAAATTCAATTTGAATTTGAGTAAATTGTATTTTTTTAATTTGAGTAAATAAAATTTTCGTTTCGCCGTTGCTAGAGAAGCGAGGATTTCGTTGTAGAAATGGCTATCCAACGAATTTAAATATCGAATTTTTTTTTATATTTGGCTCTGCAAATAAAATGCAATATTTGCATCGAGCCCTCCACCTTGATCAATTTTAATATTAATGAAATTAATATTAATTAGGATCGATTTTTGGAGATTTACCTATCTGATCATCCTTTTGGAATTATATATATATATATATATATATATATATATAATTCCAAAAGGATATATATATATATATATATATATATATATATATATGTGTGTGTGTGTGTGTGTGTGTGTGTGTGTGTGTGTGTGTGTGTGTGTATATATGTGTGTGTGTGTGTGTGTGTGTGTGTGTGTATGCAAAATATTCTTCGGATGCCCGGAATCAGCTTTCAGCATTGCTTTTCTGGCTTCATTAAATGTTTCGAGTTTTTCATCGTCAAAAGTAACCCTGCTCGTATTGGCCAAGTGTAAGTTCTCAGGTGGGCGTGTTTGGCGTATTATTCGGACATGCTTGCTTAAGTGGTCTTTCCGTGTGGTAAGGAGTATGTGTGTGTTTTTTACATGCTTCGAAATGTTCTGCCATCAGTGAATGAAGCACTCATCGATTAAATCATACTTTTACACTAGTGACAATCTGTCTGTTAACAAATATTATATCTAACTTAATTTAATCCAATCTCCACACAAACTTAAGAGCACGTGCACATCTGCAAGTTTCTGTTGCACAAATATATGCATATTCATCGTCTTATATAATTTGTCTCATTACTTCCCATTACTTACCCTCTCCTCTACAGCCTTGTCCTCCTCCTCTTCCTCTTCCTCCTCCTCCTTCTTCATCTTCTTCTTCTTCTTCTTCTCCTTCTTATTTCATTCATTTTAAAGTAATAATTTCCATGTGCCGTTCAGACTAATTTCTTCATTTTACTTTAGGCCAATAAAACTGCCGATTCATTCTTCGGAATCCTTTTCTAATTTAGTCCGTTAAAGTCATGAAAAAGAGCTGAAGAGTGAGAACGTCATGACGGTGTCCTCACGAAACTTTGAAGTCGGCATGAATCTGCTCAGTTAAAGAGACAAACTCTTTGTACTTATCAACGCCCTATCTCCACCCTGATATCCAGCAGTTTACGATGAAAAGACCTGCTTGCCAAAACACATTTTATCAGTAAAACCACTGACAAAAGAACAACCTTGTCACTTAAAATTATCACAATTAAAATATATATAAACATGTATATATATATATATATAAACATATACATATATATATATATATATATATATGAGTGTGTGTAGGTGTTTATATATATATATATATATATATATATATAATTCTACGTCTATGGTCCGAATAATAATACTATATATATGTACACCCCCCTCATATGCATATTTATTAATTTACTTCGCTATATATATATATATTGGGTTCTGTAGCCTAAGTTGGAAACTAGTCTACTGCAGAAAAATCTTCTGCCCATTTAGCCATGCCTCTTTCAAGACATGATCATCTAAGCGTGCATCACGTGTGACACTTAACTGACTAACACGCGAAGAATTCTAAAGTTCATATCATTTTCGGAAAAAAATCTTTCCCAATGAATCTAGTGGTGTTGGAAAGGATGGAAATGAAAAGGAAATTAATATTGAGCATCAGGAAGAGACAACTAAAGTTCCTGGAAAATGGAATGAGGAAGGATGGCTTGGAGAACATGATACTAACAGGAGAGATAAAGAGAAAAGGAGACAAAGGAAAGCAGCGGATAACATATTTGAAGGGCCTGAGTAGGGGGATGACAGAACGGGGGTTGCGTGGTGTAACAGGAGAAAGCGTGTTAAGAGTCACCAGGGATAGGAGACATGGAAGGCGTACGTCCCTGAAGAACAAGACACAAAGAAGAAGAAGAAGCCAGTTACAATTTATCTGAAAATGGCCTGAGTGCTTTTTATAAATTTAAAAATATTTCGCATTGTGAAAAATAACGTAAAAATTCCACGTTTCAATTTTTTAAAAAATTGATCCATCAAGATTCTTCTGTAATCTCAGGAATGTTTTGCAATCAGATAGAGCCATATCTGTGGAATGAAGACGGCGAGGATTTCTTTCTCACTCGACCAAGAATCTTTTCAGACATCAACTTTACTTTTTCGAATTGTGAATAATTATCGGAGAACACCATCCCATTGGGAGTGATATATTTGACATTTTGTTGAAGTTGTTATTTTCCAACCAATCGATTTATTGCCTTCACAATTTTACAGAAGATATATTTTTCTGCTTGCCTGCTGATGGGCTTATGTCGGCTAAATTTAGAGTAAATAACGATATTAAAAACATCGATTTTGGAAATTGTACAGGCTCCGATTTTCACAGGGCATTTACTACTCGAATAAATGAGCTCATAAATTCAAATAAAAGTATGTTTAGAATACAGCCACATGCATTGCGAACCAAATTGCAGGTAACCCCACTGATTGTAAATGTTCGTTAGTATGAAAAATTTACATTTGTACAGTTTTCTCTAGTCATCCGAATTTGTTTCAATCATTTTAACACGAACAAGGCAAAAATGTCACTAAGACGCAAGAGTTTAGTGAATGAAAAAGAATGAAGACATTAGTGAGGAGAAAGAACAATAAAAGTTTGTTTGTTTGTTTCGAGGTTTAACGACCTATCAATTCTTATGGGACCATTTAAGGTAATAACCAAATGATTTTCGGGTAAGGTTATTTGTTTTTTATAACATTTTTCTTTTCGAGTATCAAGATTCATTGGGATTTGTTTTTTAAGAGCAGGGTCCCCAAGTCCTACCCTTGTTATTTAACCCATAGCTGGAGGGAAGGAACGGATTAGTACCTTTCCCAAGGGTACCAGTGCTTAAGTGAATGCAGGGTATTCAACTGGAATTCGAACTCGGCTCACCGATTTCTCTTTCCGAGCCGATATCCACTGTACCACAACGCACATCCGTCACTATACGCTTACAGCACCTGGTATTCCCAAGCGGTTACCCATCTAAGTACTGACCAGGCTCAACGTTGCTTAACTTCGGTGATCGAGCGAGAACCGTTATATTCAACGTGATAGGCCGTGAGCTTGAACAATAAAAGAACAGCTATTAGGAAGGCAGAAGATGGCGATTGATATCGCATTCAAATTTTGGAAGATTTTACGTGGCAGCAAGAAATTGGAAATTAATTTCACATTTGAGAAGTGCAAGGGAAAAAAACGATTGGAATGGAACTATTTGAATAACAAAACGATGAGACCTAAGTTCCAGTCTAGTAGTACGTTTACATTCATGTGGTCGTCGCACCAGAAAAAAAGGTCATCAGAACAATTGCCACGAAAATATTTATAGACACAGTAAAGTCACATGACGTTGGTGGGAAAGTGACTGAATACCCGACTGATACCCTATCAGGACAGATAACATTACAAACTATTCTTTGGAATTTGTCGGGAATATCGTGATATATAACGGAAGTACCAAACCGGATCAGGAAGCCATATTCGATGCACAGACGAATGGTACAAGTATAAACGTGCAAGATGTGTTCTGGCGAGAACAACTGGCTGGTACGACCCAACGAAACGACTTTCTTAGCAGGAGACCTAACAAGTGATTCAGCATAATCACTCTCCTTCATGTCGTTAGAGAACATGAAATGAAGAAGGCACAATGAAATAATCTCCTGAAGCTTAGTGTCGGACAGGTTGATAGAAGACAAACATTGTTTCCTTTTGAACGCATTAAAATACCTTGCCCAAAGCACAATCGTGTGACTAATGATAATAGAGCATTCCAAATAAAAAGAAACCATTTTTCTGTTTCAAATGCAAATGCCTGCATACAGACAGTTAACGAATTCAGCAAATTCACAAAGATAGAAAGAGGCGTAAGACAAGGATGTGTCGTTTCACCGGATCTATTCAACTTGTAGAGTGAGACTATTTTGAGGACCCTACATATTATGCCAGAATTTGTGATCGGCCACATTTTGAACAACATAAGATACGCAGACGATACAGTGCTGATAGCAGAAACAGAAAGGAAACTGCAAGACCTCCTACAGAAGGTAGTTGAAGAGAGAGACAAAAAAGGACTACAAATAAACTTCAAGAAAACCGAATGCATTGTCATCAGTAAAAAGGGCAGCTCAAAATGTCAAATACAGGTGGGGGATACTAAAATCAAGCAGGTACAAAAAATTTAAATACCTGGGAAGTGTTCTGCGACACAGAAATCCGAAGGCGAATTAGCACGCCGTTCCAGAAGCTGAGTAAAGTATTAAGACACAGGAAACTTTCACTAGAAACAAAGAAAAGAGTACTGGATTGCTATGTGATGTCAGTTCATTAATATGGCAGTGAATGTTGGACAATATCATCAAAGATGAAGGAAAAACTTGAAGCAACTGAAATGTGGTTCTACAGAAGGATGCTGCGGATATCATGGACAGAGCATGTGAGCATTGATGAGGTTTTGGAAAGAATAGCATCGAAAAGAATATTAATAGTAAGAATCAGGAAGAGACAACTGAAGTTTCTGGGACATGCAATGAGGAAGGAAAGCTTGGAGAATCTGATACTAACAGGCCAGATAGAGGGAAAAGAGACAGAGGAAAGCAGCGGATAACATATTTGACGGGCCTGAGAGGGGGTGACAGAACGGGTTGTTGCGTGGTGTAAGTGGAGAAAGCGTGTTAAGTGTCAGCAGGGATAGGGAGACGTGGAAGGCCTATGTACATAATAAACAATGCACATAGAAGAAGAAGAAGAAGAAGAAGAAGAAGAAGAAGAAGAAGAAGAAGAAGAAGAAGAAGAAGAAGAAGACAATTAAAACTTATCTGAAAATGGTCTGAGGTTTGATGTTTGTATACTGGGAACGCAGAAAGAGTTTTCCCATATAAAGTAACTGTAATTGCTTCTTCAATTTACGCTATTTCGGATCGCGGGGAAATCGTGTATTTGGAAATTTAAATAACGCTGTATGCATTCATTCATTCATTCATTCACTCATTTATTCTTTGTTTCATTCGCTTTCTTTCTCATTATCCCTTCTTTTTTTTTTTTTGTTCGACACCTATCTTAAGTTTTATTTTTTCTTTAGATCTTATATTGAAATATTTCTAATGCCTTTGCCCTCAGCATCTTTTATTTTTCACTTACTTTTCCAGCTAGTTTTTTTATTTTTTTATTTCTCTGTCTTTGTCTCACACACACACACACACACACACACATTCGCTCTAACCCTTCATTTCTCGTGTCATATCCCTCCCCTTTCCATTGCATGTAATTTTTTAACCTTTCTAATTCTCAATTATTTTCTTTTTTTTTTTTCTTTTTTTCTTTCTTTCTTTCCACTCTCATCTCATCCCCAGTGTGTGAGGGTTCAGGTGTTAGTTTACGAATATTGAAGGGATCATCTCGCTACGATCAACGAAGAAATGTTAGCTTCAACCGTTGCGGTCAGACTATGAGTGACGTCACTGCCGACGGTAAGTAGCCAATCAAAGGGTCTTCTCAGCACGCAAACCACAAACGAAAACAGGGCTTATGTCATAAAAATTTCGCTTTAATTGTAAGTGTATCGATCAATACAACCTAATTACAAGTAAGATGACTAAAATTTCAACTTTATAAACGAGCAAATACAATGAGTTTTCAGTATTTTTGTTGCTTTCTTTCAAAACACTCTTAACACCCACAAAAAGTTTTGTTTTTTCCTTAATTTCTTTTGGAGTAAAACCTTTAGGATATCTCCCTGTACCGCTCTACTAAGAAACTGATTCATATTTACGCGGGATCTAGTCGGGTACTCATACTATCCACCTAGATGTCCTTGACAAAATCCAACGGAGAATCTGTAATGTGATCGATCCCGACTTGGCAGCTAGGATACAGTCGCTTTCTCACCGACGCAGTGTGGCTTCCCTGTGATTCTTATACAAATACATTAACGGCTTCTGCTCCGATGAACTTAGCTCACTGGTACCCCCTATATATGAATTTCCTCGAGCCACAAGATTAGCAATTAGGTTCCACCCTTTTACTGTGAAACCGATAAATTGTAAACGCAAATTCTACTCCACAGCTTCTTTTCTCGCACTTCCTGTCTGCTATAATCTTCAAGAATTTAAATGTAAAGTCAATAGTCATCTCCTGTCTCACTAACTTACATCCTCTCTCTCATGCTCCTTTCTCCGTCCACTCCACTCTCATCAGTATTCTCATCCTTCTCTTACCCTATCCCTGTAACCTGTCACTCTTTCTTATAACATCCCTCCTATGTAACCCATTGCACAACAGTGGCAGTAAAATGCCTTGCTTGGGGCCACACGATTATAAAAAAAACTACCCAGTCGTCACTATCTAGTTTTGATAGAGTCCAAAAGCCTCTCCGAAACCTTGTGGGTAACAATTATCTTTTTACACTCCAACGTCCCCCACAGGGATGTAAAAAAAACCCGACTGCTCTATGGCTATTTTCATGAAAAGTGCTCGGATAAACGGTATTCTTTGGTTCTGCTTATTAGATCCTTCACGGCTAGTACCTTCCATGCGACGCACAGTAATTCTCTCCGTATTCCATTCGTTATAAGTAAGTTCCATCCTCGAACCACTGCTTAGTGGGACCGACTACCAAGCCAGAAGAACCTTTCCCTGATAACTATAATCTGTTCAAGTGTTAACCGTTATCTTCCCCTCCTATCCGTATCAAATGCCTCTTACTGTTACCTCTACCTTAAGTGGCACTCTGGCCTTGTACAGGGTGAAAATTAACCTTTAGAAAATTCATACCTTTGATTGCCTTTTAAAAATATTAGACTTTTGCCCTGTCTTTCTTTTTTACTAGCAAAATAGTTTTCAGAAATCTTAGATTATTATGTGCAATTTAAAATTTAAACTGACGTTTTCATTTTGTTTTCATATAAACTGGCGAAAAGCGAAAAACTCGTGAAAAGTTAAAACTTAACGGAAATATGAAACCAAAGGGCCGGGTTCAAATTTTTCAGTTGAATTCGTTGCATTCACTTACGCGCGAATACTCTCAAATTAATCCGTCTCCTCTCTCCAGCTATGGACTCAATAGCAGAGCAGAGCCTTGATTGGCAACCATTCTACCGCAGAAAGTCATGGCAACCTACTCCGGGAAAATTTTCCGCCCAGTCAGTCATGTTTCTTTTGAGACATGAACGCCCAAGGGTGTATCACTGATGGAATTTGATATATATGGAAAATAAGGAGGTGTCGGTTTAAACTAACAAAGGCAGGATATGGCTATAAGAATTTATAAAAGTGAAATAATAATAATTCTACAGTTGAGATATAATTTTAAAAATTCACAGAAATACTTTGAAAAATTTTCGAGCTTTCATCAGAAATTGAGAAAATACGAACTTTTAACAAAACGGCTCCTATATATGGAAAAATGGAAGATGTAAACTGGTACCAGTATATAATTAATATATAATTTGAGAAAAAGAAAAATAATAAATCTTTATATTTTATTCAGTTTATTAACGACTAGCAGTATAGCCAGCCGTTCCTCGGGTGTAATGAAAGCTTTAGAACTAATCCATGGTTCTGGAACTCAGACTCTTTGGACGTTGGCACGAAAGACTAAAAAGCAATAGTTGTTTCCAGTTAAACCGTAGATTGAAAGAAAAATGAATGGATGTAAGTCAAATTTTGATTTCCGGTATCGATGTCAAATAAGTTTTCCTTTGCAAACTGAATTTTGAAGGCTAAATAAGTCCTCTGAGTAAATGGTATCATGGCTGGGACTAAGAACTACAATTATACCTACTTAGTACAAAACCTGAAGCAAAAACCAAAATAAAAAAGCTGAAAACCTGATTTTGATCAGACCCAATAGGATATAGGGGTATCGATTTCCAATATCGGAGTCAAATAAGTCATGCAAGCATAAACTAAGTCCATGAAAACTTTTCGTACCCATAGTAAAATTTGAGAAAATGAGCCATATTGATGACTGAATATCGGTTTTTGATCAGATTCGATAGAATATCGGGGTATCGATTTCCGATATGGGGGAAAATGAGTCGTCTGAGAAGATCTACTAATATTTGAGACTAAAAACTATAACTTTACCAAGTTAGAACAAATTCTGCTCAAGAACCACGATAAAAGGGCTGAAATGCCGATCTTGATCAGACTTGATCGGATATCGGGGTATCGATTTTCGATATCGGGGAGAAATCGGAAAATATAAGTCGCCCATGATCGGACCAGAAGCCTATAGAATATTTGTGTGAAGTCTGGTGGGAATTGGATAAAAGACATACATCTTGCCTTTTATATATATATATGGATTTAAACTAGGCATCCATATATATATATGGATGCCTAGTTTAAATTGATGCAATTTTTTCTTACATTTTCGTTTGTTTCAAGGTTTAACGACCTATCAATCCTTATGGGATCATTTAAGGTCATAACCAATGATTTTTGGATAAGGTTATTTTTTTTTACAACATTTTTCTTTTCGAGTATCAAGATTCATTGGGATTTGTTTTTTTAAGAGTAGGGTCCCCAAGTCCTACCCTTGTTATTTAATCCATAACTAGAGGGAAGGGACGGATTAATACTTTTCCCAAGTGTACCAGTACTTAAGTGAATGCAGGGTATTCAACTGGAATTCGAACTCGGCTCACCGATTTCTCTTTCCGAGCCGATATCCACTGTACCACAACGCACATCCGTCACTATACGCTTACAGCACCTGGTATTCCCAAGCGGTCACCCATCTAAGTACTGACCAGGCTCAACTTCGGTGATCGAGCGAGAACCGGTGTATTCAACGTGATAGGCCGTAAGCCTTCTTGCATATATATATATATATATATATAATTTTGAGAAAAAACAATGAATATGTTGTATAATTTCGAAGATTTTATCTATAAAGCAAGGTAATATAAACTTGAAGAATAATGTTCAAAACATATAGAAAATATGGCGGACCTGAAGCAGACTGCCATCACGTTGAATTTCGTTGTTTTTCTGGGTTGGTTTTTTGTTTGCGGTTCTATCGATTTTTACTTAATCTTTCCGATTATCAAAAAGAATTTTTAAAAATTCAAATATTTAAACAAATTTGTTTGGGGGGTCAGTTTTTTATACAACGTTCAAGTCAAACGATCCTCCATTTTCAGTCCACTATAAGGTTCTATAAGAAACTGGTCCCCTCCACACCCACCCCAAAAAATTTTTAAATATTGAAATATTTGCAATATTTTTGTCATTCGTAAATTTTAAGGTGTAAAAGGTAAAATTGCACTGAAAAAAGTCCGAAAAATTTGATAATGAACAAATTTACAGCTGGCGGTAATGTCGAACTGGCGAATGGTTTCAAAATGGAGGCTCGATTTACTATAACGTTGTATGAGAAACTGTCCCCACCCCCCACCCCCCGCCGCAAAAAATATTTAAATATTGAAATTTTTCATAATTTTTTTTTGTCAATCGTAAAGCTAAGTGGATAATCAATAGGACTGCGCTGAAAAAAGTTTCAAAAATAAAACGGAAAACAACGAAATTAAACTTGGTGTTAGTCTGTTTTAGGTCCGCCGAAAATATAAAAGCAGCATTTTTATTTAATACCAGAACACGGGTTTAATATATAACACAGCGAGCTAAGATTAATTTTTAATGAAATCTATAGTAGCTCGTTACATCAATACGCATTGTTAAGATTTACATTCTTTTTCTACGTGCCATGTCTCCCTCATCGGTAGGAAATCCGGCAAGGCGGACAAACATAACCTCGCTGCTGATCTTGAAAGGGATCTACCCTCAGTAGTGGAATAGGGTAAGAAGTTACTAGTAAATTTCAAGGCGTCTAAGACGAAGCTGCTGTCTGTCAATCATCACAGGCAACTCGTCCTGCCTCCCATAAGCATGGACCAAGCGAGTCTCCCTGAGATCAATACACTGCGCCTCCTCGGCCTTGCCCTCTCTTCCGATCTCAAGTGGAATCATTACATTGAGCCAATGGCTAAATCCCCTGCTAGGAAGGTTGGGTCACTGTGTAGAGCCAGGATGGTTTTTCAGCCTGAATCCATCTTGCACTTATACAAATCAACCATCCGACCGTGCATGGAATATTGCAGTTATATATGGTCAGACGCACCCGCTGTTCATCTCAGTGTTCTAGACAGGCTCCAAAGGAGAATCAGTAATGTAATAGGTACCGACTTAGCGGCTCAACTCCAGCCACTTTATCACCGACGGGATGTGGCTTCCCTCTGTTCTATGAATATTTTCATGGCTTCTGCTCTGACAAACTTAAGTTACTAGTGCCCCTGCCACATGAGTTTTCTTGTGCAACCAGACTGGCAACTTGGTCCCATCCATTCATAGTAAGATCAACCAAATGCAGCCAACAATTTTAAATTTTACTCTAGTAGCTTCTTTTCTTTTTGCACATCCCGCCTGTGGAACTCTCTTCCATATACTTGCTTTCCTGACGGCTGCAACCTCCAGGAAGTTAAATGCAATGTCAATACACATCTCTTAACTATTTGACTCCAGTACTTTCTACATCACCCTGAAATGAAAGTAGTTTTGTTTTGGGCGCGTTAAAATTTCCAAACCATTCCTTGCCGCTTTTAACAACTGACTGAAGGTCATTGTCGATTGCAGATGTTAGTTTTACTCGTATCTCTCACACCTGCTACTAAGACAATGGTAAATAGTTGTGTCATCTAGATAGATACCTATGTTATTTAAATATGATACTGAAATCCTGACAAATTTTAAAATTTGTTAAATGGAAAAGTTGCATAAAAAAGGGAGGAGACATTTGATAACATTTCGCCAGTTAAGGTTTCATCAGATCCAAGACGAAAAAGATATCATGTGTTCGGCCTGTTATAGAGGAGGGGTTTTCAAACTTTTTGACTTACGGACCCTTTTATTAAAAATTTATCCATGGGTGACACCTGCGCCCTGAAAAAAAAAAGTAAATTTGAACATCAAGCTCTTGCATGTGTAAAATAATTTTTGTATAAAAAACATTGACACATAATGGGCGATAGTGCAAGCTTTTGTCATTTGATAACATGAATAAGAAAAAATAAATATCCAAACATTGAAAATTTATACTTTGAATTTCACGTGATGAGTTAATCCAAGGACCTCCTATCTTATCCTTGCAGTCCGCGGACCACAGTTTGAAAACCCCTAATATAGAGTAATAACACTGCATGATTTATATTCTAATATGGATGACGCACATGAGGCTTTTTACTACTGCTTGGGACTTACGTTTCCTTACACGGCTGCTACAACTCTGAAGGACGCTTGCTTTACGTATTCCAGTAGTATTTTTCGCAAACATTCATATGATACTTTAGTCCACCAATTAAAACGGATATTGACTGATTTTAAGACATATCAATCTTATATATATGACATGTCACCAATTTACGTTATTACATGTGACTAGTAAAATATCCAGGGAATATTTTACTATTAAAATACTTTTCACGAATGTATCCTTGCCATCAGAAATGGCGGTAAAATACTCAAGAGGATTATTAGCTGTTATTATGTTATTATGTGAGAATAGGATATCAGTGATAGAAAAAATTCTAAAGATAACCTTATAACGGTCAACCTTTCCATGAAATCTGTACACATCGTCATATTTTTCTTTATCTCTGTTCAACATGCTCATACTGAAAAAGAAAAAAACATTGAATTTCTCAGTTAAAAAAAAAAATTATTTATTGTGATGTTATCAGAGGCTCTGATGATCTATATATAATATAACAAAGATGAACTTGTAACATTTTCGTTTTTTTTTTCTTTATTTTTAAATTTATCATGGGAGAAGATAATTGAACAGCATAAAATGTAGATTTCAGTGTTTAATGACTAATTGGTGTGGCTCATTTCCATATACCTAGGTGATAAGTTTTGTGCTTATAAAATACAAAAATTGTGTGCGTGTGTATTATACTTAATAGAATATTGAAATCTTGATAGTTTAAAGTTACCAATTTAATAAATGGAAATATTGCATGAAAAGCGATGAGAGATTTGATAAGGCATTTTGTCAGTTAAGGCTTCATCAGATCTGAGACGAAAGAGAAAAAAGCATATGTATGTGTGAATTTGTGTTTGTTTAAATGAATAATGTAACTTATTGCTTTTCCCTTAAGTTGGCGTTTCTTGTGAAAAAAAAAGAAAAAAAGAAAAAGTTGACAGTATTTACATTATTCGGACTATTGTCCTAATCTTTGTTGCCATTTGTATTAGGTTTCGGCCGTTGTACGCTCCGACCTTCTTCGGGTGCTAGGAATTGTGGACCAAGCACTTTGTAATAATCACTGGGGTATATTATTCTCATTCCCTGCGTAGTAATGCCTCGATTGAAAGCCATGAGTTATCTCCCTCTAAAGCAGTGATTGTAATAAAGGGTTCGATTCGAAATTCCTAGCAATTGAAAAAGGCCGGAGCATGCAACGGCCGAAACGTCGTACAAATGGCAACAAAGATGAGGACAATAGTCCGAATAATGTAAATACTGTAAATACTACCTCATCTTAGAAATATAGACAAAATGAATGATCTATAATTAAACGTCGTACAAATGGCAACATAGATGAGGACAATAGTCCGAATAATGTAAATACTGTAAATACAACCTCATCTCAGAAATATAGGCAAATAGAATGATCTATTATCTAACGTCGTACAAATGGCAACAAAGATGAGGACAATAGTATGAATAATGTAAATACTGTAAATACTACCTCATCTCAGAAATATAGACAAATAGAATGATCTATTATTAAACGTCGTACAAATGGCAACAAAGATGAGGAAAATGGTCCGAATAATGTAAATACTGTAAATGCCACCTCATCTCAGAAATATAGACAAATAGAAAGATCTATTATTAAACGTCGTACAAATGGCAACATAGATGAGGACAATAGTCCGAATAATGTAAATACTGTAAATACTACCTCATCTCAGAAATATAGACAAATAGAATGATCTATTATTAAACGTCGTACAAATGGCAACATAGATGAGGACAATAGTCCGAATAATGTAAATACTGTAAATACTACATCATATCAGAAATACAGACAAATAAAAAAAACGTCACTTTTTAAAAAGTCGTTAATTTCTTAGTTTAAACTGAAAGATTTAAAGTTTCCCAACTTTTTTTTTTCAGATTAAAGTTACATTCCACTTTTCTTTATCGGAATGTCTCGAAAATCAAAAAATTATGTAGCCATTTCTGAAATGAATCCAATGCAGATCCTTAACTAAATCTTTTAAAATGGGTTAAAAGTAACAGATTTGTTTGTTTTATTTATGCTTTTTCCTGTATCGACAATGTTATTCAAATAAGATATTGAAATCCTGCCAAAGTTTCTAATTTGATAAATGGAAATGTTTCACGGAAAAACAGGAGAGATTTGATCAAATAGAGAATGCATTTGTTATTGTATGCTGGAACTGTTGATATCGGGAAGTTCGTTGATGAAGATGGTAACCCTGCATTAATATTGGATGAACTAAAAGCGTGTCCATTCAACGTGAATGAATATTGTATTTTGAATAATATTAACGCATTACCTTGTCTTTCTGCGATGGTTTTGAGCAATAGAATTAAAAATATTTTATACAAGCGAATTCATAATTTTAATGTCTGTTAAAACATTACGTAAGGCAAAAGCACACAAATGGCAGTCTACAGATAAAAAGCTTGTTTGCCATTTTGTAAAATATATCCAGGGTTCAATTTTGCAATATATATATCTAAACTTATTTATAAATAGAACATTGTCTCTGTGTGTGTGTCTGTGTGCGTGTGTCCGTTACCTATAAACTCCGAAACGGCTGAACCGATTTTCTTGAAAATTTACACAGTTGTACTATAAGCGTCTGCGAGTGTTCTTAGCTAGATTTTGTGTCGAAGTACCCCCGATAAATATCGAAAATCGATAATCGAAAACAATGGGTTATAGAAGGAGTTTATCTGCCTGTATGTCTGTATTTTTTTCAGCACTTTTATTTTAGTTTTTGCTTCGGTTTGGCTCGAAGTAGATATAATTCTAGTTCTTAGTCTCAGCTATGATACCATTTACTCAGACGACATATTTAGCCTTCAAAACCGTCTGCATCTCTGACACTAACATACGTGGTATCCGCACTAACTTCCTCAGCGTTGATTCATTCCTTCACACTAACTCACCTGATATCTTGGCCCTATGTGAAACTAACTTTAACCCTTCTATCCCCTCTTCTGAGTTTGACGTTCCTGACTACCTTCCCCTTTTCAGGAAGGACTCCAATGTTCATATGCATGGGCTTGGTGTGTATGTCAGCGAACAGCTTCCCCTAGCTAGGGCGACATCCCTTGAATCCCCGGATCATTCTTTCATGTGCTTCCGCCTCTCACTTCTAAGCTCGATTAGCTTTCTCTTCTTTCTCTACCGCTCCCCTTCCTCCCCTGACTGTTCGTTACTTGACATTATCCCTGACAATATTGACAAAACCATTTCTTCCCATCCCTCTGCTCATATATTCGTGTTTGGTGACTTTAACGCCCACCACACCAAGTGGCTGGAGAACTCTGTCACCGACCCTACTGGTGTCCACACCATGAATTTTTCATTCACCCAATTCCTTACGCAAGTGGTGAACTCCCCCACGCGTTTCTCCGACAACCCTAACGGAAGGGACTCACTGCTAGACCTCTGTTTTACTTCCATCCCAGACTCTTGCACAACCAGACAACTCTGACCACACCGTAGTTTCCGTCAACATTTCATTCCACTCCCACCCAACCCAAGAAACCCAGACAAGTAGAATATCCTACTGCTACCAAAGATCAGACTGGGATTTGTTCCGAGACTTCCTCTGTGACGTCTCATGGAACAACGCTTTTAATCTTCCCAGCGAAGAATGTGCATCCGAGGTCTCCTCCTGGGTTAAGGCTGGCATCGATGCTTTCATCCCTGCCAGGAAATTTCATCCTAAATCTCATTCGTCTCCATGGTTCTCGCCCACTTGCTCGGCCGCCATTGCCCACCGGAATCATTTCTTCCGACTCTATCGTAGCTACGCGTCGGACCAAAACAGACGCCTTTTCGCTTCAGCTCGTAATAAATGTAAAAAGATACTTAACGAAGCTAAGATGTTATTTGCTGCCAGAATGAAGCAACGCATAGCATCCTCTAAGTTTGGCACCAAAGACTACTGGCGGCTCTGTAAAAGAGTACTTAACAAGAGCAAGTCCACAATACCCCGACTAATAAACATTTTGAGGGCCTCACCTCCACAGCGGACAAGGCTGAATGCTTTGCCCGCAGATTTTTGACTCGTCTGGAGTTTCTACACCCGACTTCCCACCTAGAACTGATGCTCATCTGAATGACGTCCATATTACACCCTCGCTTGTCTCTAAGATAATCTCAAAACTTGACCCTCACAAAGCGAGCGGTGTTGACGGAATCCCAATCATAGTCTTGAAGAAATGTGCCCCTGAACTTTCCTCTGTACTTTCTAAGCTCTACAACCTCAGTCTATCTGCTTCCTGCCTTCCTGCCTGTTGGAAATCTTCCTCTGTAGTTCCTATATTTAAAAACACTGGAGAACACTCGGACCCCGCAAATTACCGACCTATCAGCCTTCTTCCGATCTTTGGCAAAGTGTTCGAAGCCATTATCAACGCCGAGGTGGTTCAGCATCTGACAGCACACAGGCTCCTCTCGGACAAGCAGTATGGTTTCCGCTTCACCAGGTCTACTGCTGATATGCTAACGACCATCACCGAGTAAATATATCAGGCACTCGACAGGAATGGTGAAGCCCGAATCGTTGCCTTGGATATCTCTAAAGCATTTGACAGAGTTTGGCATGCTGGCCTTCTATGCAAACTGCGGAGCTATGGTATAGCTGGACAATTGTTTGAACTAATCCAGTCATTCCTATCTAACCGCACATTGAAAGTGGTATAAAATGGACATGCCTCCCAGAACTACCATACGAACGTGGGTGTCCTTCAAGACTCTATCCTAGGTCCTACGCTCTTACTGATCTACATTAATGATCTTCCTGATACAATAAGATCCCAAGTAGGTATGTACGCCGATGACATCACAGTTTATTCTCGCCTAGATCAAAAATCTGGTGTAGGCGATAAAGCAAACCTTGCAGCCGAGCTTGGAAAGGACCTCCAATCCATAGTGGACTGGGGTAAGAAATGGCTCGTAAATTTTAATGCTTCCAAAACGAAGCTACTATCAATTAATCATCATAAACAAACGCACCTACCTCCTATTAGCATGGACCAGGCTTGCCTCCCAGAGAATAAAACACTACGCCTCCTTGGTCTCACACTTTCAGCGGACCTCAAGTGGAATGACTATATCGAATCCATTGCTAAATCCGCTGCTATGAAAGTCGGTTCTCCGTGCAGGGCCCGGAGGTTTTTTTCCGTCTGAATCTATCCTGCACATTTATAAATCTACCATCCGCCCGTGCATTGAATACTGTTGCCATATCTGGTCGGGTGCCCCTGCTATTCTCCTTGGGTTTCTCGACAAGGCACAGCGGAGGGTTTGTAATGTGATCGATACCGACTTAGCAGATCGCCTACAGTTTCTCTCTCACTGGCGCGACGTGGCTTCCCTGTGTCTCTTCTATAAATACTTTCATGGCTTCTGCTCCGATGATCTTAGATCACTGGTGCCCTCTAGGTTCGAATTTGCACGAGATACTAGATTAGAAACTAGATCCCACCCTTTTACAGTGAAACCGATAAAATGCAACCGCAACTTCTACTCCCACAGTTTCTTTCCTCGCACTTCCCGACTGTGGAAGTCCCTTCCACATGACTGCTTCCCCGACGGCTACAATCTCCAGGAGTTTAAATGTAAGGTCAATAGACACCTCCTAACAAACTAACTCGCTTCAATTCTTTCAAACACTCTTCCCACCCACCCAACTATCACCCCCACTTCTGACATTTCCTATATCTAACCACTCTTTCTATTTACCATCCCTATGTAGCCCCAAGCACAATAGTGGCAGTGGAATGCCTTGCTTGGGGTGAAATGATTAAAAAAAAAATTCAATTTACGACGAAAAAAACCTAATTTGATATCGATACCAGGAAATCAAAATTTCACTTACATCCATTCATTTTTCTTTCAGTCTACGGTTTCACTTTAACTGGAAACAACTATTGCTTTTTAGTCCTTCGTGTCAACGTCCAAAGAGTCTGAGCTCCAGGACCATGGATTCGGTTTAAAACTTTCATTACACCCGAGCAACGCCGGGCTATACTGCTAGTTTACGAGTAAAAGAATCATTTTTTAATCTTTTTATACTCTGTTGGAGCCTTGATTATTCTTTTATTCGTAAATTATTTTTATTCATAAATTGTTGTGATCGTGTTCCAGCCCTGGCTCTTCTCATTTCTCTTTCTTTGTTATAAGTTATCTTCTGGCTTCGTCAAAATGTTGCTAACGGTTTCTTTGGGCGATGTTCTGCTATCCATTTGCTGAAGCCCATCAAGTATGGTGATTATCTAAGCGTAGCTTAGATGTGGCACAATGCCTAACGTATGGGACACCTAGTGAGAATCGTACTAACTATTCAATTGAAAAGATTCGAGCGAGACAAGCTTGTTAACCATTACACCACTTCGAAATGCCTTCAAACCCATTAAGTATGTTACGCATCGCTTTCATCTGTCTCTCTTTCCCTCTATGTGAGCTGTGATTATCAATTTTTCCTCATTAGGTATCCCAGAAATTTCAACTGACCTTTTATGAGGTTTTTTTTTTTTTTTTTTTTTTTTATAAGCGTTTCACCCCGAGCAAGGCATGTCACTGCCACTACTGTGCAGGGGGCTACGTAGAGTGGAGAAAGGCTGGTTAAATATAGGAAATAACAGAGGGTGGGTGATAGGCGGGTGAGGATACCGAGAATGAGGGTTGGGTAGATGAGAGTGTTGTGAGAATAGTTGGGAGTTAGTGTGATAGGAGGTGTCTATTGACCCTACATTTAAACACCTGGAGATTGTAACTGTCGGGAAAGCAGACTTGTGGAAGGGAGTTCCACAGGCGGGAAGCGCGAGAAAAGAAGCTGTTGGAGTAGAATTTACGGTTACATCTTATTTGTTTAACTGTAAAAGGGTGGGACCTAGTTGCTAATCTAGTATCTCGTGTAAATTCGTGCTTGGGCGGCACCAGTGATCTAAGCTCATCGGAGCAGGAGCCATGAAAGTACTTGTAGAAGAGGCACAGGGAAGCTACATCACGCCGGTGAGAGAGCGGCTGCAGCCGGTCTGCCAAGTCAGTATCAACCACGTTACAGATCCTCCTTTGTATTTTGTCAAGAAGCCCAAGGAGAGCAGCAGGGGCACCCGACCAGATATGGCAGCAATATTCAATACACGGGCGGATGGTAGATTTGTATATGTGCAGAATAGTTTCAGGTGGGAAAAATTTCCGGGCCCTGCACAGAGAGCCGACTTTCATAGCAGCAGATTTGGCAATGGATTCAATATAGTCATTCCATTTGAGGTCCGCCGAGAGTGTAATGCCAAGGAGGCGTAGTATTTTACTCTCTGGGAGGCTAGCCTGTCCCATGCAGTCTTAGTTTCCTTTTCGTTTCCATCCTTGCCAAAATCTCATTGCTGCTCATATGTTCGGTTCATAGTATCTTGAGCATATCATACTGCAATTTAAACATGCGTAGCGAGAAACAGCGCTTATATCTTTGAAAAAAGTTATGCTCCTTCATGGCAAAGTAAGACCGCTTGCATTAAGAATAAAACAGGAAAACAATATTGGGATTCGTCTCGTCTGTTCATACACGAACCCGCAATAATCACGCCACATCGTTGCTGCAGATTAAAATCTTCTGTTTTTGATCGCTGCAAAACACTTTAGTAATAGTTTGTGTGCTAAGAACGAAAAGGAATTTAATACTGAGCATCAGAAAGAGACAACTAAAATTCCAGGGACATGCAATGAGGAAAGAGGGTTTGCAGGGCCTGATACTAACAGGCTAAATAGAGGGAAAAAGAGACAGAGGAAAGCAGCGGATAACATATTTGAAGGGCCTGAGCAGGTGGAAGACAGAACGGGGTTTGCGTGGTGTTACAGGAGAAGGCGTGCTAAGAGCCACCAAGGTAGGGAGACGTGGACGGCCATGATCGCCTACGTCCAGAAAGAACAAGGCACATAGAAGAAGAAGTTTGTGTGTGTGTGGGGGGGTTCTTTAATGAAAATCATATTCAAGAATTCGTCGAAAAATATTTTCACATCAATAACTGCGGAACATTACTTAAGTTTTAGAAGACCTCTGTGATAAGTGGCAACAAGCCACTGCAAATAATAAAGAATATACAATTGAATTGAAATATTAGTGTACCTTTTGTTTTGTAAGAATAAATTTAACAAACAAACACGGTAATTAATTACAACACAAGCTAATAAATGACATAATTTGTAAAACTATCGCCCGGTTCACACTCCACCCACGTCTATTGAACATGTTAAGAGGCTCATCCTTTGTTTCCTGTTTAGGATGCGGTTTCTGGTTTTCTCTTTTCCAATCTATCACTCTTTTCTTTATTTTTTTTCAATTGAAGTAGATAGATTAATCTATCGCCCGGTTCACACTCCACCCACATCTATTGAACAGGTGAAGAGGCTCATCTCTTGTTTTCTGCTTAGGATGTGGTTTCCGGCTTTCTCTTTTCCATTCTTTTTACCCTTACGTAGCCCCCTGCGCATGAGTGGCGTTATCGCCTTGCTTGGGGTGATATGATTAAAAAAAAAAGAGGAAAGTTATGAGAAAAACTGACAGGTTACAGTGAGTGTCAGGAAGTGTGTAAGAGAAGGATGAGAATACTGATGAGTGTGGAGTGGACGGAGAAAGGAGCATTAGAAAGAGAGGATACAAGTTAGTGAGATAGGAGATGACTATTGACTTTACATTTAAATTCTTGGGGATTATAGCTGTCGGGAAAGCAAGTAAATGGAAGGGAATTCCACATACGGGAAGTGCGAGAAAAGAAGCTGATGGAGTAGAATTTGCGTTTACAATTTATTGGTTTCACAGTAAAAGGGTGGAACCTAGTTGCTAACCTTGTGGCTCGAGTAAATTCATACATAGGGGGCACCAGTAAGCTAAGTTCATTGGAGCAGAAGACGTGAAAGTACTTGTAGTAGAGACACAGGGAAGCCACATTGCGCCAGTGAGAATGTGACTGTATCCGAGCTGCCAAGTCGGGATCGATCACATTACAGATTCTCCGTTGGATTTTGTGAAGGACACTTAGGTGGATAGCAAAAGCACCCGACCAGATATGACCGCAGTATTCAATGCACGGTTGGATATTAGATTTACGTATGTGCAGGAATGCTTCAGGAGGAAAAAAACAACTTCCTGGCCCTACACAGAGAAACCAATTTTTTAGCAGCGGATTTAGCTTTGGATTCTATATAGTCATTCCACTTGAGGTCTGTTGCGAGAGTTAAGCCGAGGAGAAACCTTTTTTCCTAGTAATAGTTAATTAAATATACATCCAGAAAAGGGAACGTAACTCAAGGTCTAATACATGTCCTCTTCCTTGAGTTTTCTTAATGAAAATTAATTATTAATGAAAATTTGGGGTCATCAGGAGGGAAAAACCCCAAATTTAAATAAAAATTCGAGAGGAACACATTAAAAGGAATTCAATGAAAGCATATGCCGTAGAGAGGCTCGGCAGAAATGTCATTAGCGTGAGGAGCAATACACATTCAGTTTCAATTACTTTCCAGTAATTTCCTTCCTCAATGTCTAATAACTGTCCGCTTTCTTGAGATTTCTTGACGAAAAATAGACAAAAGGGGGAATCCTCGACCAAACTGCAATTATCTCCGTTTGCCATTGCAATTAATAATAATCATTACTCTTAATGAAAATGAGTATTTTCAAATAATCTATATCTATAAAAGTGACGAGGGTGGACGTTGTGTAAGTATTTGCTATGTAAATTTATCATAGTTTTTTTCTTTGTTCCTATTATTTCTTAAACTACCCGAGTGAAACCGAGATAAACTGCAAGTCTATATCTATAAAAGTGACGAGGGTGGACGTTGTGTAAGTATTTGTTTGTTTGATAGATTCGACTTAGCGTCGGCATTTTGCGGTCTAGCTCGACGGGAGTTGCGCTCAGATGTAGAGCAAAATTTTAGAACGCTAACGATACCTTGACATTTTTCAGAATACAAAGATTAGGGGTAGAAAAATATATATTATCACCCCACAAAGTCAGGGATCAGTTTATGTACTGATTATAATATAAAATTGATCACCCCATTTTATATTTCCTATATATATATATATATATATATATATATATATATATATATATGTTGCCCCTCCCCCTCCCACCTTAATCCAATAAAGACATTCTACATTGTTATCTATATCTATAAAAGTGACGAGGGTAGACGTTATGTAAGTATTTGTTTGTTTGATAGATTCGACTTAGCGTCTGCATTTTGCGGTCTAGCTCGACGGGAGTTGCGCTCAGATGTAGATCAAAATCTTAGAACGCTAACGATATTTTTCAGAAAGCCAAAATTAAGGGTAGAAAAATACATATTATCACATCACAAAGTCAGGTATTAGTTTATGTATTAATTATAATATAGAATCGATCACCCCACTTTATATTATCTCTCTCTCTCTCTCTCTCTCTATATATATATATATATATATATATATATATATATTGCCCCTCCCCCTCCCACCCTAATCCAATAGAGACATTCTACATTGTTATCTATAAATATAAAAACGAAAGGGGTAGACGTTGTGTAAGTATTTGCTATGTAAATTCACCATATATTTATTCTTATTTTTCCTCAAACTACCTGAGGGAAACCGGTCTAAACTGCTATTCTATACCCATAAAAGTGATAAGGTTGGACATTGTGTAAGTATTTGCTATGTAAATACATCATATAGTTTTTATTCTTATTATTCCTTAAATTACCCAAGTGAAACTGGGCTAAACTGTTCGCCTCTATCCATAAAAGTGACGAGGGTAGACGTTGTGTATGTATTTTCTATGTAAATTCATCATATGTTTTTTTATTCTTATTTTTTCTTAAACTACCTGAGGGAAATCAGGCTAAACTGCTAGTCTATATCTGTAAATGTGACGAGGGTAGACGTTGTGTAAGTATTTGCTATGCAAATCCATCATGTGTTTTTTATTCTTATTATTCCTCTACCCGAGAGAAACCGGGTTAAACTGATAGTTATAACTTAAATGGAAAGTTACTTGGTATCAAACGGAGGATGCAAAACTAATCGGTAATTGAGTGACTTTGAAAATAAAGAATCGGTAATAAAACTATTTGTAAAATATTATATATATATATAAATATTTTATATAAATATATATATAAATATTTTATATATAGCTATTAAATGACGGTTTTAGCCAATAAATAAAAAATGAAAAAACTATAAAAATTATGCTTCTGTCTCAGTAAACTGATAAAACATAAACCTCACCGAACAATATCTTGTAGTGAACAAAACAAGATCTACATTTAATATTCATGTGCTAAACACTGACTCACTGATTTAGAAATAAACGAATTTTCTCGAATTTACAAACATTGCTTAACACACACAAAACTTGTGAAATTTCACACCTCGATGCGAAGTTTGTTTGTCGTCCAATGGAAAGGCCAGAATCACATCCGGGAGTGAATTCCCAAATGACCTTTTCGAGCCCCAAAACGATATAAAAGATGGGACAAGACGACCGTCGCCAGAGAGTTACGATGACGAGCGTAATTAACACGTCCCTGGAAAAACGTCAAGCTTTCTTTATTATTATTGTCTCAATCTTTCTCTTTCACCTCTCATCTCTCACCTCCTTTCTTTTCACCATTCACCCTTAATGATAACAAAGATGATAACAAAAACAATCCTACCCCATAATAAACACTCATACATACATACCTTCCTGCCTACGTACACATAAACTCATTCCTACAAGGACAACTACGAACTCTTGATACTCTTAAATTCTCAATACTGTTTTCTCAATAAGCATTAACTTCTACCAATGCATGTTTTTCTTTTCCATTAATAAATTTCGATTTAAACATACTTTTATTCTTCCAGAAATCCACTTTCTGATAATCTTCTGATATTTCTGGATAAAACCTGTAAGTTGCAGTAAGTTGTATGACATAAGGCCGATTAAATAGACATTAACCATCTCTCTTCTGCTAAAATCTTTGTATATTTAAGATTAGATTTGACGTTTCCAAAAGTAGACACAATGAACACCATAAATAAAAACAAAAAGAAAAAAAAAAGAAAAGACATTCGTGCCAAATCCTAGCCTTATCTTGTTAATAGTAATATAATTTCGAATTGAAATTTTATTGTCAACTTGAAAGAGGATTGGGAAAAGAAGGAAAGGGCCAATGAGGATATTATGACGTAACGCATCTATCCACTCGTCTGCTTTCTTGAGTATTCTTTTGTCGTCGCCGTGTCAGCCAGGAAATAAAATTTGAAAAAAAATAAATAAATAGAAAAATAATTCTCATAGAATTATATTCTTGGCTAGTAGCAATAAGCTGAGTGAATAATTTATTACTAATTACGATGGAAGGGCAGATAACATTTTATGTACAAATCAGTAGTGGTGATTTTTTTTGTTTGTTTTTTTTTTTGTTTTTTTGTGGGTATGTTTAGCTTAAGTAAATCTGACATAGAGATTATAAAAAAAATTTAAAAATCAGGCAAAAATCGGTAATCTCTCTGATTTTAGCATGCAACATATTTTAAATTAAGTATTAAATAGCATCATAGCCCGTAGTAGGAGAAACAAATATTTGTTTAAATATTTCTCTTGTTTCAAAATTACGGGGAAAAGTATTCACATTTTTTTTTGTTGACCAAATGAATTTTCAAAAACGTCGGAATAAAAATTAAATTTATAAAAAATATTTTAGTCACGTTTGACACTTGTGATTTGATTTCTGCGACGTAATTTAGCAACCATCTTAGATCTTAGATGTTTTAGGGAGCAAATGTAAACAATCGGCTCCATTGGCCAAAAAGTGCGAAAGGGAAAATTGGCGAACTTAAACTCAAAAGGTATGTGTCGACCTGGCTTTCCTGTAGATATGTGTCCCTAGTAAGATTGAATGGCGTAGCTTAAAAAATGTAGGCGTGCATAGGGAACACACAGACTCACAGATTGCTTTTTATATATATAGATTGACAAACAACAAAATTAAGCGTAATTTTATTTCGACAGAAGAAAAGAATGCGTGTTAAGATAAGTCAGATATTGTGATGCAATGGATGTCGATTCGGAATGAGAAATCAGAGAGCCGAGTTTGAATTCCATGTGAATTTGTCGCAAATATCCTTGGGCAAGGCAAAAATTCATCACTTTCCCTCCAGCTATGGGTTGAATAGCTGGACCGACTGGGTTCTATTTATTTTTTGTTTGGCAACCAGTCTACCGCAGAAAGCAATGGCAACCTGCTGCGCCGAAATTTTCGGCCTAGTCAGTCATGTATCAAAAGACATCGCCCAAGCGTATTAAAATTAAGGCAATTAACAGACTGGCTGATTTCGTGATAAACTTTATAACAGTATGATAAAAAGTTATTTAAAATACAACTCAGAATATGAGATGATTTAAACAAAGTTTTCAGTAACATATAAAATAAAACATTAGACAAAGTAAATAGTATTGTATATACCGCATATGTCGGTGTATAAAACACACTTTTTACCTGAAAGAAATTCAAGATCTGTTTGCATCCTGTACACCATATATATATATATATATATATATATATATATATATATATATACACTGCGGCTGGATCTGGACAAACAATGTTAAATATGTCTATGTAAAAATATAGTCTTATATTTTTATTCTTCGATGGTGACGGTTGTACTGAGGAGTAGGACAAGTCGGATGGAATCGTGCACGCGAAGAATCCGTCAGGAGTCGGAAGCCAGCAGGTGTCTTCTTCTGCCAAAATTTCTACACTTTATATATTCTTAAAACGCCCACACATACTTTTTCGAGTCTTCTGTTTGTTGACGTTACCTACGACCGGACATATTTGTCAATGCCGCTTGTCACCTTGGTTGGCTTTACCTGTGGCCGGATGTACCTGTCAATTACATTGACCGTTCAAGTTAATATATTACATATGTAGGTTAGTGTGTGTGTTTTTGTATATTTGTGTGTATGTGATATATAGAGGCCATTTATATACCTATATTTCAGTTTGAATTTGATACTTAGCAAAACTATCTTAAAACTAAAGTCCTGCAAACTGGTAAATTTTATTTTCCGAAAAATTCGGTTTATATATATATATTTGATTAATACAAATATAAAATCTATATTTTTGACAATGTTGGGATTGTTGTAATCATCTTTATTGCCAGGTTCATTACGTTTCAGTCGTTTTATGATCCGGCCTTTTTCAAGTGCTAAAAATTTTAAACCGAATCCTTTATTTTAATCACAGGTGTATATCATTCTCATTCGCTGTACGATGCCAGTTCTGGATGTCAAGTAGTTATGTCCCTTTAACTTAACTCTCTAAGCTATTTGTTCACCACTGCTGTAGCCAGGTTCAAATAGCAACCAAGATGAGGACAATAGTCCGAATAATGTAAATACTGTAAATACTATCTCATCTCAGAAATATAGACAAATAGAATGATCTATTATTAAATGTCGTACAAATGGCAACAAAGATGAAGACAATAGTCCGAATAATGTAAATACTGTAAATACTACCTCATCACAGAAATATAGACAAATCGAATGATCTATTATTAAACGTCGTACAAATGGCAACAAAGATGAGGACATTAGTCCGAATAATGTAAATACTGTAAATGCCACCTCATCTCAGAAATATAGACAAATTCTCTCTAGGTACGTTATGCTCTGATTTCCTCTGTCTCTCTTGCATTGAATTTCTTCTTTGAGAATTAAATTTTTCAATCTCTTTTTCCATATTATGTGTTCTAGAGATTTCTAGTCCTGGGTATGATGATATATTACCCCCGGCAGCAAGTCCCCTGTCAGGAAATTGGAAGTCTTGATGTCTTCTTTGCTATGGTTTCCAGGTCCACCCTGACGCGAGGTGTTAGAACCTGTAGCACCAGTGGCCAAAAAGTAACACCCAAACAAAACGAAACATTTTAAACTAAAGATGTCAGCAATACATTTTTCTATAAAAAAGATTATCAACTAAACATATTGATATGTCCCTGAAAAGGGATATGCATGTTATTCAAAGTAGGTAAGTGGTTTTGGCAAGTCTAACCGGGAAGGACAATCTAGCAAGTAGCCGTAATGAAGTGGTACTCGTTGTAGTCGTATGCAGTATTCTTGGGCGTAGGCTTATGCAATAGGCGTAATCAATAGGCGTTCCAATAGGCATAGTAGTATTTATTTGGCTTCCCATTTAAGACAAAATGTGGCAGAAGGCCTTTTTAACGTGAGTAATCCGGGCCATATAGCTCGGCCAAAAATTTACTGACTAATGTTACCCAGACGAGACTCCACTCTTCGGCGGTACCGCGACTGGGCCATTACTCTCCGACCGAAGGCAGGTAGTTCGACAACGTGCATCAAATAGGCATAGATCTAGATGCCCCCCCCTTAGTTTGTATTTATGGCTGACACCAGCTAATCATATTACTGTGAGGGAGAAACCAAGATGTATGCCTATTCATTACATCACGTATTTATGGGGAAATTATCGCTAATGTCTATATATCGAAGAATTACTAATAGAAAATTTTATCTTTTTTTTTTTTTTTTTTTAATCATATCACCCCAAGCAAGGCATTCCACTGCCACTATAGCGCAGGGTGTTACACAGGGCGATAGACGGGTTAGGATGTACATAGGGGGAGAGTTGGGGAGAATGGGGGGGGGTTAGTTTGTTAGGAGGTGTCTATTGACCTTACATTTAAACTCCTGGAGGTTATAGCCGTCGGGGAAGCAAGTATGCGGAAGGGAATTCTACAGGCGGGAAGTGCGAGGAAAGAAGCTGTTGGAGTAGAAATTGCGGTTACATTTAATCGATTTCACTGTAAAAGGGTGGGACCTAGTTGCCAATCTAGTATCTCGTGCGAACTCACACTTAAGGGGCACCAGTGATTTAAGTTCATCAGAGCAGAAGCTATGAAAGTCTTTATAGAAGAGGCACAGGGAAGCCACATCATACCGGTGAGAGAGTGACTGCAGGCGGTCAGCCAAGTCGGTATCAATCACATTACAGATTCTTCGCTGTATTTTGTCAAGAAGCCCGAGGAGAATAGCAGGGGCACCCGACCAGATGTGGCAACAGTATTCAAAACACGGGCGGATGGTAGATTTGTATAAGTGCAGGATAGTTTCAGGCGGAAAGAATTTCCGGGCCCTGCACAGAGAGCCAACTTTCATTTTAGTTGAAGGTATACATTTGCTTTCAAAATATTTACATTTCGGCATTAAATCCCGTTGTGATTGTGGAACTCTGAAAGGGGAGGGGCACTTAAGGGCCGCTATTTTGTCGAGGTGAAGTGGGGCAAACTCAAGCATCGTCTTCATTTTCATACTACACCACTATCATATACACAGCTTAGGAATGAGTTTGAGTATAAGTATGTTACATCACTAAATTAAATGGAATGACTTTTCATAGTAGTGGAGTTCTAATCTATTCTTATAACTCTTTTCCAGTCTCATTCTGTTCGAACACAAGAGACGTTAATTTCAAAACAAAATCAAAGGGTTAATACTAACGTTAATACTAGCTGAACAGTGTGATTTGTCTGCTCTGATATTTTTTTTTTACTTTAACAAAACTGTATACGTCCTTAAAAAACTAAATGGAAAAAAAATTACCCAAATTTCATAAATTTTTGAAATTTTGTGGGCAACCGAGGGGCCAGTCAAAATTTTATGGAGGCTTTGGCCCCTTCTACCCCCTCCCGTAGAATCGCCGCTGATTAAATCACCCATAGAGATGAATATACCGCTAAATAAAATCAGCCAACATAAAAAACGCTTCCATTACATGAATCCTACAATTTCTTAAAAGAAACTATATTTCAAAATATAACTTCAACTACAACAAAACACTCATCACCACCTCAAGTAGTCATAACCACACAATAATGTATATGCACAAAAGCTGAGTACCATCTACCATGTATTATGTTGTGAAAGCAGAATAACATATTACTGCAAAGCTCCAAAGCTCATGAAATTTAGGCATTAAATGACCTTTGAGGAGTTGATATGCCATTAAACAAACAAATCAATCAATAAAATCCTAGAGATTTCAACAGTCTCTTTCTGATGTTAATTATGTGTGTCTATTTGTTTCTAATTGTTTCCTCGTTGCTCACATGTCCAGTCCGTGGTATTCTCATCATTTTAGAACCACACTTCTATTGCCTCAAGTCTCTTCTTCATATGTGAGGAGATTGTACAGTAGCAACTGCTATATAAAAGGATTGAGAAAAACACCTCTTTGTAAGCGATGTCTTCTTTACGAGAAAAGAAAAGAAAAGAAAGAAAAAGAAAGAAAAAAGAAAGAAAAGCGAGAAAGAAGGAAGAAGAGAAGGGAGAAAGAGAGAAAGAAAAAAGAAAAGAAAGAAAGAAAGAAATAGGAAAGAAAGAAAAGAGATAAAGAAAGAAAAGAGATAAAGAAAGAAAGAAAGAAAGAAAGAAAGAAAGAAAGAAAGGAGATAAAGAACAAAAGAATAAAAGAAAGAAAGTAAGAAAGAAAGATAGAAAAGGTTAAGAAAGAAAGAAAGAAAGAAATAGGAAAGAAAGAAAAGAGATAAAGAAAGAAAAGAGATAAAGAAAGAAAGAAAGAAAGGAGATAAAGAACAAAAGAATAAAAGAAAGAAAGTAAGAAAGAAAGATAGAAAAAGTTAAGAAAGAAAGAAAGAAAGAAAGAAAGAAAGAAAGAAAGAAAGAAAGAAAAGAGACAGAAAAAAGAAAAAAGATAGAAGGGAAGGAAAAAGGAAGGAAAAAGAAAAGGAAAGAAATAAAAGAGATCAAGAACGAAAGAAAGAAAGAAAGAAAGAAAGAAAGAAAGAAAGAAAGAAAGAAAAAGTCACCAAACAGAACAGAAGATATATGGGTAATTCGGTTTTTTGGAAAGTGTGAGAAATGTTTAACTTTTCGGTCGGTCCGTCATTGAAAGTAACTAGACTATGAAGAAGAAAATAAAAAAGAGAGAAAAAAGATGATTAGATAGTGAAAATATATGCAGTAGACGTATCGGAATGCCAGTCATATGCCCTATATAATTCTATTTAGGGCGTTGAAGATGTCTGAACACTAAAACGGTTATTAAAACAAAAAATGTTTTGAAGTGGGCGCGGACAGGACTTGCACTGCTGTCATGTTAGATGGGAAGATGAACGGATAGCTGGGTTGAGAGCATACATGGGGGACGTCATGTGACTATTGTGTTATTTCTTTTTGTTGTTATTGCCTTTGTTGTTGTCCAAGGATTGATTTGGTTCAGTGTTGCCCTTTATATTCAAATCCTTCTTTACCTCTATAACTAACAGAACAAAAAAAGGGGTGAAGTAGCGAGGAAGAAAGGAAGGACTATGAATATGCAAAGGTGAAAAAGAAAGAAAAGATAAACTGACAAATAAATACTGATACAAACAAAGAAAAAGTAAGATGGAAACACAGAAAAGATATATATATATATATATATATATATATATATATATATATATATATATTAATTATAGTAATAATGCCAACAGCAACAGAACTAATTCTGTCAAGACTAGCAATAATTAAACTGCAAATGAAATCGTCTTCAAACCCAACGAGAACCAACCCGAAGGGAAAAAAACAGAAACAAACGAAATACCTGAACAAAAAGTCAAGCATTCGTGAGAAAGAAAAAAAAACCCCGAGACGAAAACCTTAACAATAAAGAGCTCAATACGAAAGCAGAGCACACAAAGCACTCAAAGCGAAAGTAGAGCAAACAAAATCGAAAATCTAAGAGTGAGCCAACAACCTACTACGGTTTCGCTTAACAGCTTGTCAGGGAAAATTGGGTCTGACAAGCTGTTAAGCGAAACCGTGGTAGGTTGTAGGCTCACTCTTAGATTTTCGATTTCATATATAATCGTGTGGCCCCACGCAAGGCATTTTACTGCTACTGTTGTGAAGGGGATTACATAGGAGGAATGTTATGAGAAAGAGTGACAGGCTACAGAGGGTGTCAGGAAGAGAGTATGAGAAGGAAGAGAATACTGACGAGTGGGGTGGACGGAGAAATAAGCATGAGAGAGAGGATGCAAGTTAGTGAGACAGGCGGTGACTATTGACTTTACATTTGAATTCTTGAAGATTTTAGCTGTCGGGAAAGCAAGCAAGTATGCGGAAGGGAATTATCACAGGTGGGAAGTGCGAGAAAAGAAGCTGATGGAGTAGAATTTGCGTTTACAATTTATTGGTTTCACGGTAAAAGGGTGGGACCTAGTTGCTAATCTTGTGGCTCGAGGAAATTCATATATAGTTTGTACCAGTGAGCTAAGTTCATCGGAGCAGAAGCCGTGGAAGTATTTGTAGAAAAGACACAGGAAAGCCACATTGCATCGACGAGAAAGCGACTGTATCCTACCTGCCAAGTCATTACAGACTCTCCGTTGGATTTTGTCAAGGACCCCTAGGTGGATAGCAGGAGCACTCGACCAGATATGTCAGCAATACTCAATGCATGGGTGGATGGTAGATTTAATTTTTTTTTATAAGCGTTTCACTCCGAGCAAGGCATGTCACTGCCACTACTGCACAGGGGCTACATAGAGTGGAGAAAGGATGATTAAATATAGTAAATGTCAGAGTGTGGGTGATAGACGGGTAGGGATACCGAGAATGGTTAAATATAGGAAATGTCAGAGGGTGGGTGATAGGCGGGTAAGGATACCGAGAATGAGGGTTAGGTAGATGAGAGTGTTCTGAGAATAATTGGGAGTTAGAATGATAGGTGTCTATTGACCCTACATTTAAACACCTGGAGATTGTATCTGTCGGGAAAGCAGACTTGTGGAAGGGAGTTCCACAGGCGGGAAGCGGGAAAAAAGAAGCTGTTGGAGTAGAATTTACGGTTACATCTTATCTGTTTAACTGTAAAAGGGTGGGACCTAGTTGCTAATCTAGTATCTCGTGTAAATTCCTGCTTAGGCGGCACCAGTGCTCTAAGTTCATCGGAGCAGAAGCCATGAAAGTACTTGTAGAATAGGCACAGGGAAGCCACATCACGCCGGTGAGAGAGTGGTTGCAACCGGTCTGCCAAGTCAGTATCAACCACGTTACAGATCCTCCTTTGTATTTTGTCAAGAAGCCCAAGGAGAGCAGCAGGAGCACCCGACCAGATATGGCAGCAATATTCAATATACAGGCGGATGGTAGATTTGTATATGTGCAGAATAGATTCAGGTGGGAAAAAATTCCGGGCCCTGCACAGAGAGCCGACTTTCATAGCGGCAGATTTTATATGTGCAGGATTGTTTCGGACGGAAAAATACTTTCTGGCCCTACACAGAGAACCGACTTTCAGATTGTTTAATTACTTAGTTTTTGGTCATAATAAAATTATATTGTAGAACTTTTGAATATTGTTAATTTGTAAACAAATTATTACACAAACTAGATTTCTAACATGTGATGTCTTCAGACGATTTGCAATAAGATAAATAATATTGCAAATCGCCTGAAGATACCACATGGTAGAAACCAAGGTTGAATAATAACTCGTTTACAAATGAAGAATATATATATATATATATATATATATATATATATATATATATAGTCATCCGCAGACAGATCTGTTTCGCAGCTCATCAGTACGGTTAGACGCCGATTGCTTTTAACCCAAGATTGAAACCCGACCGATGGGGCGTCAGTCGTCGGTTCTACCTCTGAGCCATGAACGCACGGTAGAAAACGGTCGATTTTTTAGCATGTATATTGTCATTATACACGCCCAATAGCCAGAATGCTCTAATTCATTATTGAATGAGCGATGCTTACATACCAGAGTAGCTACTGTTTTTCAAAGTCTCCCATTTTCCAGAGTGCTCAATCAGGGTGTGAGAGCGTAAATAGTCATCCACAGACAGATCTGTTTCGCTGTATCACAGCTCATCTCTCTCTCTCTCTCACACACACACACACACACACACACACACACACACACACACATACATACATATATATATATATATATATATATATATATATATATATATATATAGCAAGGAAAGTAGAGTATTTAAATGATATTCTATTAAAATTAGACAACTGGTTTCGCCCAGTTCTTTTCAAGTCTATTTACTGGGATTTTTAATGAATAGTTAAAAGGTGAAATGGAATAGTGAAATGGGGAAAAAAAATTTATGTAAGGATGCTAAAGCCCAATAATACTAAATCCCAGGAGACATTCTCTCTGCTTACAGAGAGCAGGTCCCCGGGATCTTATGTATATGGATCCTAGCACCTTTAGATGAAAAATGGAGTATGAGTTCGCAAGGATCGAAAAGTTGTCGGCACTCAAATTACTAACACAATTCCTGCTATTAATAATGTGTTTACCTATTGACGACCCGGATGTATTCACCAAGTGGTTTGTATTTTCGGAAGAGTTCATAATTTTCCGAGGTAGGTGCTGCTTAATTCTTTGATCTAAGCGCTGCGATGTACTGTCTATGTAATTGCATCGGCAACTACACTTAAATTTGTAAGCAACTGAATTAATTTGATGAAGAGGCGAAACATTTTCACGCATAGAAGAGAAAACTGTACGTGTAGAAAAAATTACACGAACATTTGCAGCCAAATAACATTTGGTAATCGAAGAAGAAATCCGCCTAGCTAACACCTCTCCCTCTGTGCCAATAAATGGTAGTCGTAAATAAACAGGACATTTCCGAACATTCAACGACTCATCCTTATAAGAATGATTGATGACTAAAGACATAGTGGGCTCCAAAATATTCTAAGGATACCAATTCTTAATAAGAGATATTTTAATGAAGTCCTTCTCTGCAGTTAGTGAAAGTAGTGGAACAAATTTTTAAAGCCCTAAACATTAGGGTTTTAATTAAATTAATTTTGCTTTGGCGAGGACAAAAAGAATCCCAACGCGTGGATAGTCCAGCAAACGTTGCTTTCCTATAAACAGAAGTCAAAAATGCCCCCTCATTCTTACGGACACGAACATCCAAAATGGATAATGAACAATTTGACTCCTTCTCAATCGTGAACCGTAAGGACTGCTGCACAGAGTTTAAAGAAGTGAGAAAAATGTCGGCTTTATGAATAGAAAAAGTAAAGAATAAGCAGGAAAAAAGTGTCTTTAATCTAACATGTTTCAATTTTAACAAGTTTCTTCAGAGATTTATTAAAAACGAATTATTTAAAAGTCCAATAGACAGTATCTTGATTGAGGTATAATTTCATTGGTCAGATTATCTGTCACGTGTGATAAGTCAATAGATGAATATTAAATGTAGAAAAAAACTTGTGTCTGTTTAAGTGTGTGTTCCAATGCGGAATAAAAACACTAGATGTTTATTATGAATGTAAATATATGTAAGCGAAAATAATGTGTGTTAATCGCATCCAAACCATAGACGAACTAAGTGTGTGTATATGTCGATAACATTAGTGTGTGTGAATGACAGTGACGAAATACATTCCCGTTCAAAATATGTAGCAAGTATTGTATACGTGTGTCAAGTGATGAAACAATTTTTTAAAAAAATAAAATGAGAGAATCAGTTATGAATGTATGTGTTGAGAGAAATCATTTCTGAATGATGTGTGTGTTTATGAGTCAGTAAAGAGGTATGCACGTGTCAAGTGATGGGACAATTTTCTGTTCTAAATGACGCGACAGAATGTATGTGTACGAAAGAATCATGTATGAATGTGTGCGTATATAAGTATGAATCGTAAACGAAATATATTTGCGTTTAAAATTCTAGTAAACACACACACACACACACACACACACACACACACACACATATATATATATATATATGTGTGTGTTTATTGGTTACATTTTCTTTGTTTAATTCCACTTTGTTAATAATTTAAATGTTCTATGTTCACTATATATTAACTGTTCATTCTTTGATAATGGCTTATGTAAGCCGAAAGCTCAGACCCGATAACAAAATCAACAATTACTACGATTTCTTGTCGTCTTTTAACGATAGCACTATCAAGCTTATCAGATTATACGAAAGGATCCTACACAAAATAAATAAACAAAACTTGTCTATATTATTCAACGAAACCTGCATTAATATATATATATATATATATATATATATATATAGTCATCCGCAGAC
This sequence comes from Ascarosepion bandense, assembly GCA_037127315.1. Lineage (NCBI taxonomy): Eukaryota > Metazoa > Mollusca > Cephalopoda > Sepiida > Sepiidae > Ascarosepion > Ascarosepion bandense. Next base: position 1,224,631 of record JBBBDQ010000119.1, on the reverse strand, counting down.
AGATCTGTTTCGCTGTATTACAGCTCATCAGTACGGTTAGACAGCCGATTGCTTTTAACCCAGGATTGAAACCCGACCGAATTGGCGTCAGTCAGCGATTCCACCTCTGAGCTACGGGCGTTCGGTAGAAGGAAGCAGACTTTTTAGCGTGTATATTATCATTATACACGCCCAATAGTTGAGAGTGTTCTAATTCATTGTTGAATGAACGATGCGTATTTGCTAGAGTAGCTACTATTTTACAAAGTCTACCATTCTTCCAGTGTGCTCAATCCGATTTCTTGCTTTCGTTCACGTTCTGTGCATAGATAGATAGATAGATAGATAGATAGATAGATAGATAGATAGATAGATAGAGAGGGGTGTGAGAGCGTAAATATATACATGGCCGTATCTGGCTACCGAGCACACCGGGCACACCGGGCACGGGTCCGGGCCGATCCGTGCAATCATAGCGAAATCCGGGCAAGGAAAAATATCTTCGTCAGAAATCAAACTAAGCAATTCACGAAGAAAGAAAGAAAAACGAAGAAAACATCCGAATGAACGCAGTAAAAATCTGTTTGTTTATTTATTTATTATTGGAAAGAAAAGACTGTTTATACTCAGAAAGTCCGAACCCGATTTCCTGCTTTCGTTCACGTTCTGTGCCTAATTTCCATTGGAATAGCCGAAAAAATCAGCAAAAATCATAGTTTCTGGAAACGGATGACACTGATGACGTCATCACATTGTCAACTAATAAATGAGCTACGGCCCTATAGATAGATAGATAGATAGATAGATAGATAGATAGATAGATAGAGAGGGGGAGAGAGAAATAGAGAGGGGCGAGAGAAATACGGAAAAAGCAAAATAAAAGAAAAACGAAATGAATATAAGGAAACATTGAAAAGCTTCGAAAAGGAGAAAAAAAGAAAAATATATCAACCAGAAAAGAAAGAGCCTCAAAATTAAAGTGAAATTAAAAAGAAATTAAAACGCAAAGAAAAAAAAAACAGAAAGAAAGAAAGCAAAAAAAAAAAAAAACTAATTGATAAAAACTTTTTGAAATGAAAGAAAAGAATGAAAGCAGAAAGAAATATTGAACGAAACAGGTTGAAAAAAAAAATAACCGTTGATTCAACGTTTAAAAAAAAAAGATTGATGCAGACAACAAGTTTGAAATTTTCGTTTGAATGCCAACATTCGTAAGTTAGAATCTAAATGTTTTTGGCCGATTGACATCAAATAATTGTTGTTAAAGTAAGACAGAAGTAACTTTGATACGCTGATTCGAATTAAATAACCTTGACTAACCTTTCTGTCTTTCCAGGCAGATAGTAGCCGATATTTTCTTAATGGCATGTCCCTTTAGAATGTACACGATTATGGCTCTTCATTATCCCCTTTTCAATATTATCTTTGAATTGCCATTACGTCTCGGTGAAGATTTTTTTTTTTAATCATTTCACCCCGAGCAAGGCGGAAACGCCACTGATGTGCAGGGGGTTACATAAATGTAAAAAGATTAATTAGAAAAGAGTGAGGAGTACAAACTAGTTAGAAAGGAACAATAGAAGGCAGGTGCGATGACAGATATATAGGTGGAGAGAAAGGGAAGGTTATACAGGGGTGGGGAGAGAGATAGAGTCCAGTGGTTAGTAGATGAGTATTGACTTTGCAATTAAATTTCTGGAGGTTGTAGCCGTCAGGAAAGCAAGAATACGGGAGCGAGTTCCACAGGCTGGAAGTGCGAGAGAAGAAGCTGCAGGAGTAGAATTGTCGTCTGCATTTGGCTAACCTGACTGTGAATGGGTGAGACCCAGTTGCCAGTCTGGTTGCACGAGTAAACACCTGTTGAGGAGGCATCAGTGACTTAAGCTCGTCGGAGCAGAAGCCATGAAAGTATTTATAGAACAGACAAAGGGAGGCCACATTTCGACGATGGGGAAGTGGCTGCAGTCGTGTCGCCAGATCAGTTCCTATCACATTACAGACTCTCCTTTGGAGCTTGTCAAGAACACTGAGAAGAACGGCAGGGAACCTGACCATAAATGGCAGCAGTACTCCATGCACGGAGGGATGGTTGACTAGTATATATGCAGGATAGTGGAATGATGTGCCATTGATTCTCTATTGTTTTGAATTTCAAATTGTCTTTCACCTAGGCTTGCTATCATCCAAGGCTAAAGAGATCAGTATACCCTACTATTTGATTCATGGCTAGATTTTTTTTTTTTTGACAGTATACCTATCATGTACTATTTATATGTTTTTTCAATGTGTGATTTTAAAGGCACAGTGCTTACGGTATATCACGTTGAATACACCGGTTCCCGTTCGATCACCGAAGTTAAGCAACGTGAGCTTGGTTAGTACTTAGATGGGTGACCGCTTGGTAATACCAGGCGCTGTATGCGTTCAATGACGGATGTGCGTTGTGGTGCAATGGATGTCAGCTAGGAAAGAGAAATCGGTGAACCGAGTTCGAATTCCAATTGAGTACCCTGCATTCATTTAAGCACCGGTACCCTTCGGAAAGGTATTAATCCTTCACTTCCCTCCAGTTATTGGTTAAATAACAGGATGGGGCCTGGAGGCAACCCATCTAGTGTTGGTGACACAATAAAAACACCGTTGGTAGCCCTGGCAAAGCATCAAGTATTCAGCTATTTGACAAGATTATGAATTTCGCTATAAACTGCGCTAGGGTTCCAAATGCACAGGGAATGCTGGAGTGGTGTAGTGAGTTCTATCACGGCCGAGGTCGAGGCCGCAGGACGACGACGACTTCAGGACATAGACGATAAAGGCTTCCCACAATTTCAATTTCTTTATTATCAGCTAATTGCTATGAATTATGGGAAAGATAGTGGACTAGTTCTCCATTATCTACTCTACGATATTATGCTCAGTGTAGCTCTTTTTTTCTTTTTTTTTTTTTTGTACTGGTGGCCATCCAAGGAGATAGAACTCAGTCTACATTGTTATTTAACCTGCTGCTAACCGCGAAATAAGAATCAGTTTCCCGCTTTTCCGTATAGACTCATGATGAATCATACACATGTTATGTTCATTATCATGCTTTCGACAATGTGTGGTTGCTCTATACGTGCTGTATTTTAATTTCTTAATATGCCATTTCCTTTCACGATATACGTGATCATTCGGTGAATTTCCATGACGTCTGAGGAAAGATAGTGGAGTGGTTTCCAGTTGTCTTATTCCACTCTTGAATTTCACACTCATTATCTACTCAACGCTAGAGAGCTCAGTTTGTTCTGCTACTGAACACAAAGCCGATTGTGGGGTGGATGTGGAAATAAATTCTTCATTTTCCCAGGGGCATAACGCGAAAGAAAACTCTTCAGCTCGGCCCGGAATTGGAACGCTTCGCGCCGATTCCACATTCGTCAACAGTAACCGCTAAGCCCCCGAAATATCTCCGGCAGAAACGACGACAAACAAAAAGATAACTTAAATGTCATCATAAATCTAATATTGGCAGCATTGTACAGTTGAAATGGCTAGATGTAACTGTAAGTTCTACGTCAAAAGTTTCTTCTCTCGCACTTCTCGTGTGTGGAAATCTCTTCCAGCTCCCTGCTTTCCTGTCAACTTTGACCTTCAAAAGTTTAAATGCAATGGACGTTGCTATCGTCTATCTTATTAATTTATGTTTTTATTATTATCTCCCTTTATAATACCTTTTTTTTTTCATAGTCTCTTATATTCACTAAACCCTTAGCATTTAGTTTATTAATTAGTTTATTTAGAGTGAAATGATTTTTTAAAAAATTAACCGACGTTTAACCGATGGAAATTCTTTTTGCAAGAACTACAAAAAGCTCAAGAAAAGGCTTCCATGAGCCACGTATATTCGAGTCTTTTTTTTTAATAATTCTATAAGCCATTTTACAGCCACTGTTGTGCAGGGAGTTACATAGGAGGAATGTCATGAGGAGTGAGAGGTTGCAAGGGGTGTCAGGAAGAGAGTAGGAGAGGAAAGAGATTACTGATGAGAATGGGGTGGACGAGGAGGAATGTCATGAGGCGTGAGAGGTTGCAAGGGGTGTCAGGAAGAGAGTAGGAGAGGAAAGAGATTACTGATGAGAATGGGGTGGACGAGGAGGAATGTTATGAGGAGTGAGAGGTTGCAGGGCGTGTCAGGAAGAGAGTAGGAGAGGGAAGAGTGTACTGATGAGAGTGGGGTGGATGTAGAAAAGCATGAGAGAGAGGATGTAAGTTAGTGAAACAGGAGATGACTATTGACTTTTCATTTGAATTCTTGAAGATTTTAGCTGTCGGGAAAGCAAGTATGCGGAAGGGAATTATCACAGGTGGGAAGTGCGAGAAAAGAAGCTGGTGAAGTAGAAGTTGCGTTTACAACTTATTGGTTTCACAGTAAAAGGGTGGGACCTAGTTGCAAATCTTGTGGCTCGAGGAAATTCGTATATAGGGGGTATCAGTGAGCTAAGTTCATCGGAGCAGATGCCGTGAAAGTATTTGTAGAAGAGACACAGGGATGCCACACTGCGTCGGTGAGAAAGCGACTGTATCCTAGCTGCCAAGTCAGGATCGAGTCTTACGTGTTTTACAGTGTCCCCTAAAGACTGCCGGAGACATGTCGATTAAAATTTACCATAAAAGAGGTATTAGGCTATTGCATAAATTTCTCCGATTTTTATAATCCATTTTACTCCTCATCTTTGTTGCCATTTGTACAACGCTTAATAATAGATCATTCTATTTGTCTATATATCTGAGATGAGGTAGTATTTACAGTATTTACATTATTCGGACTATTGTCCTCATCTTTGTTACCATTTGTACGACGTTTAATAATAGATCATTCTATTTGTCTATATATCTGAGATGAGGTAGTATTTACAGTATTTACATTATTCGGACTATTGTCCTCATCTTTGTTACCATTTGTACGACGTTTAATAATAGATCATTCTATTTGTCTATATATCTGAGATGAGGTAGTATTTACAGTATTTACATTATTCGGACTATTGTCCTCATCTATGTTGCCATGTGTACTACGTTTAATAATAGATCATTCTATTTGTCTATATATCTGAGATGAGGTAGTATTTACAGTATTTACATTATTCGGACTATTGCCCCCATCTTTGTTGCATTTGTATGACGTTTTGGCCGTTGTACGCTCCGGCCTTCTTCAGGTGCTAGGGATTTTGAACCGAACTCTTTATTGCAATCACTTGGGTATATGAACTCAATTCCTTGCATAAAGCCTCGATTGGAAGACTGTTTCCACTGGGCCATGTGTCCTTAAGTGGACATAGACGTTGGTTAGTTCCAGACTTGACTCTTATTGTTGTGAGTCCAATACCAGGCTCCAGCAGTGTTGACCAAATAACTTGCAGGGTTAGAGGGAGATAATTCATGACGTCCAATCGAGGCTTTACGAAACCAGTCTATTGCAGAAAGTGGTATAAACCTACTGCTGGAATACATTCAAGACATGATTGCCTTAGCGTGTATCATGTATGGCACTGGTGTTGGTGACAAGGCGAATCTCGCTGCCGAGCTTGAGAAGGACCTCCAAGGATTGGGGTAAGAAATGCCTCGTAGGATTCAATTCTTCCAAAACGAAGCTGCTGTCAATTAACCACCACAGACAACCGCACTTCCCTCCCATTAGCATGGAACAGGCTTGCCTCCCAGAGAGTAAATCACTACGCCTGCTTGGCCTGACACTCTCAGCGCACCTCAAGTGGAATGACTACGTCGAATCCATTGCTAAATCCGCAGCTATGAAAGTCGGCTCTCTGTGCAGGGCCCGGAAATTCTTTCCGCCTGAATCTATCCTGCAATTATATAAATCCACCATCCGCCCGTGTATTGAGTACTGCTGCCACATCTGGTTGGGTGCCCCTTCTATTCTCCTCAGGGTTCTTGACAAAATACAGCGAAGAATCTGTAATGTGATTGGTACCGACTTGGCTGACCGCCTGCAGTATCTCTTTCACCGGCGTGACGTGGCATCCCTGTGCCTCTTCTATAAATACTTTCATGGCTTCTGCTCTGACGAACTTAAATCACTGGTGCCCCCTAGATGTGAATTTGCACGAGATACTATATTGGCAACTAGGTCCCACCCTTTTACAGAAAAAGCGATGAAATGTAACCGCAATTTCTACCCCAACAGCTTCTTTCCTCGCACTTCCCGACTGTGGAATTCCCTACCGCATGCTTGCTTCCCCGACACCTCCTAAAACACTAACTCACCCCCACTCTCTCAAACTCTCACCCTATGTACATCCTAAATCGTCTATCACCCTCCTTCTGACATTTCCTATACCCAATCCCTCTATGTAACCACCTGCGCTATAGTGGCAGTGGAATGCCTTGCTTGGGGTGACACGATTAAAAAAAAATCTTAATTGATTGATTAAACTTATCACAACAAGGTCTGCCTGTGTGTTTTTACATTGTCCCCTGAATGTTGCTGGAGGAATGTCGATTAAAATTTATCCTAAATGAAGTAACAACGAGCTAACTACCTGAACTGTCACACCTCGCTTTGTCTGCGGAGATAAACTTCACTAACTACCGTCTCACTGGTAATGCTACAAGATTCAATCAATAAGAACAATGTAAAGCTTAAGTATATAATCTATACTTATTTATAAATCTGTGTGTATGTGTGTGTGTGTATGTATGTGTGTGTGTGTCTATCTTTGTGTCCATTACCTATAGACTCCGAAACGGCTGAACCGATTTTCTTGAAAATTTACACAGTTGTACTATAAGCGTCTGCGAGTGTTCTTAACTAGGTTTTGTGTCGAGGTACCCCCGATAAATATCGAAAATCGACAATCGAAAAAATCGGGTTATAGGAGAGTGGTCTGATTTTAATCAAATTTGATACATTTATAGACAAATACATAAGAAACGATATTCATAAGTTTCAAGGTTTCAGTTCTTACAACAGTGCAGAAAATCGATTATATATATATATATATATATTAGTAGCGACTCCGACTGACACCAAACCGGTCTAGTTTCGATCTCGGCCAGAAGCAAGTGGATGCGTCTAGCCACACTGATAAGCTGTGATACAGCGAAACAGGCTTATATGTGGATGACTTATATATATATATATATATATATATAGGAAAAACTATTAAAAAGTTGTGAGTTTAAAATGTATTTTTTTGACAGTATTTGTTTATTTCTATTATTATATATGATGTTTCAGACCGTCCTCGGTCCTTCTCGCGAAATACGTTTCTAATTTAAATTTTAAAATCATTTGTTTCTGATGAAGGACCGAGGACGGTCTGAAATTTAAAATATAATAATAGAAAAAAACAAATACTGTCAAAAAAATACATTTTTAAACTCACAACTTTTTAATAGTTTTTCCTATACATATTAAGACAGTATACGTGGATCATCACTATATATATATATATATATATATATATATATATATATATATATATATAAATATAAAAGGCAAGATGTTTGGGTGTGTGTCTGTTTATCTGCCTGTATGTCTTTAATTTTTCAGCCCTTTCATTTTAGTTTTTGCTTCGGGTTTGGCTCTAAGTAGTTATAATTGTAGTTCTTAGTCTCAGCTATGATACCATTTACTCAGAGGACTTATTTAGCCTTCAAAATTCAGTTTGCGACGAAAAAAACTTATTTGATATCGATACCAGGAAATCAAAATTTGACTTACATCCATTAGTTTTTCTTTCAGTCTATGGTTTAGCTTTAACTGGAAGCAACTATTTCTTTTTAGTCTTTCGTGCCAACGTCCAAAGAGTCTGAGCTCCAGGACCATGGATTAGTTTTAAAGCTTTCATTACACCCGAGCAACGCCGGGCTATACTGTTAGTAACCATATATATAACAAACTTCTTATACGATAAGACCAAAGACTACCTAACCGTAAAATATCCATTCATAAATTATCAGAGTTAGATATAACTATATAAGTGAATGCAATCTTCACTGGATGACTCATTATAAACTTAATTAAAAAATATCTACGCTAATTGTTCTCTTAACGATGTTATAAAATACTGGAAATTCATTTTTCGAGTTATTCATGCAAACACTGATGCGTTAAATACATCAAAGCCTTTATACACCCGTATGAGTAAATAAGAAATGGGTTCTTTTGCTGATGTGCATGTAGCGTTGTGGTTATCGCCACGGAAAATGGGATTGATGTGTCAAGTTCAAGCATCAGCGGAGGCCGTTGCGTTCACTCTCTGGCAAATATTTTTAGAAATGAACGAATCCTTCTTTTCCCTCCTCTCCTCTTACCAGATAATGTTAATAACTGGGTACTCCACCTTTAGTTAACAGCCATTATAAGAGAAAGGCCACGCTGAAGTCAACATTAGTTGGCCATAGAGATAGTAACGTTACTCAGTGTACTGGGTACGACGATGAACCATTTGGTCGGGTAGTTTTGAGGAGCATCGAACCGCCTCTAAATTGTTGTTGTCCCCAAGTTTATCCTCACTCGGATGGTAGCACTTGATAGGACCCAAAACTCGGGTCAAACGCTATAAACAAAGTATAAAAACATATTTCTATAAGAAAAACTCTAGTAATACATTTCATAGAAAAAAAATTAGCAGCAATATATGTCTATGAAAAAGAACATAACCAACAATACATACACTCGCGATCAAAAATTTAAGACCACTTAAAAATCTTTAAAAAGAATTTCTTTTTTTTTTACAGATAGATTTTAAACTTCTCCCACTTAAGGTTACCAATACTACAATCTAAAAGATTATGGAAACAAAAAGCTACATTCCAAACATTTTATTTAGAAATTTACATTTTTATAAAATGAGGCGATTTACACATGATCAAAATTATAAGACCAGAGGCAAAAATTCTACGAAATTGTACAAAAAGTGTACGAAAACATTCAACAACCAAATTTAATAATGAGTTCTACCTCCACTGCTTTTGATGACTTCCAAAATTCTGTCGGGCATGCTAGAAATAAGCGTTTCCATTAAGGTACGGGGGATGTTGCTCCAGCTTCTGAAGATGGCTTCACAAAGTTCATTTTTTGTTGAATATTGTTTGCCATTTCGATAAACATCTCTTGTCATCCATCTCCAAAAATTTTCAATTGGGTTCAAGTCCGGTGAGCATGCAGAATGTCCCAAGAGATGGACCCATTTTCTTGTAGAAAGGTCAAGGTCCGTTTTACAACATGGATTGCAGCATTATTCTGTTGGAATAACCATCCATCCCCACACAAACGATGGCCCTCCGTCATCAAAGATGCTTTTTGTATCATGTTAAAACAACCAGCCGCTCTCTGACGACCCTGCATCACCTGGAGCTCCATCGTCCCTCTGTAAGAAAAGGCACCCCATGACATTAAGGACCCTCCACCACTATGACGTGCGGAGAAAATTTCAGGAGGCATGTTTTTGTTATACTAATATCGTTGGAAGCCATCAGGATCATCGAGATTGAATTTTTTCTCATCAGAAAACAGGACTTTCTTCCACTTCTCAACATCCCATGTTTTGTATTTACGACTAAACTTTAAGCGGTCCACCTTGTGATGTGGAAGCAGCCGAGGAATTTGTTTACGCTTTTTATTTACCATGCCTTTTTGTCTTAAGTGTCGTCTGATGGTTACGGGACTGCAATCAGCATCTGTGACTGCCTTAATTTGACTAGAAGAAAGTCCCCCGTCTTTCATAACAACCCGTCTTATTTTCCTACTCAAGGCAGGAGAAATTTTTTGGGGCCTACCAGAGGATTTTGCTTTTCCGTAATTCTCACTGTTCTTTAGAAAGTTGCAAATCAAAGTTTTACTGCGATTTACCTTAGCTGCGATCGCCCGCTGTGACAAATCTTGCTTATGGAATACTAGAATTCGAGAACGCTCGACTTTGGTAAGTTTGCTTGCTTTAGGCATGGTAACACCTTTACACAGTCATTGCTAATCTCTAACTGAACTAAAAACATTGGAATTGCCATAGATCTAACAATTTATACCCCTGGTCTTATAATTTTGTTTGATAAATCGCCTCATTTTATCAAAATGTAAATTACTAAATAAAATGTTTGGAATGTAGCTTTTTGTTTCCATAACCTTTTAGATTGTAGTATTGGTAACCTTAAGTGGGAAGAGTTTAAAATCTATCCATAAAAAAAAATTTCTTTTTAAAGATTTTTAAGTGGTCTTAAATTTTTGATCAGGAGTGTATTTGGAAAAAAAATACTATTTACGAGATCAAATTTTTTTTTTTGCTAAATAAAATATTACCAGCAATACATTTTTAGAAAAAATATTTCCAATAATATATTTCTGCAAATAAATAAAAATATTACCAGCAAGAAATTACGAAGAAAATTACATTTCGGCATTAAATGACCCAGAAGAAGTTGATATAACTCTAAACAAACAAACAAACAAACAAACAAACAAAAAAACAAACAAACAAACAAACAAACAAACGTCAGTAAGTAATATATATATATATATATATATATATATATATATATATATATATATATATATATAGTGTATCGAGGCAGCAAATAATTTTTTAAACATATACTATTAAATATAAGAGACAATGAATGTCTACTATGTTTAATCATAAGCCGTTCTAAACATCGTATTTTGGCTTTAATTTCAGTTGAAAATAAAGACAAAAATTCTCCAACATTTGGATAATTTTTTATTAAGATGGTTCTAAGCTTTTAGCTCACATGAGCCATCTTCAGAGAGGTTATAAGGACGGTAACACAAAAACATCCGCCATCAGCGACGATTTTATGTTGTGTTGACATAAAACTCCGCCAAGCAGCGGAAACAGTTACCAAAAATAACGAACGCAGTTCGCAAATTTGCAATGCGGTTCTATGACGTCACACCGCGTGATAGCGCGAAATGACAACAGAACCATGTATTCAAATGCAATGTAATGTGTTATGACCAGATTTAAACGTCTTCAAATTTACATTAGAACTAAATATTAATAACAAAATCCCATTCCTTGATGTATTCATTGATTCTAGCACACATATATTTACTATTTCTCTATATAGATTCCCTTGATCACCGATTAGAACAAAGTAGAGTTCATATTTTTGATCCATCGCTAAAAATGCTAGAAATAAGGTCAGTTTCCTGGTAAGAACCCCACTCCAACTGCTATTCTATACATTTACAAGAACCAGATCATTCCGAAAAGGGAGTTCAGTTGCCATATATAGGTAGGAGCTACCAGGTACTCACTTTCCAGTACCTACAGAGTTTAAAAGCGTCTTCGCATCCATAATTCTCTTTCTGCTTTACCGCCTTTTTCAATGGAAAGGGCTCAGACGAACTGCATTCATTCGTTCCTTCACGGAAAAGAACCGACATGCGACGTGCATTGTAGCGAACCACACCGTATCATTCTTGTTCCAGTGGTGAAGGAGTGCGTTTCAATCGAATAGCTTCTCCCCGCGAACTGTTCCTCTGTGGAACCGATTCCTAAGAACACGCTTCCTAGATCACTACAATCTTAACCTGTTTAAGTCTCGTATTAACCGTTATCTTTTCCACTTGTTCGCGTAAATTGTACCTCGTACAGTATAACCTCGAGTGGCATCCGGGGCATTGTACAAGGTGACCATCTCTATAACCCCACTACAAAACAAATCAAATAAAACAGTAATTGCGCTAAAATAAAGTGCTTCTTTTTGTAGTGTTGTGGGGTCTTCCCTTTTTCTGTGATAATGAACTCGACTTGAGTATACATATACTCCTGTCATAGTGAGATACCGAAGTTTCACAGAGAATATCGCGTAAATAGTCATAGTAGCTCTGAGCTCCACTCAGCCAGAATAGCATTACACAGCACCCGTCAGTTCAAATGTAAACATACTAATTCCAGCACGGCTTCACTTCAAAGACTTATATATATATATATATATATATATATATATATATATATATATATATATATATATATATTCCTTACTAATCGTATTCCTGGATTACTAACCTGCGTTCAAGTTTGTATCTTTACGTTTAATATAACTTATTTTTCTATCTCAAATATCTGGTTTGTTGTTCATTATTTTGTGCGGTTCCTGACCCGAAGTCCACAACATGTAGAATATTTAACTGTCTAGACGAGATGGTTTATTGTTACAAAATAATGAAACCGAACTGACAGCGAACAAATTGACTGACGTTAAAATTCACAAACGACTTTTTAAAATGTCGTAATGTTTATTTTAAGAAAGCTATACTGGTCTTTTTAACGATTAAACCTAGTTTTAAGAGGCATATTAATAGTCTAGCTTCTCAGAGAAGCTACAGAAAAACACAAAACTATGTCTACAGTTAAATCTGCTTGAGAATTATTGTACAAGTAATGAATTAAACTAAATAAATCACACATCGGCAACAAAGAGGAAAACATATCAGGTAGGGCTTTAGACACATTAAACGGTCGTCTGGCTCAGGTCATATGATCAAGGTCATCTATCAAAGATTTTCGTGTCCACCTTTGAGTTCTTAGTTCGACACGAAGAACCGATACCATATTTTTTTTTTTTTAATCATCTCACCCCAAGCAAGGCATTCCACTGCCACTATTGCGCATGGGGCTACATAGGGGAAGGTAAAGAGAAGGAGTGGATAGACATAGGGAATGTCAGGAGAAAGGTGATAGATGAGTAAGGATAGCGAGGATGAGTGTCGGGCAGATGGGAAGAGTGTTTGATAGAATGGGAGCAGGTTAGTGTGTTAGGAGGTGTCTATTGACCTTACATTTAAACTCCTGGAGATTGTAGCCGTCGGGGAAGCAATCGTTTGGAAGAGAATTCCACAGTCGGGAAGTGCGAGGAAAGAAACTGTTGGAGTAGAAGTTACGGCTGCATTTTATCGGTAAAATATATTAAGAATGTAGGTAATGTAAATATTGTAAGATAATAAATATATGAAATATAAAAAAATATAAATGAAAATCTAATCTAAACTTAATTATAAATTGAACTTTATCTGTGTGTGTCTGTACGTGTGTGTGTGTGTCCGTTACATATAAACTCCGAAACGGCTGAACTGATTTTCTTGAAAATTTGCACAGTTGTACTATAAGCGTCTGCGAGTGTTCTTAGCTAGGTTTTTGACGAGGCACACCCGATAAATATCAAAAATCAATAATCGAAAAAATCAAGTTATAGAAGGAGTGGTCCGATTTTAATCAAATTTGATACACTCATAGACAAAGACATAAGAAACGATATTCAGAAGTTTCATGGTTGCAGTTATTACAATAGTGCAGAAAATCGATAATCTATATATATATAAACGGCAAGATGTGTGTGTGTGTGTGTGTGTGTGTGTGTGTGTGTGTATTTTTATCAGCCAACTTATTCTAGTTTTTGCTTCGGGTTTGGCTCTGAGTAGGTATAATTGTGGTTCTTAGTCTCAGCCATGACGCCATTTACTCAGAGGACTTATTTAGCCTTCAAAATTCAGTTTACGACGAAGAAAACTTATTTGATGTAGACACCAGGAAATAAAAATTTGACTTACATCCATTCATTTTTCTTTCAGTCTACGGTTTCGCTTTAACTGGAAACAACTATTGCTTTTTAGTCTTTCTTGCCAACGTCCAAAGAGTCTAAGATCCAGGACTATGGATTAATTTTAAAGCTTTCATTACACCCGAGCAACGCCGGGCTATACTGCTAGTAAAAAAATAAATAAATCCATGCAGATTAAGAAAGACAAATTGAAGGTCAGGATAATAAATTACCTAAAAATGTTGAACATAAACAAGCCACCTGGCAAACAAAGGTTACCTTTCAGTGAGCATAAAGAGGGCTCACGTATAAAACGGGGCAATTATAGTTTAATGACCGTTCATGGACTAAATCTGACAGGAAATATTGATATTTCGGGTCATTTTTACTTTCCATCTAATTATGGTAAATGATCTATTTGTTGCATTCTGTTTAGTCTTTGTATCTATCTCAGACTGCTCATATCTATCTATCTATCTATCTATCTATCTATCTATCTATCTCATTTTATAAAATTGTCTATACGCAATTTTCTATCAAATTATTTATAAATGATCTATCTATCTATCTATCTATCTATCTATCTATCTATCTATCTCATTTTATTAAATTGTCTATACGCATTTTTCTATCTATCTATCTATCTATCTATCTCATTTTATTAAATTGTCTATACGCAATTTTCTATCAAAGTATCTATAAATGATCTATCTATCTATCTATCTATCTATCTATCTATCTCAGTTTCTTCATTATCTATCTATCTATCTATCTATCTATCTATCTATCACACTGTTAACTATCTATATCATTCTGTTAAATTAAATTATTATTCTTCCTCATTCTAATAAATGATCTATTTATATCATCCTGTTGAATTAGATATCTATGCCATTCATTTAAAGTAATTATAGTCACCAATTAGTAAAGCAAACCATATATAACCTTCTTTTAATGTGATGTATGATTATTTATAGACATCGTTATATTAAATAATATATCTGCATCATCATTCTAAATTATATATCTATGTCATTCTGTCCATTTATCTATCGAGATCAATCAATTACATGTCGCTTCTAAATCTATCTATTTCAGTCTGTTAAATTGCCTATCAGAATCATTCCATATAATGATCTATATTTTTCATTCTGGAAATTATCTATGCATATCATTATATTAAATTAACTGTTGACATCATTCTATTAAATTATTTATTTATATTATTCTTTTAAAATCTCTGTCTATCACATTCTGTTAAGATATCTATCTACATCATTCTGTTAATGATCTATCTATCTATCTATCTATCTATCTATCTATCTATCTATCTATCTCAGTCTGTTCATATCTATCTATCTATCTATCTATCTATCTATCTATCTATCTATCTATTTATCTCAGTCTGTTCATATCTATCTATCTATCTATCTATCTATCTATCTATCTATCTCATTTGATGAAACTAACTATCGGTATAATTTTATTAAATGGCCTACATCATTCAATGATTTGATCTATGTTGTTTATTCTTTAAAGTAACTATTCATCAATCTCATTCAGTCAAACATTCTATTTAAATCATTCTATTGAATTATTTTTTTTTATAAGCGTTTCACCCCGAGCAAGGCATGTCACTGCCACTACTGCGCAGGGGGCTACGTAGAGTGGAGAAAGGTTGATTAAATATAGGAAATGTGAGAGGGTGAGTGATAGGCGGGTAAGGATACCGAGAATGAGGGTTGGGTAGATGAGAGTGTTTATCTATCTATCTATCTATCTATCTATTTCATTATTTTAAATTATCTATTTACATCATACTTTTAAATGCTTTATCTGTTTAATTCAGGTTATCTGTTAAGTTAACTATCGATATTATTCTATTCAATGATGCATTTACAATATTCTGTTAAATGATCTATCTAAATCATTCTGTTAAATGATCTATCTAAATCATTCTGTTAAATGATCTATCTAAATCATTCTGTTGAAAGGTCTATCTAATTCTTCAAAATAGAAACCGCCGTCATTCCATTAAATGATACATTTAACTCATTCTTTTAGATCATTTATCTATGTATTTCATTCTATTAAATAATCTATCTACTATAGTCTTCTGAATTATCTATCACATTCTTTTTTAAAAATGATGTCACCTTCATTCTATAAATTGGTCTATCTGCATCATTCTGTTAAATTATCTATCAAAATAGTTATTTTTAATTATGTCTCTCATTCTGTTAAATTATTATTATTATTATTATTATTATTTTAATCGTATCACCCCGAGCAAGGCAGTAACGCCACTGATGTGCAGGGGCTACGTAATAGTGAAAAGATTGGAAAAGAGAAAGCCGGAAACCACAGCCTAAACAGGGAACAAGGGATGAGCCTCTTAACCTGTTCAATAGACGTGGGTGGAGTGTGAACCGGGCGATAGATCTATCTACTCCAATTGAAAGAAAAAAAAAAACAAAGTGAGAAGATTTGAAAAGAGAAAACCGGAAACCACATCCTAAACAGGGAACAAGGGATGAGCCTCTTAACCTGTTCAGTAGACGTGGGTGGAGTGTGAACCGGGCGATAGAGAGATCTATCTACTCCAAATGGAAAAAAAATCAATTTCCATTTCAAAGGGGCTTATAATATAACTTTATTAAACATTTGTTGTTATTTGTAACCTGAATTCCGAGAACATTTTATTACTAACCTTATTACAGACCATAATTATTAGGTCACCCCAATTTTTTAAAAGAAATGATGTATTTCATACTATTTTTAGTATTTATGCCAAGTGGATAATTCTAAATGAAAACAGGATGGTTCTTTTATTATTATTACTTTGCAAAATTTTACAAAGCAATGAAGCAAAGATGAACTCGTCCGAATCACCCTAAATTTTCTTCATTCTTTCATCGATGACACTGCAATATAGGTAATTATTAAATATTTATAAATTCATTTGATGCACATGTTATTATGCAGTATTAACAATAGAACCATTCCATCTTCATTTAGAATTATTCACTTGGCAATAAATATTAAAAAATAGTATGAAATACATCATTTTTTAAAAAACACTGGGGTTGCCTAATAATTATGGCCGGTAGTGTATTTATAGGGTATTCCGTTCAGACGAATCGAAATTAGCAGTAAATAAAACAGTGTTATTGGTAACATTTTATTGATTTCACTGTTGGATCATGTTATTTACGTCATGTCATTTCTGTGTAAAAAATATTATCGCCCAAATATTTGCCAAGGCTTCGGTGGCGCACCTCCACTCGATGGTCAAAATTTTTGATGACGTCTCTGCATAGTTTCTCCTCGATCTCACCAATATGCCTTATGTGATCCTTCAGCAGTTGAATTGTTGGCTCGTTGGTATAGATCTTACTTTTGAGATGATCTCAATAGAAGAAATCTAAAGGCATCAAGTCGCACAATCGGGGTGGCCAATTGACATCACTGTTTCGAGAGATGATGCCACCTGAGAACTTCTCATTCAATAAAGCCAAAAGCATTTCTGTTTGAACTTCCATTTTCGTAATAGGTTTCGATAATTTAACACATTGTTCCATTGTTAATCTTTCCATGGTTGAAATTGTCAAAGACTGAAGTTGTTAAATCTGAAAGGAATTGAAAAAAAAAATCATTAGGCGCTTAAACTTAATTCACATATAACATCGGTTGAAGTTGTTGGAACACCCTTTACATAATTCTCTTAAATATTTCGATCTACATAATTCCTTTAAATCGTCTATTTATATCATTCTTATTTATTAACAATATTTTATTAAAGGATCTATCTACACCACAATTTACTCCCGCATCAGTAAGAAATCCAGTGTGGCGGACAAACATAACCTCGCTGTTGATCTTGAGAGGGATTTGCACTCAGGAGTGGAATGGGGAAAGAAATGGCTTGTAAATTTCAATGCGTCTAAGACGAAGCTGCTGACTGTCAATCTTCACAGGCAACTTATCCTGTCTTCCATAAGCATGGACCAAGCGAGTCTCCCTGAGAGCAATACACTGCGCCTCCTCGGCCTTACGCTATCTTCCGATGTCAATTGGAACCATTACATTGAGTCAATAGATAAATACACTGCTAGGAAGGTTGGATCAATGTGATGTGCCAGGATGTTTTTTCCGCCTGAATCCATCTTGCACATAAACAAATCAACCGTCCGTCTGTGCATAGAATACTGCTGTCATATATGGTCAGGCGCCCCCGCTGTTCATCTCATTGTTCTCGACAGGCTCCAAAGGAGAATCAGTAATGTGATAGGTACCGACTAGGCTGCTCGACTCCAGCCACTATCTAACCGACGGTAATGTGGCTTCCCTCTGTCTGTTATATAAATATTTTCATGGCTTCTGCTCCGACGAACTCAAGTCACTGTTGCCCCTGCCAAATGAGTTTACTCGTGCAACCAGACTGGCAACTGGGTCCCACCCATTCACAGTTAGATCAACCAAATGCAGCCGAAAATTCTACTCCAATAGCTTCTTTCCTCGCACTTCCCGCCTGTGGAACTATCTTCCATATTTTTGCTTTCCTGACGGCTACAACCTCCAGGAATTTAAATGCAATGTCAATACCCATCTCTTAACCACTTGACTCTAGTTCTTTCTACATCACCCTCTATATCTTTTCCTTTCTCTCTACCTTTGCAACTGTCATCACACCTGTATTCCCATCAGTGGCGTTACCGTTTTGCTTGGGGTGAAACGATTAAAAAAAAACATTTTCTCAAATTATCTATCTACTGCATTCCCTTAAAATATTTACGGACATCCTTCTATTAAATAAACTATCTTCACCATTCTATTTAATTACGTATCTATATGATTCTGTTAAGCTACCTATATCATTCTGTTAAATTATCTATGCTTTGTTATATTTTAATAAAAGATCTATATATATATTATACAGCTAATTATTTCTATCTACGTCATTCCCTTAAAATATCTATATGTATAATTCTGTAAATTATCTATTGTGATTATTCTGCTAAATTATCTCACAAACTTTTTTTTTTAATTGTCTATAAATCTAATTCTGTTAATATTTTTACGTATGTAATTCTGTTCAAATATATGTCCATTATATTCTTTTAAATTATCTGTCAGGCGTTTAAATAATCTATCAGCATCATCTATCCAGCTATCATATTTAGTAAATTTTCCATACTGATAAAGGATGTATCGATATCATTCTGTTAAATATTCTATCTTTATTCTATCTATTTTATTTCATTCTGTTAAATTATCTATTCCATCTCTTAAATTGTCTATCGACATAATTCTATTAACGGATCTATCTACATTCATACGAAAAATTATCTATTTCATTCTTTTTTATTATTTCTGAGAATGATTCTATTAAATAATTCTTTTAAATGATCTATGTATAACATTCCGTTTAATTACCAGTCTATATCATTCCTTTAAATTATCTATGGAAAACATTAGATTAAAGAATCTATCTACATCATTCTATCTATCTATCTATCTATCTATCTATCTATCTATCTATCTATCTATCTATCTATCTATCTATCTCATTCTGTTCACTATCTATCTATCTATCTATCTATCTATCTATCTATCATTTTGTTAAATTATATATCTATCTGATTCTGTATAATTAAATAACTTATCTCTCTCTCTCTCTCTCTCACTCTCTCTCTCTCTCTCTATCTATCTATCTATCTCAGTGTATTTCTTATCTATCTATCTATCTATCTATCATTTTCTTAAACTATATGTCTATTTGGTTATGCATGATTCAATAACATCTATCTATCTATCTATCTATCTATCTATCTCATTCTGTTCACTATCTATCTATCTATCTATCTATCTATCTATCTATCATTTTGTTAAATTATATATCTATCTGATTCTGTATAATTAAATAACATCTCTCTATCTATCTATCTATCTATCTATCTATCTATCTCTCTATCTATCTATCTATCTATCTATCATTTTCTTAAATTATATGTCTATTTGGTTATGTATGATTCAATAACATCTATCTATCTATCTATCTATCTATCTATCTATCTATCTATCTATCTATATTTTTACATTTCTTTCTTTCTTTAATCTGTTCATATCTATCTATCTATCTATCTATCTATCTATCTATCTATCTATCTATCTATCTATCTATCTATCTGTTTGTCACATTTTGTCTATCTTCATCATTCTATTAATTGATCTATATTTCTTATCATGTTAAAATATTTATCTACCTCTTTATTTGTCAGTATCGTTCTATTATTTACATTCACCATTTTTTAAATTTATCTATCAATTTCATTCTATTTGTTTATCTCTCGTTTTGATAACAGAGTAGCTAGCTTTTCTGTTAAATGATCTAACTTAATAATCCTATTAAATGATTTATATACTTTATTCCGTCATATTATCTAATTATATCATTCTGGTCAAGGATCTATCGAAATCATTTTATTAAAACATCATTCTCTTAAATTATCTATCTATCTCTAACTGTTAAACTATCTATTGTTGTCATTCTATTATCTATTTTCATAATTCTGTTAAATTATCTATCTATCTATCTATCTATCTATCTATCTTATTCTTGTTAAATTATCTATCTATCTATCTATCTATCTATCTATCTATCTATCTATCTATCTTATTCTGTTCATTATCTATCTATCTATCTATCTATCTATCTATCTATCTATCTATCTTATGGTGTAAAATTGTCTATCTTTTTGTCGCTTTATGTCAAATATATAATTATCTATTTATACTCTTAATCTATCACTTTTAAATCATTCTGTTAAAGATATATGTCGTTGTGTACATATGTATATCTATCTATCTGTCTATCTATCTATCTATCTATCTATCTATCTGATCTTTTTAAAATCATTTTCTATCTATCTGTCTATCTATCTATCTATCTATCTATCTATCTAATCTTTTTAAAATCATTTTCTATCTATCTATCTATCTATCTATCTATCTATCTAGCTAGCTATCTATCTATCTATCTATCTATCTATCTATCTATCTATGTATCTATCTATCTATTTGCCCATATGTGTTCGTGTTATTTCAGAGCAAATTGATGAAAAACAAACTCATTAGATAAGCATATTTATAGTTGTCTGTCAGAAAAGCCTAAGGAAGCCACAAGAAGCTCTTCGTCTGCAGTTGAGTCTGCTTGATAATGTGTACCCAATAGAAAAATAAATAAATTAAGTTACATCAAATACACACAGTCAATAATGTGTGGTAAATAGCAGACACTGCGGGAAATATCCCAGACCCGCTTACATAAACAATAAAACTACAGCGATTCATAGACGCGAAATATGAGAAAAGTTAATAAAAATTGACGAATGTCTACTACAGTAATGAAATAGAAAATATATATTCATATTTATTTAATTTTTTTTCTCCCCCCACTGGTCGACTATGGTAAATAAATAGATTTAAAATAAGTGCTTTTTTATTCTTATCATTATCGTTCTTCCATTCGCTAAACGCAGTAAGTGGGTGGTTGATTGTAAAATGTAATATGATACACCGGTGAAAACATAGCCAACATACACACACACACACACACACACACACACGTATTCCTATTCACACTCACACGTGAGTTGATCTGCTGACTCAGAAGGACAAAGGAGTTGTCGAGTGTGAAAGCGACAAAGACGACGAGAAGTTCAGTACTACTGGTGTTGTTTGTCATGAACAATTCGGAGCAAAGAGTTGACAAATTGTCATAAAATAAAATATAAAATAAAATAAAATAAAAACGCATACACACACACACACGCACATTTCAGTTCAGTGTCGTCGGAATCAACGTTAAAAAACGAAAAAAAAAACAAAAAAAAGAAAGCAAGGAATTCACCAGAGGATCTACCTATTCTGTCGGATAGCTGAAAATATTTCAGGGAAATTTCAAGGAAATAAATATCCAAACATCCACAATGGTAGTCGAAGAAGTAACCTACTACTCGCTTGTACCAATACGTAAGTAGAAATTTTAAACTGAGAACGCGCGCACTGGGTACACACTGACCCTCCCCCCTCACACAAATGTACGGACACACACAAACATATATGCATACGCAGTTACAAGCGCATACACAAACACGCACTCGAAGCCACACACTCACACATTCATTCTCTCTCACACACACCTGTTGATATAATTTCAATGCGAGTGCTGAAAAATACTTGGCTTACTCCATTTCCAGAAATTTAACAAAACATCACTACTTGTTTTCCGGGTGGATCCCACTTCTTAGAAAAATACGGATGCTGGTAATTTACAAGATTAAATCAATAAATTATAATTTATGTAGCATGATCTGTAGTTATAAAGTTCGATATCTGTGATTAATTGATATATTCAACACAAAGTACCTCGATTGTGAATATTTTGAAGCAAAAAAATATGTGAAATGGTTCTGTTTTTTTTACATAATTAGGTTACAGACATCTTGATTTAATTAGGAATATTCTCCCCCCCTCTCTCTCCCTCTCTCTCTTTCTGGCACTCCCTCTCGGATTCTCTTTCTCTTTCTAAACATCTATGTTCGTGTCTGTGCATATGCGTCTGTGTTGCTGACAATTTTTTAGACCTAACTACTTCCCAAAATATTCTAAATGAACAATAAATCAGAATATATTATCTTGTTCGCGGCCAAAAGTTTTCAGCACTTTTATATATATATATATATATATATATATATAGGGCCGTGCTTAGGGCCCATGCAGACCCTACGATTGCGGTGGGGCCGCAAGGCTCCTTGGCTCGGCAGATCTATTGCAATGAAAAAAAATTAACAAAATAATTATTAGGATTAACTGGAAAATTATTATCATACTTCTATGTTAAAATAGACATCTATCAACCCGTCTCTCTCTCGCTCTCTCTCTCTCTCTCTATTTATATATATATATATAATTGAAAGACTTGTAGAAGAGTGAGAGCCGAAACGCACTGAAATGGCTATGAAAATAGCTAGGAAACCACGAAAAAAAGTCGATAAAAGTTGTGAAAACATTCGTAATGTATAGCTTCAAAACGCCAATTTCGAGATTTCTTCCGTTTTTTTCGTGATCACGGAATATCTGCGTTCCGAGAGTATGTGATTTTGTTTAAAGTACCATTTGTTGTGGGTTCAGTATGTTGCGGGGGGGTGCACAAGTTGCATTCTGCGGGTAGAAACGCCGCAAGGCACATTCCGCGGAGTGCTGCCATGTTGCTAAGCACGGCATTGTATATACATACAATTTTCAGAACAAGGAATTTATTGTTAGTCCCAAAGGCCCTTTCGTTGAAAATCTCATCAGGAGAAAATCCGTTGGAAAATGAATTAAACGAAAAGAACAGTAACAACGAAAATGAAGAGCAAAAAAATACAAAAACTTAAAAAAAAAGAGGGAAACAAGATAATATATATATATATATCCAGGAGAGGGAAATTCACGTGTAAATCATTAACGAAGAACAATTAAAATAAAATATAAAATAAAATATAGACTTTATAGACTTTACAAAAAAATAAAATAAAATTATAGACTTTATAGACTTTACAAAATCTTTCTGTCGGCAGGGAGAAGGTTTCCGTTATATGAACTGATTTCAAAATCTTTAAATGCTTATTGTAACCCGATTTAAGCATAATTTTAAACCACTATATATATATATATATATATATATATATATATATATATCGCGACGGTGATGGATTAAATGAAAGGAAATCAAAGGAATCATAAATTTAAAACCTGAAACATGCTCCTTCTCATCATTTTACTTACTATTTTTTTAGATAAATAGAGAACATTGTAAAAGTTATTAAGATTTTTCAACTAGTTATTCATTATATATATATATATATATATGAAAAATTAATATTTATGTTTTTTTCCCAAAAACACATAAACCAAATATACCAATGAGACCTATCATATCCGGAATAGGCAGCGTGTCACATAAAATTGCTGGCAAATTAAGCAAAATCTTAACACCACTTCTCGTCACATAAAAAAAATCTCTGGTAACCTTTTGAACAAACAAAAAAACATAGACATAAAAAACAAACGCATGGCAAGTCTAGACATAAAATCCTTATACACAAATGTTCCTATAGATAAATGCTTAAATCAATTAAAAACACACTTAACAAAAACAAAAATAAAATTACCTCTACGCAATGTTTTTTCAATTTTAATGACCATTTCTCTAGAGAAAAATTTGGTTTACCAATGGGATCTCCTCTCAGCGGCGTTCTCGCTTGTTTATTTTTAGAATACATATATATATATATATAGTCCCGGTGCATAGTAGTGCATCTCCCGGCCGGAAGTGGGTTAAGCCGAATTTGGGGCCCTGGAGAGTGTGTTGCAACCCTTGATATTTTATCAAAATTTGCTGTTTCTAACCTACATTTATATATGGTGAAGTTCTGAGCGTGCTTAAGTTGTGGCACAAGGCCGGAAGTAAGACACACCCAGCGAGAATCGAACTCTCTTCTTCTTTTATGCGTCGTGTTCCTTCAGAACGTAGGCGATCATGGGCCTCCTCATCCTCATGTCTCTTATAGCTCTTAATATATTTAGTCTTGTTATTTCTTCTTTACCCTGCTTTGCCATCTATTTACTTAAGCTTATCAAGCATGTCTTTCTTTCACTTTATTTGTTCTGGGAGTATCAAATTCTTCAAGTCTTCCTTTCTCGTTACGTGTTCCAGAATCTCCAACATCCCCTTTCTGATATTAAGTATTAGTCAGTTAAGTGCCATACGTAATACAAGCTTTGGGCGATCATGTCTCGAAAGAGACATGACTGACAGGGCAGAGGATTATCGCGCAGTAGACTGGCTGCCAGCCAAGGCTATAGAACTCAATCTGTCCTATTATTTAACCCATAACTGGAGGAAAGATACGGATTAATACCTTTCCCTACCTGCGATAGACTGGCTGCCAGCCAAGGCTATAGAACACAATCTGTCCTATTATTTAACCCATAACTGGAGGAAAGAGACGGATTAATACCTTTCCCTACCTGCGATAGAATGGTTGCCAGCCAAGGCTATAGAACCCAATCTGTCCTATTATTTAATCCATTACTGAAGGGAAGAGACGGATTAATACCTTTCCCAAGGGTATTTGTGCGTAAAGGAATGCAAGGAATTCAACTGGAATTCGAACTCGGCACCCCGATTTGTCGTTCCAAGTCGATATCCACTGCACCATAACGCACATCCGATATTATGTAGAAGTTTGTTTTTGTTGTTTCCATTACATCAACACTCTGCATGTTACAAATTTAAATAAGCATTGACCTCTGACTATCACCATCTTTTGTGGCTTAAAAGAGGCTGCTGCATGGAAGACGCACACGCATTTTTCGGGGTATTTTTTATGAAAAACAAATGTAAGGCGGAAAATACGGTAATTTGGGCGAATTTTGACGATACTCTGGGGTCTAAATTTGTACTGCTAAGGCTAAGCCTCGAAAAAACAGACACTCACTATTTCTATCGCTAATCATGAATGAGTTAAAATGATGAAAAATTTTAACATGAAAAATCACAAGTTGTTATTAAAAATTGCCGCAATATATTGTTGATTTATTTAGCTTGTAATGATCTATTATGACATGTTTCTAATTTGATACCTTGAGTTTGTTTTTGTTGTGGAGTTATTTTCGCAGTGGAGGCTAGTATTTGTGCTAAAATCGGTTCTAATAGGTTCGACATACAAAATGTTAGGAACTTGATATAATATGTATAACGTTTTATGTCAACACAAGATAATATCATCTTTGATAAAAGATGTCTTTACGTTAACGTCCCTGCTACCTCTCTGAAGATGGCTCATGTAAGCCGAAAGCTTAGAATCAGCATAAAAATAAAATATCCAAATGTTGGACAATATTGGTCATTATTTTCAAGTGAAATTAAAGCCAAAATACGATGTTTAGAACGGCTCATGATTAAACATAATAGACATTCATTGTCTCTAATATTTAACATAATATGTGTTTAGACAATTATCTGCTGCCTCGATACACTATATATATATATATATATATATATATATATATATATATATATATATATATATTACAGAAATTAACGAAGATTAACGAAGCTTTGTTATAAACAACCGGCAATTTGAAATGATTTGTTTGAACATTTTTTTTTATCGATACGAGTATCGATAAAAATAATGTTCAAACAAATCATATCAAATTGTCGGTTGTTTATAACCAAATTTCGTTAATCTTCGTTAATTTTTGTAACATGTTTACATTTGTTGACATTACGATGCAATTCGGAGCAGATATGGTTATTGCAATAAATCGAAAACTGTTATATAGGCTTGATTAAAGCTTCGTTTAGACTGAAGGTCATTCGTGGTCGAGAGGTCTAAGACGTGCCAGATCATATGGTAGCTTCCCCTATGTGGATAGGGAATGCAGGTTCGAATCCTGCCGAATGACACACATTTTCGCAATAAAAATTTATTGTAAGTCATCAGGCCAGTAGATATAAATATATAATACTGTTTAAATAAAAACAGAATATCTACTTAAATACGAGTAACGATAAAAAATAATAATGTTCAAACAATTCATTTCATATATATAGCGAAACAGATCTGTCTGCGGATATATATATATATATATGGAGAACTCTCTAATTTTTATCCTATATACTTCCTAGGCAAAATGTTTGGGGCTATTATCAATGCTAAAATAGTACAGCATCTCACATCCCACAACCTATTCTCTTACAAACTGTATGGTTTCCGCTTTACCTGCTGATATGCTAACGACCATCACTGAATACATATATGTATACATATATATGCATATACCAGTTTCTCGATAAGAACAGTGAAGTTCGAGATGTTTTCCTGGATCTCCAAAGCAGTTGACAGAGTTTGGCATGCTGGCTTTTTTTTGCAAGGTTCAATATGAATGGACGCTTGTTCGATCTAGTCCAATCGTTCCTGTCAAACCACCTAATGATGATTGTATTGAACGGCCATACTTCTAAATCTTATCACTCGAAAGCAGGAGTCCATCAAGGTTCTATCCTAGGTCTTACGATTTTCCTGACCGTCATCAATTTATCTTCCCGATGTTATCAGTTTACAAGTATCTACGCCGACGACACCAACATTTATCGGCTTCTCAATAAGAAATCTGCCAAGGCTGACAAAGCAAACTTTGCTGCTACTCTTAATAAGGACCTCCAATCCGTGGTAAACTGGGGCAAGGAATGGCTTGTAAATTTTAAAACGAACACTAGAAGAAACCATTAACATCAAACAATTGCAATATGAACTCTGGTAAAAAAGGGTTACTGAACATTAGTTTTATATGTCCCAAAAATTCAGTTGTTCTCGTCCTTAAGGACCAAGTGGATATAGACGTTGGTTAGTTTCTGACTTGACACTTAGAGTTGTGAGTTCAATACCAGA
The DNA here is from genome assembly GCA_037127315.1 of Ascarosepion bandense. NCBI lineage: Eukaryota > Metazoa > Mollusca > Cephalopoda > Sepiida > Sepiidae > Ascarosepion > Ascarosepion bandense. The sequence goes on along the minus strand of JBBBDQ010000119.1, from coordinate 1,197,581 downwards.
CTACAGCAGTGGTGAACAAGTAACTTGCAGAACTTCGAATCGAGGCTTTACACAAGGAATGTAGTTCATATACCCCAGTGATTGTAATTAAGGGTTTTCTTCTAAATTCGTAGCACCTGAAGAAGGTGCTAGGAAGTGCCGGAACGTAGAACGACCGAAACGTCGTACAAATGGCAACAAAGATGAGGACAATAGTCCGAATAATGTAAATGCTACCTCATCTCAGAAATATAGATACTGTGTTCTCTTTAACCACCATAGACCAACATTCTTACCTCCAGTCAGTTTGGTTCACGCTAGTCTCCCTGAAAGCAATAAACTGCCACGTGAAATGAGTATATCGAATCAATATCAACAGCTACTGATAGTAGGGTCGGGTCACTGTCTCGGGCCAGGAAAGTTTTCTCGTCAGAATCCATGTCATATGTATATAAATCTAACATTCATTCGTGCATTGAATACTGTTGTCATTACTGGTCGGGGGCTCTTCTTATTCATTTCGGGGTTCTCGACAAAATTCAAAGGAGGATCTGAAATATAATTGATTCTGATTTGGAATCTCGACTTCAGTCACTTTCTCAACGGCTTGATGTGGCTTCCCTCTGTTTTTTTTTTTTTTTTTTTTATAAAAATGTTTCACAGACTCTGTTCTAACAAGCCTATCTCCTTGGTGTCTCGTCTACTAGGGCTTCTCTATTGGCAACTTATACATCCAAAACTGTCAAGTGTAACCACCACTTCTACACTTGAGCTTCTTTTACCGCACCTGTCGCCTGTGGAACTCCCTTCCGTATACTTTCTTCCCTGAAAGCTAGAATCTCCAAGAGTTTAAGCTCTACTCACACTGCGCACAAGTATTCCAATATTTCACTTATCCTTTCTCCGCCACATCCAGTATCTTCTCGCTATCTTCTCATGTAACTACCCGCGCACCAATGGCAGTACTACCTTGTTTGGGATGAAATGATTATATATATATATATATATATATATAATTTTTTTATTTTTGGTAACTATCGCCATTGCCAAGCGGAGTTAATGTCAACACAAAATAAAATCGTCGGTGATGGTGGATTTTATAATATTTCAGTTTAAACAACCTCTCTGAAGATGACTCATGTGAGCCGAAAGCTTAGAAGAAAACCAATAAATAATTATCCAAATGTTGGAGAATTTTTGTCTTTATTTTCAACTGAAATTAAAGCAAAAATACGACGTTTAGAACGGCTCATGATTAAACATAATAGACATTCATTGTCTCTTATATTTAACAGCATATGTTTAGAAAAGTACTTGCTGCCTCGATATACTATATATATATATATATATATATATATATATATATAGATAGATAGATAGATAGATAGATAGATAGATTTCAAAATCTACACGGGGAAATATTAACTTCAAGTTTTAAAAACAAGAATTTTCTATTTAGAAAAAATATATAACTGATGTTGATAAGAGTTACATTTTTCACATACCTTTGTGTGAATTATATATATATATAAGAAAAAGTGCGGGTAAGCCGTGAACGTTTTGTTTAAATTGTGGACTTTTTGTTGCTATTATTATAATTATTACTTTCTTTTTGTATAAGAAGTGTCCATAATGGTATTTGTGTCGCTACCTGTGTTTCGAGTCTAAAGGTGAATCTCTCTCTCTCTCTCCCTCTCTCTCTCTCTCTGTCACTCTCTCGCTCGCTGTATATATATATATATATATATCAGGAATAATATTGCGGAAGATAGAAGACAAATTTTAAATAGTTTTCTTGTGAGTTGTTTTGTCTTTTAGGATATATATATATATTAGTCAACCGCATACAAGCCTGTTTCGCTGTATCACAGCTCATCGGTGTGGCTAGACACATCTACTTACTTTTTGGGCTGGTATATAGATAGATAGATAGATAGATAGATAGATAGATAGATATACTCTTGTGTAAATTAATTGAAACAACTGCTTTCGTTTCTTTTCTTTAAACATACAGTCAGTTTTAGACGTACAGGTTAACAAGGTGTAATCGATTTCTGTTTTTTTCTTGGATTTGGTCATTTACAATAGTGCGCAGTAATATAAATAAATTTTCGGGGTTTATGATGAAACTTGTTTGGCCTTGAAAAATATTGCGTCATTCGAGGTTGCATCAGATTTTGATTACGCCAAAATACTATTGTCTGGATAATTTGTTCTATTGGCCTGTCTGCAATGGACGTTAGTCCAAGAAAGCTTACGAACATTGTAAAGCTGCCCGAACACACTTACAGTACTTACAGAGTGATCACGGATATTGTTGGTGTCAACCTCTCAAATGTCAGTCGTGTGATGAAGGCGAAAGAACAAACTGGATCCATTTGTCTCAAACGTATATGAAAATTCTGTTGGAATAGGAAACAACGACTAAAATAACTTATATATATATATATATATATATATATATATATATATATATATATATATATAGTGTGTATCGAGTTAGCAAATAATTTTCTAAACATATGCTGTTAAATATAAGAGACAATGAATGTCTATTTTGGCTTTAAAATACGACGTTTAGAACGGCTCATGATTAAACATA
>JBBBDQ010000119.1:1185000-1192500 GCA_037127315.1 Ascarosepion bandense | reverse complement strand
ATTTGTAATGATTGTTTGAAGATTAATTTTGAACAATAATCGTATTTAAATCTTTTTTTTCTTAATTAACTAGTAATATATATTTATATCTACCGGCTTGATTATTTTCGATAAATCTTTATGACGAAAATATGCGTCATTCAAACATATCATTACAAATTGTTGGTTGTTTATAACCAAGTTTCATCAATCTTCGTTAATTTCCCCAACATGTTTACATTTTTGACATTCCGATACATTTCAGAGCAGATGTGGTTGTTACGATAAATCGAAAATTGTGTTATATAGGCTTGATTAAAACCTCGTTTAGACTGATGGTCATTCGTCGTCGAGAGGTCTAAGACGTGCCAGATCACATGGTAGCTTCCCCCTATGTGAATAGGGGTCGCGGATTCGAATCTTGCCGAAGGACACACATTTTCCTCATAAAAATTTATCGTAAATAATCAGGCCGGTAGATATAAATATATAATACTGTTTAATTAAAAAACAGAATATCTACTTAAATACGAGTATCGATAAAAAATAATGTTCAAACAAATCATTATACACACACACACACACACGCATATATATATATATATATATATATATATATATATATATATATATGTATAATGATTTGGTTGAACATTATTTTTTATATATAAACTTATTTATAAATGGAACTTTGTCTGTGTGTGTGTGTCTGTGTGTGTGTGTATCCGTTACCTATAGACTCCGAAACGGCTGAACCGATTTTCTTGAAAATTTACATAGTTGTACTATAAGCGTCTGCGAGTGTTCTTAGCTAGGTTTTGTGTCGAGATACCCCCGATAAATATCGAAAATCGATAATCGAAAAAATCGGGTTATAGAAGAAGTGGTCCGATTTTAATTAAATTTCATACACTCATAGACAAAGACATAAGAAACGATATTCAGAAGTTTCAAGGTTGCAGTTCTTATAATTGTGCAGAAAATCGATAATATATATATATATATATATATATATATATATATATATATATATATAAAAGGCAAGATGTTTGTGTGTGTGTCTGTTTATCTGCCCGTATGTCTATTTTTTCAGCCCTTTTATCTTAATTTTTGCTTCGGGTTTGGCTCTACGTAGGTATAATTGTAGTTCTTAGTCTCAGTCATGATACCATTTACTCAGAGGACTTATTTAGCCTTCAAAATTCAGTTCACGACGAAAATAACGTATTTTATATGTATACCAGGAAATCAAAATTTGATTTACATCCATTCATTTTTCTTTCAGTCTACGGTTTAGCTTTAACTGGAAACAACTATTGCTTTTTAGTCTCTCGTGCTAAAGTCCAAAGAGTCTGAGCTCCAGGACCATGGACTAGTTTGAAAGCTTTCATTACACCCGAGTAACGCCGGGCTATACTGCTAGTAGATAGATAGATAGATTAGATAGATACCCAAGCACACACACACTACTCGACTTGGCGTAATACTTAGCTTGTTTCGCTAGACAACTTATGTCTAATTAATAATTTCGATACTTACTGGGTGCTCCCTACTTTCGGCCTTGTGCTACGTTTCTTTCTCGGGGCTCGGAATAGTCGCGACTATTACATAGGCGCCGATCAGCAACATCTTAAAAAGACAACCATGAAATGAAATTAACATCACTTAATGACCAACACCTTGAAAATGGCTAAATAGATGGGCAAAGCACTTTTAGCAATTTTAACTCTTTTTTGTAAACAATAAGAAATTAATACTGAGCATCAGAAAGAGACTGCTAAATTTACTTGCACATGCAGTGAGGAAGGAGGACTTGGAAAAACTGATACTAACAGGCCAGATAGAGTGAATGTGAGACAGAGGAAAACAGCGTGTAACGTAATTGGCTGACCTGAGTAGATGGATGGCAGAACGGGTGTTGCGTGGTGTAACAAGAGAAAGAGTGCTAAGAGCCACCATATTGAAATTGTTAGGCCACGTGCTTACAAAAAAAAAAAAAAAATGACGTTGCCGTGACGCGTAAATTAAAAATATGTTAAGTATCGGTTTTTGTTGTATTTGTAAAACGGGATTCATGGTTGATTAAATTTGCCAATAAACGGGAATGATGTATGTACAATTGGAAGAAATAAGGTTGCCGATACGGGAGCCTGTAATGTGATGCGATAACGTTGTATCGCAAAAGAAGTGAATGCATTGTCCCTGCAAAGTCGGAGTGGGTATCACCTTCTTGGAAACGGGAAATCGTTATGGCACATGATAAGGTAGAAGTTCCAAGAAAGACCCGATATTTGTTGGAATTTCAACTAAGCATTTCGAAAAAATATACGATCTCAAAAAGCAATTTTTTCCATTTAATTTTTGCCGCACCCTATCTGTCAATTGAAATTTTTGTTCACATATCAAGGCATCAGACCTTGATTTACCAATGACTTGATTTTTGGTTGAGTTTAAGTGAACAGTCTTGGAGAAATGCATAAAAGTGCGCAAAAGGTCATCAGAAATTATGTTGATTTCTTACGAACCATGTACAATGATTCAAAAAACTTTTGTGTACATCAAAGGTTCGGAACTTGATTTATAAGTTACTCGAATTTTTGATTAGGTTTCGCATAAAGCGTCTCGAAGGCGAAAAATTCCTAAATTCCAAGTCTTTCGGTGATTTCTGCCGTACTCTGTAAACTGATTAAAAAAATGTTACGTCCATCATAGGTTTATATCATGATCGACAAATGACCCTATTTTGGTTGAAATCAGACAAAGGGTTTCGGAGGAGGAATCGAAAATGAGGACAAAACTGGAAGCGGCCGAAATGTGGTTCTACAGGAGGATGCTGCGGATATCGTGGACTGAGCATGCAAGCATCGATGAGGTGTTGGAAAGCATGGCAACAAAAAGGAAATTAATACTGAGCATCAGGAAGAGACAACTGAAGTTCCTGGGACATGTAACGAGGAAGGAGAGCTTGGAGAACCTGATACTGACTGGCCAGATAGAAGGAAAGAGAGACAGAGGAAGGCAGCGGATAACATATTTGCAGGGCCTGATCAGGCGGATGACGGAACGGGGGTTGCCAGGTGTAACAGGAGCAAACATACTACAAGCTACAAGGGATAGGGAGAGCGTAGAGAACCATGATCGCCTACGTCCTGAAGGGACAGGGCACATAGAAGAAGAAGAAGAAGAAGAAGAAGAAGAAGGGTTTGTTAGAATGGAGACACACAAACACAGACAGACAGTCATATCCGTTTTTATAAATACAGATATATATGCAAGTTTGTTTAGGTATGTGGATAGCTGAATATTTTTATGAAAATATTTATCTCGGCAGTAGTTCTCATTTATGTCAGTAGGCACTTGGTGAGTTGGATAATTAAATTTATGTCAATGTCTACGTTGATTATTGAGTGATACCAAAGAAAATACTGGCCTTCGAACGTTATCAAGGAATAAAAGTCAGTAGAACTTTCACGCAGGAAATATTGGCGCAACACAGTCATTTATTTAACACCTATTTGATATTGTATCTAGTAATCATTAATTTATGAAATTCAGATTTAGCATTTTTTCCCCCGTCTTGTCATATATATATATATATATATATATATATATATATGAAATGAAATATATATATATATATATATATATATATATATATATATATATATATTCAATTGTAAACGAGTTATTACGTGACCTAGGTTTCTAATATGAGTGGTGTCTTCAGGCGATCTGCAATAACCGATTTTACCGTTTACCGTTTTTTTAAGATATATATATATATATATATATATATATATATATATATATGATGATGATGAATGTGGGTTGTGGTGCAGTTGATTCCTCGGAATGAGAAATCGGGGAGCCGAGTTCTAATTCTGGTTGAATACCCTGCAGTCACTTAAGCACTGGTACCCTTAGGAAAGGTATTAATCCGTCCCTTCCTTCCAGTTATGGGTTAAATAACAGGACCGATTGAGTTCTATAGCCTTGGCTGGCAACCAGTCTACCAGAGCAGGTAGTGGCAACCTGAAGTGGGATACTTAAAAGAAATGCCTACCTCAGCGTTGTGGAGCGCATTCAGGACAGAGTGGAAACAATAATATCACTGTTGGCCATCCACTGCATCCCTGACTGTCTCCGCCAAGTCTCGCCTATGCCGTGCCACCGAACCCAGATGGAATGCGAAGAGAGAGTCAGGCTGACGACCTTGCGCAACTCTCCCTCACTTTAATGAAAGTGCAAGTTATGATTTCTACTAGAAGTCGTGGTCTTCCTCACTTGCTAGGGACGAACATAATCATATTTATATATATATATATATATATATATATATATATATATATCTCCGACAGAAAAACAAATATATATGTTGGATTTACAACAACTACATTGACAACGTCTTACACTACACATGTCTGGCCATTCGTTCATTTCTAGACATTTACAACAACATTCATGTCTACATTCACAATATAAAAAATAATAATCGATTACACAACTATCCTGTAGCAACAAAGCAACAAAAACAAACTACAGATCCTCGACGCAATATTCATGAAAAAACTTAAGCCGTCAATAAATAGAATCAGCTATGAATATTGTAGTAATGTTATTAAATGTACGTTAAAAGAACAGTTTTTTCATGCTTTAACACTTGCATGACCATGACATTACAACATAAAAAATAATTATTTTGGATAATTTCACGTTCTAATGAACGCTTAGCAATTTATCAATCGTTATATTTGAAGCAAAAAGAAGATTTTCAGTAATTTTTAGCAACACACATTGAGGTTATTTTTTGTTACCCTTGAAGATGATCTTGAAAAGAGATTAAAAATACTTGGGAACATCGAGAAATAATAATAAATTAATGTGTCAAAGTTACAGCTCATTTCCTACATCTTTGAAATATACGCGAAAGATTATAGTGAGTATACTGTCACTATAGCCTTGGCTGGCAACCAGTCTACCGCAGAAAGCAATGCCAACCTACTGCTGGATAATCTTCTGCCCAGTCAGTCGTGTCTCTTTCGAGACGTGATCGCCCAAAGCGTGTATCACGTATGGCACTTAACTGACTGAAAACAAGATTACTAGCTAATTACCGCGTATACGGGGTCTGCGTAATTTTTTACCAGTTGTCCAACGATTCCTCACTCTGACCAGTATTTGGGTTTTCTATTTTAAAACCCAACTTTGTGTCACAAATCACTCCAGTTGGAGAGCAGGGGAAATACAATACTCTCACCAAAATTTACCTGATGCGGGTCTTCTCATCTTTCATGTGCGTCTCCGTTGCAGCTCTGTCTCAGGAAAGATATGCTTCTGAGAAAAAATATCACTGAATGGTGCCTGATCCAGGAGAACGGTGTACTGATTGCTCCATTGCACTAGAGGGATGGATCTGTGGTAGCTACCAAGGCCAATGCAACCTGGAACTGGGCAAATTTTGTACCTGGACCGTACATAGGCGTTCGGGTTCAACACCATAAACACGACCTTATGTCACATCCATGTCTCAATGGGGAGATTAGGTAAATATTATACTTTTGCCAAAGTGTCATCAAGTCTGCCTATTTATTACTAGTGTAAATTAATGTGATAAACACCACTGTTTTTCTGAGATTCATTTCTGAATCCAGATTTCATTCATAAAATGACTAGCAGTATAGCCCGGCGATGCACGGGTGTAATGAGAACTTTAAAACTAATCCATAAAGGGAACTTTGTGTGTGTGTGTGTGTGTGTGTGTGTGTGTGTGTGTGTGTGTGTGTCCGTTACCTATAGACTCTGAAACGGCTGAACCGATTTTCTTGAAAATTTACACAGTTGTACTATAAGCGTCTGCGATTGCTCTTAGCTAGGTTTTGTGGCGAGGTACCCCCGATAAATATCGAAAATCGATAATCGAAAGAATCAGGTTATAGAAGGAGTGGTTCGATTTTAATCATATTTGATACACTCATAGACAAAGACGATATTCAGAAGTTTCAATAGTGCAGAAAATCGAAAATATATATTTATAAAAGGCAAGATGTTCGTGTGTGTCTGTTTATTTGCTTGTATGTCTGTATTTTTTTCAGCCCTTTTATTTTAGTTTTTCCTTCGGGTTTGGCTCTAAGTAGGTATAATTGTAGTTCTTGGTCTCAGCCATGATACCATTTACTCAGAGGACTTATTTAACCTTCAAAATTCAGTTTACGACGAAAAAAACTTATTTGATATCGATACCAGAAAATCAAAATTTGACTTACATCCAGTCTACGGTTTTGCTTTAACTGTAAACAACTATTGCTTTTTAGTCTTTCGTGCCAACGTCCAAAGAGTCTGAGCTCCAGGACCATGGATTAGTTTAAAAGCTTTCATTACACTCGAGTAACGCCGGGCTATACTGCTAGTATATATATATATATATATATATATATATATATATATGAAGATGTGGCGAAAGATATATGAAACAAGGCATTTGTCAAACTTAATAAATGCCGATGTAACATAATGACAGGGTAATAGTCTAAGGGTACTGGTCTCTGGTCGCATAAATTTTAACAACTTAACTCCCAGCCATAATTATTAGGCCACTTTTTTAGTATTTATTGCCAAGTGAATAATTGTAAATGGAAATAGAATGGTTCTTTTGTTAATACTGCACAATAACATGTGCATTAAATGAATTTATGAATATTTAATAATTGCCTATATTACAGTTTCAGCAATGAAAAAATGAAGGAAGATTTACAATGATTCGGATCTGTTCATCTTTGCTTCCTTGTGTTGTAAAATTTTTCATAGTAATAATTATAAAAGAACCGTTCGATTTTCTCTATTTTCATTTAAAATTATCCTCTTGGCAATAAATACTAAAAATAGTATGAAATACATAATTTCTTTTAAACAACTGGGTGGCCTAATAATTATGACCGGTAGTATATATATATATATATATATATATATATATATATATGTGTGTGTGTGTGTGTGTGTGTGTGTTTTGAGGCGGGTGTAGATATATGGATAAGGTCAGGAAGAAGTAGTTTCATGCTTTTTTCCAATGATCGTATGTGAAAACGTAACAGAAATAAACTTAATCAGTTTCTGAAACCTGTTCTTTACATTGACCTTCACCTCTAAAAATCTCACCGCCATTATATATATATATATATATATATATATATATATATATATATATGGCCTGTGAGAAAGTTAACTTGACCTTTCTAACTGATACTGAGTCCAGTATTTAAAAAAGAATGACTAAGTTTTACAATATTTGTTTTCTCACACAACTTTTCCTCCGGTAAAGACACCCTCCCATAGTCATTAGCCACAAATTTATGACAAACTGACTTCATATTAACAAGAGTGAAAGGAAATAAAAAAGAAATACTAAATATACGTAAGTGTCATAAAAAGCCACCCGACTACTTGATAAAGTCCAACCTTGTCGTACAACATTTTATCATGCCGCTTTTTTCTGAACGGATTATCGTACTCGCACGCACGCATGCA